>OY776297.1:7500-489053 GCA_963675345.1 Trididemnum clinides
ACCCTAACCCTAACCCTAACCCTAACCCTAACCCTAACCCTAACCCTAACCCTAACCCTAACCCTAACCCTAACCCTAACCCTAACCCTAACCCTAACCCTAACCCTAACCCTAACCCTAACCCTAACCCTAACCCTAACCCTAACCCTAACCCTAACCCTAACCCTAACCCTAACCCTAACCCTAACCCTAACCCTAACCCTAACCCTAACCCTAACCCTAACCCTAACCCTAACCCTAACCCTAACCCTAACCCTAACCCTAACCCTAACCCTAACCCTAACCCTAACCCTAACCCTAACCCTAACCCTAACCCTAACCCTAACCCTAACCCTAACCCTAACCCTAACCCTAACCCTAACCCTAACCCTAACCCTAACCCTAACCCTAACCCTAACCCTAACCCTAACCCTAACCCTAACCCTAACCCTAACCCTAACCCTAACCCTAACCCTAACCCTAACCCTAACCCTAACCCTAACCCTAACCCTAACCCTAACCCTAACCCTAACCCTAACCCTAACCCTAACCCTAACCCTAACCCTAACCCTAACCCTAACCCTAACCCTAACCCTAACCCTAACCCTAACCCTAACCCTAACCCTAACCCTAACCCTAACCCTAACCCTAACCCTAACCCTAACCCTAACCCTAACCCTAACCCTAACCCTAACCCTAACCCTAACCCTAACCCTAACCCTAACCCTAACCCTAACCCTAACCCTAACCCTAACCCTAACCCTAACCCTAACCCTAACCCTAACCCTAACCCTAACCCTAACCCTAACCCTAACCCTAACCCTAACCCTAACCCTAACCCTAACCCTAACCCTAACCCTAACCCTAACCCTAACCCTAACCCTAACCCTAACCCTAACCCTAACCCTAACCCTAACCCTAACCCTAACCCTAACCCTAACCCTAACCCTAACCCTAACCCTAACCCTAACCCTAACCCTAACCCTAACCCTAACCCTAACCCTAACCCTAACCCTAACCCTAACCCTAACCCTAACCCTAACCCTAACCCTAACCCTAACCCTAACCCTAACCCTAACCCTAACCCTAACCCTAACCCTAACCCTAACCCTAACCCTAACCCTAACCCTCACCCTAACCCTAACCCTAACCCTAACCCTAACCCTCACCCTAACCCTAACCCTAACCCTAACCCTAACCCTCACCCTAACCCTAACCCTAACCCTAACCCTAACCCTCACCCTAACCCTAACCCTAACCCTAACCCTAACCCTCACCCTAACCCTAACCCTAACCCTAACCCTAACCCTAACTAACAGAGACGTAGCAGCCGCCCCCCAAACCCCCCAATTGGGGGGGGCCCAGGCCAACTTTGGGGGCCCAAGTTAGTCTGAAATTGCTTTTTGGCTACGTGACTATTTTCAGTTCAGCAGACTTGTTTACAACCGATTTAAACTGTAGGAAGAAATTGGCTTGTGACATCATAAGTGAATGCAACGTCATTTTATCTCGCAGAATCTAGAATATTTCGATTGATTTTCTGGTAGAATCTTGAATATTCGATTGACGTAACAATGCCGTTGTTACGCAACAATCATAGAATGGTCTGGAATTCTGTTTGGCTATAAATACCGGGACAATATATATACACTGCAGAGTGCAGATAAAGTATTTTATTGACATTGTATAGAATGAAACGTTCAAAAAGTGGTGCTCAAAAGAGAAAAGAAGCAGTCACTGCTCGAGATGCTGTAGCGAAATTGCCCAAGATGACAGATTTTTTTAAGATTACTGAGCAGAGTAGACCTGGCACTAGTACCGAGAGGGATGAAGAAAACTATAGTGTACAAGAAAAAGAAGACTATGACGATCAGCATCAAAGTGATTGTGAATTTCCAGAAAATGTAAGTTGTGATTTACCTGCCAATACACAACCTTCAATATCAAAAATAACTGAATCTCAATTTACCCCTATCCCTGATGACCCATGTAAATGGCCTGAAAGTATTTCTGATGCTCAACGATGTGATATAGTAAAGCGTGGACCACATCAACTAATAATGAATTTTCTATATAATAACACAACTCCAAGGCGACGTTTTTCCTCCAACCATTGTAAACGTGTGTTACCTAATGGTGAAAGTGTTTCACGGTCGTGGTTAGTTTATTCTGGGGAATCAGATCAAGTTTTTTGCTTTTGTTGTAAGCTATTTGGAAAAACACTAAGCCCCTTTTGTAGTGGTATAAATACATGGGAGGGTTTTTCGAAAAAACTGAAAGACCATGAAAACGGCATTTCCCACCAAGAATGCTGCAGTCAATGGATGTTGCTAGCTGAAGGGATAAGAAATTCATCCACTATCGACAAACGCGAGATGAATATTTTTTTCAATGAAAGACGTTTTTGGAGAAATGTTTTAGAGAGACTTATCGACATTGCCTTGTTTCTATCGGAAAGAAATCTTGCTTTTAGAGGATCTGAAGAAGTCTTAGGATCTCCTCACAATGGAAATTTTCTGGGTATATTTGAGCTTTTGGCAAGAAGAGATCCGATCCTAAAAGAGCTTCAAGACAGAATCAAGAATAAAAACACTAAAGATCACTATTTGAGTCCTACCATACAAAATGAACTAATTGAATTGCTAGCGACAGAAGTTGAAAAAGAAAATTTACAGCAATTGAAATGGGCAAAATATTTTTCTATAATTTTGGACTGCACTCCAGATATGTCACATCATGAACAAATGTCTGTCATTTTCCGTTATGTACTATGTAATGAAGAAGCTGCTATTGTTAAAGAAACATTTTTTGGCTACTTGAGAATAAGTGACAGTACTGAGAAAGGCTTGTTGGACGCTTTCTTAGAAAAAGCGACCGAACTGCAACTCGAATTGTCTGATTGTCGAGGTCAGTCATATGATAATGGTGCTAACATGAAAGGAAAACATTCTGGGGTCCAAGCAAGAATGCTAGACATCAATCCCAAAGCTGTTTACGTGCCCTGTGCAAACCATACCCTTAACTTAGTTGTTGTTGACAGTGCTAATTCATCGACGGAAGCATTGACATTTTTTGGAGTACTTACAAGGTTGTATGTGCTGTTTTCTTCCTCTGCTCAGCGTTGGGAAATTTTGAAGAAACATGTGGAGCTGTCCATAAAGTCACAATCTAATACTCGTTGGGAAAGCAGAATTAAATGCATCAAACCTCTTCGATACAATTTAAAAGAGGTGTTGCTGGCACTGAAAGACTTGGAAGCCATTTCCATAGAAAGAAAAGATGGAAGAGCTGCCTCAGAAACAAAATCGTTGATAGCTCATTTATCAAAATGGAGTTTTCTTTTGTCGGTGTTTATTTGGTATGATATCCTATTCCAAGTCAATAAAGCAAGCAAGATTCTTCAATCGTATGGAGTCTCCCTTCATACAATGGAAACGGAAATCCAGGCAACTGAAAAGTTTTTGCAAAACTATCGCACAACGGGTTATGACAGTGCCGCAACATCTGCTGTTGAAATAGCACAGGAATTGGATATTGATCCTTCTTTTCCTCTGTCAAGAAGTGGAAAGAAAAGAAGATTGTTTGATTACCAAGGTGAAGAGGAACAACGAGCTACTCCTGAACTGAAATTTAAAAGCAACTTTTTCTATCCATTAGTAGACCAGGCTATTATGTCAATAAAGGAGCGCTTTAATTTGTTACGTGAGGTTTCTTCCGCCTTTTCGTTTTTGTACACACGAGACAAACTTTTGCTTGTGCAACAAGAAAATGCTCTTCTTACTTGCTGTAAAGAGTTCCAAAAAAAGTTCGGTGACATTGATTCTGATGAAATGAGCGCTGAGCTACAGCGGTTTGTTTTAATTTTACAAAAAAAACGCAATCTCAATACGGCTCAAGACTTTCTGAACTATCTTCTAAAGACTCATTTATTTGAATTGTATCCGAATGTGTACATCGCACTTCGAATCTTACTAACTTGCCCCGTGACTGTTGCCAGCGCTGAAAGAAGCTTCAGCAAATTGAAACTGATCAAAAGTTTTAATAGAACGTCTATGACAGACAGTAGACTATCTTCATTAGCCATGTTGTCAATCGAAAATGACTGCGCCCGATCTCTTGATTATGACAATGTCATAACAGCATTTGCGAACAAAAAGGTTCGCTCCAGACTATTTAAATGATACTGTGTTTTTATAACTTTTTCATGTTTTTCAGTGTCATTGCTTTCGTTTCGCAGTGTCTGCATAAATGTCCTACTGAACTCTGGCATCGGTGCCGAATTTTTTATGACTTGCACCTTCGGTATCGGCATGCTTTATTCTGACATTAGCCTGTTTACTTATGTACAAATTGTGGTGTATTTTCTTAATGCAGCTTTTCAATTTTACACCTCTAAAGTGATATGACCTGTGCGCAGGGGCTCTTGCGCTTACTTTGGGGGGGGCCCGAAGTTGGAGTGCTACGGGACTGGACGGAAAGACGGGTTTTGTCTACAGCGGTAATTTTCATGTTAGCTGGAGTAAACTATTTGCCTCCGTTTTTAATTTTTCCTTGGCAAAGAATGAAACTATAATCAATTGAAGGCACAGCTCTTTCTTGTGGTTACACCTGCCACCCTTCAGGGTGGATGCAAATGAAAATTTTCGTTTCATGGTTTAAAGACTTTATTTTTCATACCAAGCCATCAGAAAAAGACCCTGCCCTTTTAATATAGGATGGCAACATGACTCACACAAAAATCTAATGTTTATAGAAATGGCTAAAGAAAATCATGTCACCGTTTTGTGCCTACCACCTCATTGTAGCCATCAGCTACAAATATTGAATGTCTCTTATATGTCTCCACTTAATGTTTCTTCTCAAAAGAGATAGAAAAGTATCTTCGTAACAACCCTGGCAGGGTAGTTACCCAGTTTCAGATAGAAAAATTATTTGGAGGCGCTTACATTTGAGTATCAACTCCTGCCAATGCTCTTAATAGATTCAAAAAATGCGGAATATCTCCATTTAATCCAAACGTATTTGGAGAAGAAGATATTGCTCCAGCTGGCACAACAGACATTCCTAAAAACGCCAGTGTTTCTTTCACTTTTTCTTCATGTGCATTTGCAGGAAGTCTTATCTGATTGAGGTAGGTAAATCAATCTCAAGCGCTTCAAAAAAAAATTACATTCCTAGATGTCCAACAACCAGCTGATTCACCTTCAAAACTAATTCAACACCACAAATTGCTTTGTCTCAAACAAAAACAAACTTTTAGCTATGGTATACTTCCTCACTGTTTTTTAGTAAAACAGCTGTGTTTTTCCCAAATAGCCTCGTTATCAACATCAACAAGCTTTGTTTTAAACTGGCACATACAGTATTACCCGCCTTTCAAATAAGCATTATCTTTTTACAATAATATTATCTTGTTAAACGAACTATAAAACTCAATCTGGGCTCTGCTAGACTTTCTGTTTGCGGGTGCTTTAAGGCAATGGGTTTCGTTGTATCCGCCTATCTGTTTCAAACTGGCAATTGATTCGCGGCCTTTACACAAACTACGTTTTTTTGAAATAATGTAAAACTTTTAATAGCTGAAATCTCTCCAAACCTTAGTCAAAACCAACAACTCATTAGAGTTGTAAAGAGTGTGGTTTCTAGCAGTAGGCTTCCATCACATTCTTCTTTTACTATACTATTACAAAGTGTCGCTGCAGAGCTACAAACGACATGACCTCAAGCGGATTTTGCATTTTCCTTCCTAACTAGGTAATGTAAAATCACTGATCTACCTAGAACTATCAAAGCAGGAACTTTATGCCAAAGGAGTGACAAGTGTAATAAAATATAAGTTTTTTCAAAATCAGCGTATATCATTGTTTTTGGATTCTCCGCAAAACACCAAGTTTGTCATGATCTGTCCTTCGTATCGATGTTGTGACTTCAACTGCATCTCTCTGGTCAACCTAGCGTATCTCACTTCACATCAATTAACTTAACCCACTTACATTTTTACTGAGGCTGCCTCCGCAACTATTTATCAAAGCACTCGAGAAAGCGATTGGTGAAGTGTAATAACACAAATCAATACTGAATTAATCTGCTCACAGTATTTCATAAAATTGTAATTACGAAGAACAATCACATTGCAGGATGCTACGAGAATGAGGAATTTATTTTTTACAAATTCTTTCAAAAAATTGACATCAAATAAAAGAATAAAAACATTTTGAATTTTGCATGAATTGGGAAATCATAAAGACAGTATGAGAAAAAACATAACCATCATAAAAATTTAATTGGTAGTCACGTATAAAATGACTTCGAAAGGCTGTTTTGCTTCAAACGTCTTTTATTTAACTTATCCGTGGCGTCGGATTGTAGCAAACTGCAACTACTTAATTAGTCAAATGACTTTGTCATAAAATCAGTTAATTAAAATTATGTGATTAAAAGTAGAAAAATACCGTCTATAGAATTAATATCAAGAGCAAATGAGGAAAAAGAGCAATAAGCGTACTGAGTTGCGTCCAAACCTCTCCGTTTTTCAAAAGTGATCAGCTCTTCAGAAGAAGTTACACCTACGTTTTTAATCCCAGCCGAAAATTGAATTCACCCACCAGGTAGCAATGACAGCGCAATACGATTTAGAATGCATTTCAAATCCTGCGATTTTCACCCATGCAGGAATATTTTGTAGCTCTTGTTGAAATTTTTTTTCATCACAGCTCCAGATTTTTGACAAAATCGAACAAAATATGCTTTGGTGCAGGCTTGCAATGTGAACTTTGGTAAACACCTGCTATTTAAAAGGAAATTTACAATGAAAATGTATTTTCGGTGCTGGGCATTGGCATGGAAATTGTGATCACCCGTTTCATATTTCCATTTTTTGATAGATGCACGTCCGTCACGTGACCAAAAGATTGGTTTAAAGTTGAAGAAGAATCTTCCACTTTAGTTAGACTTTGCTTTTTTTCAGTTTGAATTGACGTGACTGCCTTAAAATCGTTTAAAGTTGGTGATCTAGAAGCATTTTCCTCCGCATTTTGAGCTTGAATAAAGAACTGTTCTTTCTTTTCCTCAGAATTTTTACCACAAAACTGATTGTTTCTCGTCAAATTGCTTGTTTCTTCTGTTGGATTACTTAATGTTGCACTTTCTTTATTTTGTTTTCTAAGAAATGCATCCTGTTTTCTTTTTGGCGTTTTTTTCTTTTGTTGAGCTGCAATCAGTTTTTCAACTTTATGCGCTTCTCTGTTGTTTTTTTTGTGGTTGTCGTTGTTGATAATACTTTGTTTTTCAGTTTTTTTTAATGGAGGCATTCCATGACCAAAACCATCTTGTGCCAACTGAGAACTTTCGCTAGCTTCATGAATTGTTAAAAAAACCTTTTCAAAGTCAGTGTTTTCAATATTTGTAGAAAGCATAAGGTTACTTGAACTTGTTTCAAGTGATCTTTGAGTGCTTCCATCAGATAATTCACTTTTTTCATGGCTTGCAGATGCCTGTATAAGTCCAGGTTTGCGTGCAGTTTCCTCAAGCTTTTCTAATTCACCATCATCTGCATTTTTCAGGTGTTCCATGTTGCTTAGAATGTAATGAATTATGTTTTGAGAATATTCATTGCTGTTAAGCTCTAATGAAGGGACGTCGTCAGCAATTAATTGCACAGATTTTTCCGAAGCTGATAGTTGTTCGAAGCCGTTTTCTGCGTTCGGCTGTGCTTCATAGTCATCATCATTACCAGATTTGCCAAAAAGTACACCAGATTCAATTTTATTTTGTTTGAGCTTTTCGGATTGATTTTCAATGGAATTATCTTTGTGAAAATCATCTTCTTGAAAACCAACTTTATGCGAATCAACTTTTAGAGAATCAGATTGATGTGAATCAATTTCCTGAAAATCAACTTCATGCGAATCAGTTTTGTGAGAATCAATTTTATGAGGACCAACTTCAGGCAAATTAATTCTATGGAAATCAACTTCATGCGAATCAACTTTGGGAAATTCAACTTCGTGAAAATTGGCGTTGTGAGAAACAACTTTATGAGTGTTATTTATGGGGGAATCAATGTTGCAAAGATCATTTTTCACTGGATTGTTGTTTAGCTGTTTTTGAGCTTCAACGTTTGGTGTAACTCTTTTACGGTTTGAATTTTGCCTTGGATGATCACTGGTAATTTCATTTGATTTATTTCTTCGTTTAGTGCTTGTATCTGTGTGTGCAGTATTTTGCTTTATACTGGTAGACTGAAACGCTCCAAAATCCCCCCGAGGCTTTTGAGAAAACTTTCCGTTTGGAACTGTTTTCCGGTTTATTTGAAGAAAAGATTTTTCTTCTTTTTGTTCCACTTCCTGCTTTTCTTTTAGCTTCAAGTTCTTCTTGTCGTCGTTGTTGTTGTTTTTGTTGAGATTGATTGCACGAAAATTTGCTGAGTCAAATTTTTTTGGAGTTGACGTCTGTGGATGTGATCGTAATTTATGTGGAAGCATTTTTTCTTCAGTAGCTGCAATCCAGTTGTTTTTGGTGCTAGATTTTTTCTTTAGCTTCGCTTTTTTTTGTTGGCCTGTTTCTAGTAAAATTGCTTGATAGTGTGACTCAAAATCGCTGCTATTGCTGGAATGAAATAACTTTTTTTCTTTACTATTCCCTGACTTGGAATATTGAACGAAATTGTTGTGAGCAAACAGAATTTTATCCCTTTCTTTTCTCATTTTTACAACTTTTTGTTCTCTTGCAAAATATTGGGGAATATTTGAATCTCCTGGAAAAGTTTGGTTCTGAAGAAAATATTCTCCTTCATCATCAGTGTGAGGTTTCAAAACGTCTTGATCGCTCTGCATGGCGTGGTCATAAATATCTCCAGTGCTAAGAGAGGCTGAGGGCAGCTTTGATCTTTTCCGACGTCTCTTTGACATTTTTTCCCAGCGCACTAAAAATATTTAGTTACTAAGAGATGACGTCAACAGAATATTTTTGCTAAATTTACTCCCACCTCATGAAGTTTTTTACCCCTGGCCCTCCTCCATAAATACACTTGCAACAATATTTATGCAATAATTTGGAATTCACGTTGCAAATCAGTTTCTTTAAAACTTGAACAAGTTTGAGTAAAATATTAAGCAACTACAAATAATGAGCACCCTAAAGTTTAGCCCCGCATCCTGCTCCAAACCAAATTTAGAAACATTTTCTTTCCCTTCTTCATTTTTGAACAAACTAGCGCATTTACTTTACAGCAACTCACATAAAAGTTTAGTGCGAAGCATTGCTCTCCTGATTTTCATTTTTCTCTCTGCATTTTCTCTTCTCTCTTTTGTGTTTTCCAGCTCTTCAGTTGTTTCTTTTAACATTAAAGAATGCTTCTTGTTGATCCACTTGATGTAGGCTTTTTGAGCCAGTTCCCTCCGATGCTGTTCGCTCCAAGCTTCAACGTAAATCCGGTCTTGTTCCTGAGCTTCCGCAGTCATTCGCAATCTGGGAAAAAAAATTTGTTGAATAATAGTTTCAGTTTACGCAAAACTACACGGCTCTGCAAGATAGTCGCCCACAGTTTCCGTCAGTGACGTGTCAGCCTCTAAAGCTTTCTGTATCAGAGGCAATTTTTATAAGTTTTGGCATCTAACTATTTAAACATTGGCTTAAAGACATCGAGACATTTGTTTACAAAAGCATGTATGCAATTGGTGGTCAAAACATTTAGGCATTTTGTAAGTTTAGACAATTGTGAGTTCAAACGTCTGTGGGCTCGGACATTTGGGGCTACAAGGCCTCGACATGAGAAAATATGCGGATTCTGGCATTTAGAAATTTAAGGTTTCTATTTAAAAGTCTTACGTTTTTGCAAGTTTAGGCACTCAGAAAGTTGTGGCTTATCTTTTCCTAAACAAGCAACTGGTTGTGTGGGAATTTGCATAGACGCGATCAGTTCCGTACCGAGATGGTCAAAAAACAACAAGCCTGATTCAAGTGGAGAGCCAACTAAAAGTACTACAGGGTGTATCACAAAGATATTCACCCCCCTACAGCCAAACTGGTAATAGGTATGACCAAACTATATAGCACATTGTGAAGCTTATGTTGTTAGAAATTAATGTACATTTTCATTTTTTTCCAGATACTTAATAATTATGGCTTTTGCTGATAATGAAAAAATTAGGTATGTTGATAGAATTTTAAGTATTGGTCTCAGAATCGCTAGTGAGCAAAAACCAGGTACTGTTACAAAGCCTTGGATCGCAAATTTTTTGAAAAGATCTGAAAGATGGGTATCTGCGACATGGAAAAAGAATCCTTATGAAGTAGAGATGAAAAAAGAACACATTGGAAAGGCTGGAGTCCTTTCTCAAGAGTCAAAAGAAATTTTGAAGGAAATGATTGGTAAAGAAAAGAAAAGTCTTCGCCAGATGGCAAGTGAATTAGAAAGTGTTCGAGATAAACCCAGAAATCATATGACTATTATGAGGCATTTAAGAAGTATTGGAGCTAAACCTTATCACGAAATTCCTAAGCCAAGATTGAGTGAACTTAATAGAGAAGATCGACTATCATTTTGTGAGCTTCTGCATGATTGGGATGCAAATGATTTCATGCATTTAGCTCCCAGTGATGAATTTTTTATTTATGCCGATCGTCGTCCAAATTACCAAAATGATCGCATTTGGGCATTGTCACTCGATGATATTGAAGAAGAAATACGCTTTAGGGAAAAGTCTAAGCACTCTGTTTGTATCGGTGTTTTCATTTGCTTCACAGCCAAAACAATGATGTGGGTAACAAAAGAAAAAGGTCAAAGCTGGGATGGAACTTATTTTCGAGAACAAATTCTAGTAAAGCATGTTATACCCTTTTTAAAAAATGAAAATAATGTTCTAAGTGTTGATGAAGTTACATTTCTTCATGACAAAGCTCCGTGTTTTAAAGCAATCGCCACTCAACAACTTTTGAAAAGCAACAACATTGATTTCTTCGACAACAGTCAGTGGCCAGGTTCATCACCAGATTTAAATGCAACTGAAAACTTGGGAGCTATTCTGAAAAAACATGTTGAAGATAGAATTTTAAAGATTCCTAGCATGGAAAGAAATTCAGTGGAAACCTTAAAGACTATTATTTCAGAAGAACTAATTAAAATAAAAGAGGAACCTGAAATCTTTGCTAATCTTCTTAAATGGTATCCTGCAAGATTAGATGCTGTTAGAAAAAACCATGGTGGTCATACTGATTACTAGTTAGGATTGATTTAATGTACGGAATAAATTTCTATTTTAATATAATTTATAACAATATTTTTGTTTTTTTCCTAGTCCTTTTGGATTGAGCTCTAGGGGGGGTGAATATCTTTGTGATACACCCTGTATAATACAGTATTTCATTATCACTGCAAAAATTTGCCACTTTACATGCTATAATTTTTCGAAAAAGTTTTGCAATGGTGCCGACCCATCTCCATCAGAAACACTCCCAAAAAATTTGCTAAAGTTTTTCAGAAAATAGCATATTTCAAACTTTTATAAGCAAAATAAAAGTGAGTCATCACGGTAGTCACTGATTGTAGCTATTTGGTAAAAAAGAAATCAGAATAGAAATGATGATTGAGGAATTTGTATCTTCCAGACGTAAAAGCATTTTTTACAATACTTTTCATAACAAAACGTCGAGTTCAAACTCGCTTCAGAGATACCAGTAGGTTACTTTTGGCACAGGTTGTTTCAACCACAAATGATGTAAGCAACCCGCCTTTATCATAAACATGGAAACGTGGATTTTTGGTTCACCATACAACCTTTTGATTGCCACTTTGGAGGAGATAAACTTCACTGCACGGTCAGCAAAAACTAACTCAAACTCGTCGACAACATCAAATATCAAATTTTTTTCGAAGCACGAAATTTTATTGCGTGACCTAGCCTACCAAAGAACTTAAGAGTGTAAGCTGCAGGTGTTTAGTCATTGCCTCTTTTGTTGCGTTGTTTTTTTTTTGATGAAAAAAGTCCAGGCTTTTTTTGTTATTTTATTCTGCCTCCCTTATTGCGTTGTAGCGCAACGGCAAACATCTGGCTGTAGTCCGGCGTCAAAAGAGTGCACTCCATATGGCGACTAGACACTTCTATCATGATAGCTGCTCATCGTAGGTTTTGTTCGGTTTATATATTAACATTGCTGTTGGTAACTTTCGGTTTGTGATTTGTAACATCTTCGTGCTTATACGACTCTTAGTAGCTAGATCTCATCGTCTCGACAGCTGCGCATGTATGCATCGAAGTTGCAGTGGCTGTAACAGCGTAAAAATTAAAATTTGTTCTCACAACTAGTATACAAAATACAGAAGTTGCTAGTTGTTAATTAGCAATTTTCAAGGCGATCTCCTATTAAGAGGCATCTGCCTCCAGCATCACACCAAGGTAAAATAAAAAATTTTGCTCAAAAATAATCACCAACATGATTCGGTACTATAGGCCTACAGCAATCTATTACATCATGTCAATAACCCGCCGGTTATTGACATATTTGATTGACTAGCTATGCCGGGCAAAGTAATGTAGGCTAGTGAAGCAGAACTCTATGCCATCGTACAGTTTATTGCTTTGTTGATCTTAGTACCTTGTTATTTCAATGCAGTAAATTTCTGATTGAGTAGATTTTGGCTAGGCCGTTTCACTACAGTGAGATTGAACTTAAAATGGAAGAATTACTTGTCTCAAATGCTGGAAAATCAGGTGTTACGAAAGAACTAGATGTAGCTGCTAAAAAAGAATAGTAAACACGTTGCCTTCAACATTTTACAAAGTACAAAAAATGCTTTTAAGTATAAGCGACATAATACTGGGACTAGTCAATTATTTTATGACAAGCATTGACTGATTGACCTAAAATAAGTATAGCCTACCTTATTGAATATAAAAAAATTAGGCCGCAATGCAAAAACCTTGAAATAGGCTCAGTTGATCATGTCACCTACTGGTAAGGCATGTACGGATTATTTGAGCATCTTGATCTAGAGGCAGCCAAAGCCATCATATTTTTGCTTAAAACTACCACTTCAAGGATGTTTTAGATCATAGTTGATTTTTCTTATTTAGATAGTGCCGGTTGTAAAAGTAGTGAGAAAACCAGATTTATGATTATACAGGGTGGCCCAAAAGTAGGTATACAGTTATTAAACTATTTTTTATGCGCTTTGAAGTTACCAGCAGCGCACTTTATGTGGCCCAAAAGTAGGTATACAGTTAATGGAGAGAATTATTTGGAAATTCTTTGTGAAGTAGTAGTGCCACAACTCCAAACCAAACCTGATTTCGATGAACTCTTCTTTCAGCAAGATGGAGCACCTCCACATTAGGCGTCAAGAGTAAGAGATTATCTTAACGAAGTCCTTCCACAGCGTTGGGTCGGAAGAAGGGGTAGCATTGAATGGCTACCACGCTCACTTTACCTGACACCAATGGATTTCTTTTTTTGGGGTGTTGTAAAAACAAGGTGTATAAAAAGAATCCCAAAACAGTAAATGAATTAAAAGATTACTCGTACATTTATGACGCATTCAGAGAAGTTGATGAAGATCGAAATTAGTGCCGCGCTGTGTGTCAGATTGTTTTGGACAGGTGTAAATATGGCAATGTTGGTGGAGGACATTTTGAGCACTTAAGAGATTAAACAGTTTCCGTCTAAGATATAACTATCATTCTAGAGGTTTAAAGTGCCTACATGAGAACTACAAACCTACTTTTGGACCTAAACCCTACTTTTAATAACTGTATACCTACTTTTGGGCCACCCTGTATGTTGTCAATACTTGGGTTAGTGTTGTACTAAAGCACAGAAATCCAGATTTACAGATATATTGAAATAAGTAATTCACAAATCACAAAAAATTTCTACTACAACACGTAGGCTGTTTGCAGAAATATAGAAAATTATTCTGAATTAAGCAATTACTGATTTACCTATAAACTTTCAATAAGAAAAGTACGGAAATTGCACAAATGCAAAAATTTGGGGAAGTGATAAAACTAAAAATGTAACCATATAATTTGTCAAGATTAGATAATTGAATTACTGTAAGTTAAACATGAATTTCCATATTTGTGCAATTTTGTGACTCAATCAGTGATTTTCTATATCTTCCAAAGAATTTCCTGATTCTGTATTTTAGTGCTGCCCCGTTTTTTTTACAAATACAAGGTAATAAACCCTGTCAAAATATGTTTATCAAAACAGTCTTAAATAACTGTTGTCAACTAGATATAAAATTTATTGCAAAGGAGGACTTTTCGATGCATTGGGAAAAACTGCGGTGCGGTGTGGTGCAAACAACTTGTAAACTGTGGTAAAAATTTGCTGTGCGGTACAGCTTGCAGGTAGGCTGTTGCGATGCAGTGTGAGCGACAGGCAACTTTTTCTGCCAGCGCAATCTCTATGCCACGATATTCAACTGGTTGTACCGCAGTCTTTTTTAAAATCTTCGCTCACCTTATTTTCCCGCAATACGTCAGACCAAAAAGAAAGCTTTCTGAAAAATAGAACTCACATCTATGAATTTGATTACATAATGCGCGCAAAAGGAGGCTGCGTAGTGTTTGAATATCATATTGCGCTGAGATTGCAGAATTGAAGAGCAATAAACGAGGTTAATGTTTTAAACTTCATGTTTAACCCTGTCACTTAAACTAGATTGAAACTTATCGATATGCCAATGGCCACTGCCCTCCCTTACTTTCTTTCTTCTTCTTTTTTCTTTTTCCAATCTTTGTATGATACCACTCTCTCATTGCTTGCCCATTTCTCACGAATAATGTTCAAGGAACGTTTTTTTTCCTCTTCCTCTCGCTCCCGTTTTTGCTTCTCTTGTTTTGCTTCTTCAGACTTTCTCGCGCTCCAAATTGCAAAATTTCTATCTCTTGCTTCCTCCCTGTTAAAAAATAAAAATAAAAAAATATTTGCCATACTTTTTCATCTTGAAAAATTTATAAATAACTTAAAAAACTTAATCACCGCACCTGATCAAAAGGGAGCTACAGGCAAGTAGTGTTCAGGGAGTTGTGTCTGAAAAAGGAAGCTGATTGAAGACGATTGACTTAGCTCAGAAAATTGCTTTTGGGAGAAGGGAACGATTAAAGATAATTGACATGGTTCGGGCATTTACTTCGGAGGAAAGGGACTGATTGAAAATAATTCACATAGTTTTGGAAATTGCTTTTGGGGAGAAGGGAATGATTGAAGATAATTGATATAGGCTAGTTTAGGTATTTACTTCTGGGGAAAGGGGCTGATTGAAAATAATTCACATAGTTTTGGGGAGAAAGGAAGGATTGAAGACAATTGACCTAGTTCAGGGATTTACTTTAAAGGAAAGGGACTGATTGAAAATAATTAACATAGTTTAGGGTTTATTTTGAGAAAAAGGGACTGATTGAAGATAAATGACAAAGCTGGGGGATTTGCTTCTGAGAAAGGGACTGATAGAACATAATTGATCGTACTAAGGGATTTGCTTTGAGGAAAAGAGGTTGAAGACAGAAAATATTTTTGATTGGATTTAATTATACCTAAAAAGTATGAGTTTTCTAGCTTTTGAGTTAGAGGTGAGTGCTTTTTACTCCGGTTACACTCATCCAAACACGTATTCGCCTACAAGTGTCGTCGCTTTATTTCATTAGACCTTCATTAGACGTTGTGTGAGGTCTTATTAGGTCTACTTCTGATTTGGATGCTTTTAAAGTAGCCTACCGTAAATTGTTTAACCCAGAGTCTCGAAACTTGCAATTTGCAGTGCAATTTTCAAAGACAGATTTACAATAATTAGCTCAATACCTACAGCTTAGAGCAGCTCAGATAACAAAAGTGAAATGTTCGTGCAACCCTTGAGCCGCTGTGTTTTATTATGAACCTTTATGATTTTTTCTGCTTGTTAACTGTATTATCTAGTAAAAGATCATTTCACCGGAAGTACTGGCAAGTCCAAGGCAGATCTGAACACGTTCTATAAACAACTGCAGTAGTTTTTTCTCTAGCGGAGAATGAAAATACAAAACAATGGAAAAGAATACATACAAACTTCTTTCCATGTCCGATTTCTTTTCTCGTTTTATTTCTTTTGGTTTTCCTTCTTTCTTTTTCTTCAGCCATTCATCAAAAGTTTTACCGCTAGTGATAGCAATACGTCTTTTTACGGGGAAAGAATCACATTCAGTTTCTTCTAAAAGCGATAGATTAGATCTGTGCTGGTCAACCTTTATCGCAGTGGTATAGAATGTTTCAGTTTACAAAAATTCTGCACAATGTAGTCATGTTTAAATTAAATGAACACATTTATGCTTGCTTAGAAGAATGAAAAAAACAAAGGGAAGGATCTGGAAGGAGGAAGGTGCTTAAGAGGAAGGCACAGACGATTAAGTTTTATTGAAGAAGACAAGACAAAAATTTGGAAGGAGCATATGGAAAAGATCATGAATGAAGAGAATGAATGGGACCAGATGACGGAAACTGATGTAGTAGAAGGACCAGTGAAAAAAGTGGCTTGTAATGAAATTGTGAAAGCAATGCAAATGATGAAATCAGGAAAGGCAACTGGACAATCTGAAGTAAGTGTGGAGATGATAGTTGCAAGTGGCGAAATTGGGGTTAGAATGATGATGGAACTGTGTCAGCGTGTATTGAATGGTAGAGGAATGCCTAATGAGTGGAAAACTGGTGTGATTGTGCCTATCTTTAAAGGATAAAGTGATGTGATGAGCTGTGGATTGTGCAGAGGAGTGAAACTGCTAGAACATGCCATGAAAATTGTTGAAAGGATACTCGAGAGGCGAATACAAACACTACAATTTCAATAAAATGCGGTTTGGATTTATGCCCGGAAAAGGAACAGTGGATGCGATATTTATTGTGAGGAGAATGCAGGAGGAATATCAAAAAAAGGACAAGAAGTTGTATATGTGTATTTTTGTTGACATGGAAAGAGCTTTTGATAGAGTTTCAAGAAAAGCGATGGAGTGGACCATGAGAGAGAAGGGTTTATTAGAAATAATGGTTCGGGCGGTTATGAGCTTGTATGATAATGCAAAGACAAGGGTGAGAGTGGGATCTGCATATTCAGAAGAATTTGAAGTAAAAGTTGGTGCACATCAAGGATCTGTGCTGTCGCCTCTATTGTTTGCGATAGCTGTGGACGTTATTACAAAAACTACAAGAAGGCGTGTGGCTGATGAATTACTGTATGCAGATGACCTTGTTCTGATAAGCGAAACCATGGATAACGGCACGATGGTGTAGTGGTTAGAGCGTCCACTTAGCAGTCGGTAGGCCTGGGGTATGTTTCCCTAAGTTGAGTCATACCAAAAGACTTTAAAAAATGGTTTTCACAGCTTCCCCGCTTGGCACTCAGCATAACAAAAGAGATAGTGTGGAGAACAAGCCGGCAAGCTCGCTTTTTGTGTTCTTGGGCAAGGCACTTAACGGAATGCCTCCATATTTATGTGGCAGACAGGTGGCGCACCCGTACTTCACCGGGTTACTATTATGAAGCTGCTCACCCAGCATTTTGTAAGAGGCGACTCTTGGGTACCCACCAATGGCAGTCCGACTTGTTGGTATAGTCATTCATGACTGGTTCGAAATAAGCGGCCACCTTTTCCCTAGCTTAATTCAATTAGGTTGAAGGCGTGACGTGGATTGCCGTTTGTGCCTTGCCTCCATCTTGAGGAAGAAGAGGGGTAACCACAACAACAACAAACCAAGAAAGACTTAAAGGAAAGATTTTGGAATTGGAAGGGTGCTCTGGAAAGTAAGGGTTTAAAGGCCAACGCCACAAAAACAAAAATGATGGTGAGCGGGTCGGAAAGAGAACTATTCAAAAACAATATAGATCCATGTGGAGCTTGTAAGAGGAGATTCATGGCCAATTCAGTGATGTGCACAAAATGCCAAAACTGGGTTATGGCAGATGTGCAAAAATAAAGAGAGCTACCGCTAGATTGGCAATGCAATTTGTTTGCTCGAAATGTAAAGGAATAATAGAAGGAACGGAGAATTCGATTGAGAAGCGGAGACGGTGAAGGGATTTTGTTATTTAGAAAACAGACTAAACTCTAGTGGTGGTTGTGAAGCGGCAGTCACACCAAGAGTAAGAATCGGTTGGGTAAGATTCATGGAATGTGGAGAGCTATTGCTCGGAAATAGGTTTCCTTTGAGGATGAAAGGTAAAGTTCATCGTTGTTGCGTAAGATCAGCAATACTGTATGGAAGTGAGACCTGGTACTCAAAAAAGAATGAAAAAGCAGTTTTAAGGAAAACGGAGAGAGATATGTGCGGTCAGAAAGTTGTTGGCAGAAAGAAGACTGAAAAACAGATGAATATGCTGAGGTTAAGAGAAACTATCGACCGGTTAGCAACATCAAATGGAGTTAGATGGTATGGACATGTGCTGAGGAAGGATGACCATAGTGTTTTAAGGGTTACTCAGAATATTGAAGTGAGTGGCAAGAGAAAGCGAGGGCGATCGAAGAAGACCCAAAAGAAGCAAGTGGAGGAGGAGACAGAGAAGATTGGTTTGAAGAAGGGGGATGCCCTAAATCGAGCAAAATGGAGAGACGGAGTGCGAGCAATTGCAGCAGGAATCGGGTGAATCCGGCCATCTCTGCTAAGGGGACAACACCGGATAAAAATGAATAACTACTACATAAAACAAAGTTTGAACATTTTGTGCTACACCAGCCGCTTATTTTTAAGCTGATTTCTAAAGCATGATTTTCTATTTAAAAGCTCCGTTCGTTTCAGGAAAATGATTTTAAATCTTTTTGTTGTCACGACACCTTTCAAAAGAAGTTATCGGTTGTGCGTAACCCAGCCGAAGTTTTGTTGGGAAATCGTCATTTAAGTGTGCAAGCATTCACAATCCTGTCAATTTATTCAAAGTTTAGATTTTTAAATTTGTTTTTAACAGATAGATACATAGACCTTTTCTTTGAAGATAAAACTTTTAAAAACCGCAGGCGAACCAGAGTTTGGCAACCGCGATTACAATTAGTGATGCCAACCATCAAAAAATGCGATCAAAAGTTCGACAAACCATCAAGTAAGTCAAATGTTATTTCAATACTGGTGCCCACATCATGCAAAAGCCTACTACACCCTGGGGTGTACTATACAACTGTTGACAAGCCCTGGATGAGATAAGTTGAGAGTCTCTGTCTTATTTTTAATCAGTGATTACAGAAAACTTCACAGAAAAGCTTATGTTAGGATCTGTTTGGAAGTAGGGAGTAGTGGCTGCACATTTAGTGCACCATTAGCATGTTAGTGAGGACACCGGAACAAACTGTGTATCAACTGATTGAAGAGTGTCCACTTTGCAAGCCTCTAGTAAAAGAATCAAATATCAAGGAGCCCGAAATCTTAATACTGCCATTCAAGAAAGACGTCTACTCTCTACAATATATAAAGAACAGAAATCTTAACTGTACTTCGAATAAAGAACGCAAATGTCATTGCCTTTCATATGAAGAATAAAAATGTCACCTGCACTTCAAAAAAAGACAAGAATGCCAATTGTTTTTTATGTGAAAAACAAAAATAGCACTTGTCCTTCATATGAAGAACAACTATGTCTCTTATCTTTCATATGAACAGCAAAAATCTACCCAGTCCTTTATATCCAGAACATTAATGTTGCTTTTCCTTTATATAAAAAACAACAAAGTCATTTGTATTTTACATGAAGAATAACAATGTCTTTAGCCTCTTTTTTCATATATATTGGGTGATCAGAAAAAAAGTGATAGCCCTGCTTTGTCAAGAATAACTCAAAAAATAAGCTTTACATACAAACTAAATTTAGCACATGTCATGAGCAACTAGTTTTGGTCAAGCGGTCAAATTTTCAGCCAAAAATATTCATAAACACAGGAGTAATGAGGAAATACAAAATTTAGGTCATACTACGCAATGACAGACGTTGACTTAAAATTTACTTTCCACGGCTTTAATCGAGAAGATGGTCAATATGGCTTCCATCCTCGAAATTAACCAATCGAAATCTCTTTTTCCAGAAAGATATGGACTTGTCAATTTCAGCAACTGATAGTTCATCCCACTTTTCTTCTATCTTGTCCTTCAGTTCGTGTTCTGTAAACTTTTCCGTTCTCCAAGCACAATCCTCCTTGAGCTTTTCCAGTTTTGCTGCGAGCCTGCGATATCAACGTGAAACTTCGTATCGCACTGGAATGCGCACTTGGTTGACGTGCTAGTGGTCTTGGGTTCAACGCTCGTCCAGGTGACTAATTTCTTTTTTTAGTTGTAATCGAATTTTCAGCAACCATGTAAGGTTGGGCAGAGTGAGGACATAGCAAATCTAAGCTCTGCTCTAAAATATAACGTCTGGCATTGTGTTGACCGAATTTTTGTATTTCCTCATTATTCCTGTGTTTATGAATATTTTTAATTGAAAATTTCACCAACTGATCAAAACTAGCTGCTCATGACATGTACAAAATTTAATTTGTATGCAAAGCTCAGTTTTTGAGTTATTCTTGATAAAGCAAGGCTATCACTTTTTTCTACCCACCCAATTTATCCACTTTTTTAGTGAAAACATGTTTTTCCACCCCCCTTACTCTTTCTCATCCACACACAGACGCAAAACAAAGACACAGTGCCACCACCTCCACCAGTTACCAATCACAACCTTTACCTTTTCTTTTTGCCGTGTCTTTCCTTTTTTCCGCCAACCACTGATCAAAAGTCACACCCCACTTAATGACAGTCTGTTCCATTTTCTAAAGTCATAAAAACTTAATCACCAAATAAATAAAAACTTTAATTGGGGTGAAAAGTTTTCGAAGTGTTTACATTAAATAGTATTAACGATAATGTTTTAAGAAAAGAGTGTGATTATTGCTTTTAGAGATTTTTGTGACTACGGCAGATATCGATCAAGGTCTTAACAGGCCTGTCACAGAAATATTTTGTTCACAAAACTACATTAAGATAAGTCATTTTTCAGTATTACCAGCTGTACTTATCAGCAGAGTTCTGTCTGTACATACGTACGTTCGCTTTAATCCCTCCGAAACAATTGGGAATACAAACACAGAAGTGGCTGGTAAAGTTTTGACGTTACAAAAAAAGACAAATTTTTAAAAATCCGAATTCTTTGACGTAGAAAAACGACTTAAAGGTCAAAAAAATCCAGTACCCGACTTAACAAGTTGCAAAAAACTGAAATCTTTTGTGGGTTAAGATTACGTAAAAACGAATGTGTTTTGAATTTATTTTCTTCATTTGCTAGAAGTATTGAACGTAGAATGGCAGTTGAAAGATTTTGCAAGAGATTGAAAAAGCTACTTCAATGGCAAAAACTGTACGATAATTTGATCTTTTTGAGCGTCATGATAAGCTATTCCTCTTTTTAGATTACTTTTTGTTGTTTTTTTATAAACGTTCAAATATAGCTTTGTTTTGCCATAGTGCATAATGACCTCATAAAACAATCTGGTAGATTTTAGCGATTGCAGCAGGATTTTTTAACTGTGATTTATGGAAGCGAGGATCGCTATTGTGCTATTTCACAGTATAGAATAGCGATCCTCGCTTCTATAATCCAGTAGTGTAGTTATTTTGTAAAGAACTGTCAATGAGAAGCTGCTGTTGACTTCAAAGCGTGAAACACAATTAGGAAACGAAGCAGAACAAGAGTTGTTAAGATTTTACTGATCATCGTATACTTAGTGAGCGAGTAAGACCAGCCCAGAAGTAAGTGCCGTGGGAGTAGAAGAAACATTTTTGGGCAAGGACGCAAAGCATTGGCATTCAAGAACGAGTAGCCAAAGAAAACTTTTTAGAGGGAGCACATTTTACCAGAAATTTTTGTTAAGAAAAAGGTTGATTTTGGAACCAAGAATATAAAGCGGCTTTGACTGCAATTTATAACTGAGTTGAGACAAACGAATAAATAATTTCGATATTGGAATATGACATATGAAAGAAAGATTAAAGGTTAGAGGGAAATCATGAAACAACACCCCCCTTCCCCATATATGAAAAAACATTTATGTTATTTTGCCTCAGAATAGCGTCACAAGCTGCCGGGATCAGGACTAACAATTAGGAAGAATGCGTGGCCTCTTTTGCTCTTCTGGCTCCGTCTAAAGCAGGAAATAGGAAACATAGAGAGTAGGGAAAGTTGAGGGCACAAATATAATTACAACATGGAGCGCGCGACAAGTTGTAAAACAGCCCTACCACCTAATGTTATATTTTTGTAATCGTGAAAATGAAAATTCTGTTCTGCTCCTCACGTGTATACTCGATCCTCGTTTTGCCGGACTAGATGGTGCAGGAACCTGCGCGGATAATGAAAAAGTCCGAATAACACAAATGTATACAAATAAAATGAAATAACCGTCCTTAACAATATGTACAACGCAT
Source organism: Trididemnum clinides (assembly GCA_963675345.1). Taxonomy (NCBI): domain Eukaryota; kingdom Metazoa; phylum Chordata; class Ascidiacea; order Aplousobranchia; family Didemnidae; genus Trididemnum; species Trididemnum clinides. The sequence continues at coordinate 29,893 of OY776297.1, forward strand.
TTACACTATTTGCAGGATTAAGAAAACTTTGGGTATCAGAATTGTTCTCTGATACCCGACAAAACACGATGTTTACGAGCGTCGGTAGCCACCTATCTTAGATTTCTGGCAGTATGCGAGGCGCTCGTTCTTTGAATTCATTTGTCGGCCGTGCGGACTCACTGTTCGGATAAACCGAAATTCGGATTAAAGAGGTACAGAAAAACGATGGTCGTGTGTACCTAATTTTGTCCTCGTACTTATTAAAAGAAATGGATGGGGGGATAGGTATGAAGGAAATAGAGGTAGGCTTATCCCCAAAAAAATTTTTGACGCGGTTTACATTTAACTTGCGGTAGTCTTGAATGTGAAATGGGATATGACTATATTAAAATACCATCAACTTTTCATTGTTGTTCCCACAACTGCTCTTTGGGTTGTAGCTAGTTACTTTATATGGAGGGTGGTTATAAATAGGCATAGTAGGCATAGTGCAGGCATAGTAGGCATAGTACAGGCATAGTACAGGCATAGTAGGCATAGTACAGGCAAAGTAGGCATAGTAGGAGAGGTATGCGATCAAAAACCAGTCGCACCAATGTGACAAAGCCTTCTTTCCTTTTAAAAAAAAATTAATTTTTACTTTTATAAAATATAGAAGTTGCTACTTGCTAATTAGCATTTTCAAGCCGATCTCCTATTGAGAGGGATCCGATTAGGGCTGCCACTCTAGATGTTTTATAGCTAGATCTAGATATTTTTTGTAAGGCCTAGAGGTATAATTGGAAAACTAGATGATGGCTAGAAAGTCTAGAAATTTTTTTAACGTACTAGATGTTATCTTGAGGGAAATCTTTAAGTCGAGTAATGTCATAAAGAATAGTGAAGGAGGGAGATTAACTTGTTTTCCTTTACTTTTTTGTTCTAGGTTGTGCAATATTGTTAGGCTAATGTTGTATTAGTGAGTTTATCTAATATTTTTCAAACATAATGTTGGGCTGAAAACACAGAACAGAGAAATTTTGGGCTGAAGTGGAGGATTTCAAAAATGCTTCTGGAGAGAATCCATTTTTAGATCTCATGAATTGTCCTAAGCAAGGATTGATACTACCTCATTCAAATGCAGATGTGGAAGTTTGGAGATGAGAGCGATGTGACATGAGTGCTCGACAGTCTTCATAGACGCATTTTCCGCCCGAAGCGAGGGTGATGACTTTTTTTTTTGGAAAACACCATGTCCACGTGCGGTTGTTAAATTTTATTTTGCAACACAGTGTTGCAAAGATCCCTAAACATCTGTTTCCTAGGTCCCGCAAGCAGCCGTTTTCATTTCATTGCTTAGTGAACTACTTAAGCATGTAATGTAAAGTTCAAATTTTGTCCTTTACGTTAAGTAGTAGGCGGACTCCAACAACTAAAAATCATCGTCACATCGTACTATGCATACTATGTCTGTACTATGCCTACTATGCCTGTACTATGCCTACTATGCCTGTACTATGCCTACTATGCCTGTACTATGCCTACTATGCCTACTTTTCCTGTACTATGCCTACTATGCCTGTACTATGCCTACTATGCCTACTTTTCCTGTACTATGCCTACTATGCCTACTATGCCTGTACTATGCCTGTACTATGCCTACTATGCCTGTACTATGCCTACTATGCCTGTACTATGCCTACTATGCCTGTACTATGCCTACTATGCCTATTTATAACTACCGTTATATTGATGGCCAGCTGGGTTAAGACATGCTTTACACCTATATGCCAATAATCATATTTCGACTGGCTGGTGTAAATATAGATCAAAATCCAACTCCTATTATTGTTTTTTACATTAATTGTAATACTTTAGAAGTAAATCTAATCACTAGTTCTCTTAACACAGTAACGTAGATTGATATCGTCATAATATAAATTTTGTAACATTTTTTGAAAGTTGTACCACCTAAAAATAGTGTTCCCCAAGCTGTGTTCCCCTAAAACACTGTTCCCCAAACTGTGGTTCGCGATCCCGTGTAAGGTCGCCTGAAAGTTTTGGGGGTCGCCATATGTTTGCAGTTTTAAAATGCATTGCGATCAAAATGATTGCTCCAGTAATTAAATGGCGAGCCAATATGTGTAATCCGTTTGAAAATATTCTCAGACGAATCGATGAAGAAAAGTACACAACAACGTCACTTAATAATAAATCATGCAGGCTGCGCCAATAAACCGATTGAGTTTTGTGAATGGAAGTTACAATCAATTAAATTACAGAAAGGTATTATGACAGCATTTACAGGAGTAAATAAATCGACCGTTTATTTTTCGTATGTAGTATCCCACCCCATTGTAAAGAAAAAATAACCTCACTCGATTGGCCAAAAATTGTTAATGCCAGTATTGAAGGACGTTGGACAAATAATGAACGAAGAAAAGAAAAGGAAAAAAATTAGACTCCATCTCATTATCAGCCTCTACAGTGGAACAGAGGATTATAGCTATGTCTAATGACGTTCTTGAACAAATTGTGAGTCAAGTGAACGCTTCTCCGTTTAATACAATGAAACTAGACAAATCTACTGATATTGCCTACCGCGGTTTTCTGTTTTTATTTGATATATCAATAGCGGGTAAGTGTTAGAAGAGTTTCTGTTCTGCAAAACCCTTCAGTTTCATACTAGAGGTGAAGACATTTTTAAATATCTTGATGAGTTCTTTAACAATAAATTTTATCTTAGAATAAATGTGCTGGAATTTGAACCGACGGCGCAACAGCATGCACTGGCATTCACTCAGGAGTAACAAAAGTTAAAGATAAAGCACGAACGTAAAATGGACATATTGTTTTCTCCGGAGACAATCTCTCGTTACGACAAAAAACTTATCTGAGGAACTGCGTAATACACCGAATGCTGTCACAAAATATGCAAACTATGTAAAAGCAAGCCCACTAGACGGATGAGACGGATGCCCACTACACTGGATTGTAGTTGCACACAGAAGTGCGTTGTTTGTCACCTGGCTGAATTCTCAAGCGATTTTTTGAAATGCGCGAAGAAATAATTACTATCTTGAACAAATAGGTTTGTGTGTCCTTAGCAGAAAGATATTAGTCAGGAAAATTTTATTGCAAACGTCACATACCTGCCCGAAATACTTCACTCATTAAATTGTCTTGATCAATCTATGCTAGGACCTGGGATTACAGTGATTGATCGCGGGTGCCAAAATTACCGCTTACTCCAAAATTACCGCTTATTCTATGGCAAACTTACATGAAGAGAGACTAGTTTGACATGTCTTCTGAATCAAAAAATATACTGTCGAAAAAAGAGTGTATGCCAAAGACACTATAATTGGGCACCTTGAGAAGTCGAGCAAAAATTTAGCATTTTTTGGTGATACCCTGGGGCAAACCAATAAACAAGACTGGATAATCAATCCTTTTGTTGTCTCTAATTTGCCAGAATTACCTCTCTGAGTTACAGAAGAATAAACGGAAATGACTGCTGAACCTGCCAACCAAGTTGCTTTCAACTCGCTTGAAGAAAAACACCCTGAAGTATCAGCGAATACTTTCTTTTGGGTTTGATGCATTAATGCATTAATGCTTATCCTTCCGTGTCATAGTTTGTATTTATACGATTGATTCCATTTGTGACCAGGTGACTTTGCAAAGAACGATATAGCGCAATGAGTGTGTCAAAAAGCATCAAAATCGGTAAGATGTGGAACATGACGTGCGATTATGTTTAAGCAAAATCGCGCCACGATTTCAAAAACTTGTGAACACCATGCAAGCATATTCGTCACCCCAATGTGAATATCAAACTGATAAAACAAGTATTTTTTTAATGTATATAGATAGCTTTTTTTTCTGTGGTTTCAATCATTTTAAAAGTTTTTGTCAATCTTTGTGACTAACACGTTGAGATTGCCAGTGAAATTGGAATCAGCGTTTTAAGTTTGAAGTTGCAAGTGATCTGCATATTATTTGAGTTCGCGTGTACTCGCAGACCTGAATTTTTTCGTAGTGGGGTCGCTACTGGAAAAATTTGGGAATCACTGTTTCAAAATACTCCATAGCTTAGCTTTGGTAAAGCATGGCATATTTATCTAGTTCTACAAACTGGTAGAAACGATATATAATACATTTTACCTACTTCTTTAGTTTCTTCCTCTTTTTTTTTCTGCGCGATTGCTTTTTTGTGTTTTTCGCTTTTCCAGTGTTTCCAGGCGCTTTTGTTTCTTTCTTCCCTTAAATTTTGTTCTCTAAACAAAGACGTTCAGTAAGTATTGTATGAACGATATTGAACAGAGATTCAGTGACATCATATAAAAATAAATTTTGTTGATTTTTCAAGGCGTTTCTTTCATTTTGTCCAACCCCGTAAGTACCGTCTGAGAACAATAAAACTAGAATATCCTTAATAAAAATTTGAGACAAATAGAATAAAAATTGATTATTAATTTATTAATAACTTGACGGATTTGTTAATGAGGCGTCTTTTGTAAAGGAAAAGTTTTCATTCTATACGAACTGTAATCTTCGATCCTTCCAGCGCCTCGATGAACCGAAGTGATGCTATCTGAATAAGTTCGGATACGAATTTCAACTTCACTTTCTCGTCTCCCGGTAATCGAGGGCCCAACAATGATTAAGCAATTCATTTATTTATCAAAGATTTAAAATATAACACACGTTTCATGGGCCATTAGAACAATTAGAGGGAAGTGTTAAGCGCGAGATAGTGATTATGATGTTAAATTCGGGTTATCTTACTTCTACAAATACAAAGAATCATATCATTATTTCTACATCTACACATTCGTACAGAGCAGCATTTAATAAACGTACAGCACTTAATGCTTTATCAAAGCTGATATGCACTGCAGCATGGCTTTGTAACCAATGCTCTCTTTAATCTGCCACAGTAGAACTCGGGGCCGTTATTTATAATGATCTTGGGGTAATTTCTCCGAATTGGAGAAAGTGGCATGAATAATTTGTTTTCTGAGTACGAACCGGTAGTAGTCATAGGAGAAAGCAGCATCCATGACTTGTTTTTCAGGCACAATTCGATCTTGGTCATAATAAATAAACTAAAGGTGATATCAACCCCCTTCCGTAGTGTAAAGTTGTTTTTCATTAGAACTGCGAACTCACCAAAATGACTCATAACAATACGGCCCTAAAGGTGATATCAACCCCCTTCCGTAGTGTAAAGTTGTTTTTCATTAGAACTGCGAACTCACCAAAATGACTCATAACAATACGGCCCTAAAGGTGATATCAACCCCCTTCCGTAGTGTAAAGTTGTTTTTCATTAGAACTGCGAACTCACCAAAATGACTCATAACAATACGGCCACATAAACACACGAATGTCAATTAGGCGTTCAGTTCTATGTCAGATATAAATGAATTGTACACTGGCCTTATTCGCTTGCTCATAATTTAGGATTTTCTCCTTTCTATGATGTTGTTTGTCAGTTCACGTAACACGGAAAATAATCAATGCAATTTGGCAAATTGACTACATTATATGTATTTGTCAAATTCTAATCAATTTGTTAAATTGCATTGGCTATTGTTCGCATAGGATGAAAACTTTTTCCTTTACAAACGGCGCCTGTATATTACTCGCTGAAAATTGTCACTGAGTAATTATTTTCAATTTTCTGCAGTGGAACAGTCGGTGCTGATTTTTTTTCCATCGAATTGGGTAATCTTTGTCGTGATAATTTCCGTGACAATATATCAAAAAGTTTTGATAAATTACCACCGAAATCGTCACGGGAGAACAACCTGCATAAAATGCTCACATTTCTTTATGACGTAACAAAGACAGAAATAGTGAGAAGCGTTTCTGCAGACAGCTATATCAAGCTTGATGAGTTGGTATATATTTTCATAAAGTTTATTCATGTGCAAAACAAATCGGTGAGTTTTAGACAAAAAATTAATGGTGGAAGTCAAATAAGAGCTACGCAACTTATAAAGGCAAAGTACTCAAGGAAATTGCTTGGGCAAAATAGATAAAACTCTGGAAAGGCAACCAGGGGGTGCCTCATGACTAGAAAGTATTGCTAAACAGATACAGCAGAAAAAGGTGGAGTTAAGAACAACCAATGTATTTGGAATAAGCGCAGACAAAGTTGCAAAAGCAAAAAATGTCTAAAACTATACAAATTTTTTCAATAGTACGATCCCTATATTCACCCAAAATTTTCTAAATCATACGAAAATGATTCTGAAAATTCATATGAAACAAAGAGGTGAAACCGTATCTATATCTGAAGAAACTCCAGTTTTGTTCAGTTAAAATACAGAATGTACGTCTCATTCTTCAGGTCGTCAAAGTGTGAAAAATCAATTCGTGGAAGGCACTGCAGCCAAAATCAGGTGTTTAATGAAATTGCAACATTTCTCAAATTTAAGTGGAGCAAAGGTTCGAAAAAAAATGACAGCGCAGATGATTTGTTTGGAAAAACTTTTGCTGCAGAGTTAAAGATGTTTCCAGAGCAAAGAAAATGCTTATTAAAGCACGAAATCACCACTCTCATTTACAGGTATGAAAGGATGGAAGTAGCAACATTGCAAATGCATTCTGCTAGTTTTTCGGATACGGAGAAAATTCTTTAATCCATGCTTCAACATCAGTAAAATGGCACCAACGTTTTTTGATCTGTAATTTTTTCTTTTTCTGATATAGCCGTTCACCAGTCATCAAATAGAACTGCATAAATTTTACCTATCTTCATTCCTGTGGTGAGTTGTAACTTCACCAACTACTTATGTCATATCTGTAAGTAATAGAGCGTACGTAAAAACGATGTTAATGTATCTATTTGCTTTTGTAGTTTACTTGTATCCTTTGGTAAGCGGAAAACCATTCCAGTTACCCATAGAACATTTTGCGTTCACACCTGCTTCGGAGTTACCAATACTAAACGACACAATGAGTTTTTACAGCAAGCAAGCAAGCAGGGAAATTACCGCAAACTGCCTTCTCAAGTAAAAACCACTTCCGGATTAACCATTAAGCAAACTGGGCGGATGCTTGGGGCCTCGCGCTTGATTAAGAAAAATCATTTTCTTGGATATGACCCAACTTGTACTGCATTTAGATTGATATTTAGTCTTAATTGAGGTATTTTTCCCGCATAAAGTTAACAGATGAGAGCTTTGTTGCGCAAGCATCAACTTTAGGTGAAATACGAAATACATGAAGACGACGACGAAATAATTTGTGAGGTTACATTTAACCAGCTGAACAACGAGAAGCAGGATCATTTACTTTTATTCTTTCTTTCTGTTTCGTAGCCTTGTTTATGTTTCTGCTGTTTTTGCATTTAAAGTGGTGCTTCATATTGCTTACAAATGTTTAATGCATGATCTAATTGTAAAAATGTTGCCTAAGATTATCAAATGTTTTTTCTAGGGAGTAGTCTTACTGCAGTAGTTGTTGTTGTTGTTGTTGTTGTTGTTGTTATTTCTCAACTACTTTCGAGGGATGGGGGCATGGCGGAGGAACATGGAGTCCCAGAAGCCGGACAACTCTCCCAGGGCCTAGACCAGAGGTCGTAGAGAAATAGAGAGTCGCTAAAGAGCGAGCGGTGCAAACAGTCCGCAGCTCGACAGTGCAGAATGAAATGAAAGGTATCCTGGGACAGGTGTCCGCAGGCGTTTGAAGAAGGATTCTCGATTCTGCCAATCCAAGTGAGATAAGAGCTTAACAGTAGGCTGTGTCCGTTGCAGCGAAGACGAGAGAGGACACAGCGAGCGTGACGAGGAAGCACAAGTTCCTCGGTGGAAATCAAGCAAACCTGTGTGTCGTCGAAGAATTTAGATGAGACAGTACGCCTCCAGTTCCGAGAAGAGTGGATACGAGAGAGACTACAAGGGATTGCAGAGGGCACGAGTAGCGCTCCCCGTCTAGCCTGCTCATCAGCTGCATCGTTTCCTGGGAGAAACGAGTGTCTGGGGACCCGTTGTAGCATGATAGAACAGGAGGAGAAAGAAGACAGTTTCTGCCAGATCTGCTAGAAAGATTGAGGTAAAAGCAAAGACAGAGTGACGAGGACAGAGTGAGAATCAGATAGGAGGAGAAGAGAAGAAAAGTAGCAGACCTATAGGGGCTGTCGAGACCGGCAAAAAGCTTGCAGAATGTCGCGGGTTTTAGCGGAAAAACTTGAACATACTGGGTCTGATGAAAAGAAAAGAGTGCCTCGGTGCAAAATAGATAGCAGTTAGCAACTGTACGCCAGAGCCGCCTTTGCCAAAAGGAACAGATCCATCTGTCCAGATCACCAGATCGTGAAAAGGGAGAGGGAAAAGGTGAGCGAGAGCGGCACCTTGGCGAGAAAGAAGGGGTATCAGAGCGGGAGTACGGGGAGGAAAGGGTGGACTCCACAGTGGAAAAAGGCAGGTTCTAAGGAGGTGAGAAATGGCAAGCAAAGAAAACCTCTCTAGGAGAAGTAGAATGAAGCATGAGCGGGTGAGAGGACGCAAAAGCTCTCCTGGAAGATCTGCAGAGGTTTTGGTTTTACTTCAAGTCGGTCAAACCTAAAATGGAAAAAGAGGTTGGGAGACGAAGAGCCCGCTCATAAGATGACAGACCGAAATGAGTCAGGGTGACTCGTAGGGGAGGTAGAGACGTCTCAAAGACAAGAAGTGGGATAGGAGAGGACAAGAGTCAGCCGAAGGTGACACGACTCGCTGCTCGGCGAAGGCGTTCCAGTTTCGTGATATTGGCAACGCTCAGAAAAAAAACATCTACACCAATCAACAGCCGCCTTAACGTGGTGGTGCGGTCCCCGACTCCGGGTCGGGTTGAAATGGCTTTTAGCCATCCTGTGAGTCCCAGTTACCCCGGACACTCTCCTGACAGTAGTCTTACTCATCCTTCCAGTCTCTGTTTCCTTCTGATCATACTTTTTGATGCTTTCATTTCGTTTTCAAATTTAATCTGCTACGTAATTTATTAACAAAAAAACGCATGCAAAATATTATATGCTATTTCAAAAGCTATTAATGAAAGCACTAACAATTAGCAATTTCGGACAGAAGAGTGACAATGCCGAGTAACATATTACACACAAACGCTTGGATGCGTCAAATATAGCGTTTAAATGAAGTTGCCAGTATAAAGAACTTACAGTTACAGCCACGCTGTTGCTGGCAAAATAGTCACAATACCTGTACAATATGGCTAATGCTCATAATACGGCAAACATTCTGATAAGGTAAAGTTGCCAACTTAAGAAACTGCTTACAAAAGTCATTACAACAGTTTAAAATAGTCACAATACCTGTACAATATGGCTAATGCTCATAATACGGCAAACATTCTGATAAGGTAAAGTTGCCAACTTAAGAAACTGCTTACAAAAGTCATTACAACAGTGTAATAAGACAGACCTAAACGTTTGGATACGACGATCATAGTGAATTTGCCAGCTCAAAGACTCTAGGTCGCTGTTGACATACTCCATAATACAATTTCCTGCGTAGGGAAGACGTGGAACCATTGGTTCGCCGGGACCTTTGGACCATGCAATGTAATTCTGTTCCCGAAAAGTCTTTTTTTTAAATTACATATCACTTATTCGTAAATGACTGTTTGGAGTCCTGACTTCGCTTTTACTTCTTTGCAAAATGTGCCATAAAAATTTTAGATGACAAAGTTTTAAACCTGGGTTCGAAAGTAAAGTTTTGTTCGCTAGCCTTGAGCTTTTTATCTGGTAAGTCTTAACAGCATATTTTCTATTTTAAAGCGGTTGTTGTACCTGGTATAATTAGCTTTGCATCTGTTAGTTAAAACCATTCAATTCCTCCAATTTCAAAACCATTTTTTAAATCACCTAAAATGGCATACCTGGGGATCTTTGGACCATTTAACCGACGCCAGCTTTGCACTACGGTTCAAATGTCACTTTGTTTGTACTACAGTTTATAACAGCTGGTACATATATTTTATAGGTACCTATAGCATTTTCAAATGAAAGAAGTACCCACGATTTAACAGTCTCCGAATAAGAATATACTACACTGTGATATGTGATATCAAGCTAGAAGCGATTAAAGCTGTTGTCGAAAATTGAACGTCTTTACGGGAAGCTGCTAGTAAATAATAAATTTCCTGAACCACTGCAAAAACATACACAATACTAGTTAAACAGCCTCAAAATTCTACAGTGACTAAGAGAAGCATAATTACAGCACAAGTAGGCTTAATCTTACCGCCTGCTTTTGTTCATCAAACAATTATTTAAATATTTTTACAGGTATGATAACTTGGGCCACCTATAATATACAGTAGATAGCGTTTTTGCCTTCAATTTAAACAAGTATAAGCTGATTATAGAAATATGTAGGGATGTAAAGTGGCAGAAATGTGAAATTATTTTCATTATCCTACGTAGTTTTCTGATCTTTTGTACGATTTTCATGTTTCAGGTTTTCAACTCTGTGGAAAAAGCAGCTCTGTCATAGTACTTTGTGAAAAGTAACAAAATGTTTGACCTTTTGAAGATTCAAACTAGGATATTTGGATATAAATACGCTCAGAGGATAAACTTACCGTACCCGAACAGCTGGAATGAAACAGAAATGGCAGGGAAGGATTGACTAAAAGGATTCTGCTGAAGAAATAACGGCCTAAGCCTACAACTCTACTTTCTTAAAGAGTGAGACCTTGCTAGAGTCAAAAGAAATGATGTTGTGATAATGCTGCCGCCAGCAACACCAATTTCAACCACGAAGCCTTTGGCTAGCGAATTCAGGTTTCCCACAGACCTGAGAGAATATGAGCTGTAACGACATTTAGATATTGTTTGGTTTTTAGCCTGTTAATAGGATTAGTTTTGTTCTGATTAATTCGTTTGTTTCTGCCCAGGCTAATTTGTTTTGTTGCTTAGTAGTTCGTTTTCACTTTTTTGTTTGAATACCCAATGATGTTTGCATTTAGAAAAGATTGTTAGTTTGCAAGCGTAACTGTGTTTAGCTGGTCCAAAGGTCCCACCCCATTGCCCATTGGTCCCAACAGTGTAGAACCTTTGGACCAAAATCATTTGAAATTTAAAAATTTTGGATGAAGCCGATGGAGATACAGCAATTCTTTATGGTACATATGTGTAGCTATGCTTAGATTTTGTTTCGTGCAGTTTTTACCCACCACGGCAAGCATCGGATGTCACCAAGAAAAACTAAAATTTGGTCCAAAGGTCCCATATTACCCCTACATTGCTTTATCACTGTGACTTGCATGGATGTGGAAGCGGCTATTTTGCCTACCGCTTCCCACTTCCACTAACAAAAAACGAGAAAACGACCGTTGAAAATTTTTTATCTTTTGTGGGTCTGTAGCCTGCCTTCGCATACACTTTATCTTTTTGAGGAGAGAAAAAACCTATCCGTATATTGCTATTACTTTACCTACTTCGCTTAAGCTTATTGTTCGGAACTACTCTGTGTTTCTTTTTCTTAGATATTAGAACTCCTGTTCAATTTAGAACAGTGCTCATTAACCTTTTTGTCATGTTGTTGTTGTTGTTTACCCGACCCCTTCCGAGGGATGGGGGCATGGCGGAAGACCATGGAGCCCCAGAAGCCGGACAACTCCCCAGGGTCTGGACCAGAGGTTGTAAAGAGATAAAGAGTCGCCAAAGAGTGAGCGGCGCAAAGAGTCCGTAGCTGGACAGTGCAGAATAAAATGAAAGGTATCCTGGGACGAGTGTCCACATGTGCTGCAGGAAGGATTCTCAATTCTGCCAATCCTACAGAGATAAGAGCCTAAAAGAAGGCTGTGTCCGTTGCAGCGAAGACGAGAGAGGACACAGCGAGCATGACGAGGGAGCACAAGTTCCTCGGTGGAAATCGAGGGAACCTGTGTGTCAAAGAATTTAGATGAGACAGTACGCCTCCAGTCCGAGATAAGACGAGAGTGGATACGAGAGATAAGAGGAGAGAGACTACAAGGGATTGCGGAGGGCACAAGTAGTGCTCCCCGTCTGGCAAGCTCATCAGCCGCGTCGTTCCCCGGGAGAAACGAGTGTTCGGGGACCAATTGTAGCCTGATAGAACAGGAGGAAAAAAAAGACAGTTCCTGCCAGATCTGCCACAGAGTTTGAGATAAGAGAAAAGATGGAGGAGAGAACAGGGTGGCGAGGACAGAACGAGAGTCAGATAATAGCAGAAGAGAAATGGCAGACTTGTTGGTGCTGCCGAGACCAACAAAGAGCGTGCAGAATGGCGCAGACTTCAGCAGAGAAACTTGAGTATACTGAGCCTGCCGAAAAGGAAAGAGTGGCCTCAATGCAACCAGAGAGAGCAGTTGGCAAGAACGCCGGAGCCTCCCTTGCCAAAAGAAAAAGGAACAGAGCCGTCTGTCCAAAGCACCAGACATGAGGGCGGAGAGAGTCAAGGTGGGCGAGAACCGCACCTTGGCGAGAGAGAGGGGGATCAGAGCCAGAGCATGGAGTGAAGCATGGAGCATGGAGCATGGACCTTTTTGTCATCGCGGATTTAATGTACTTTCGCGTTTGTCACGGAACCCTCACTAACAAAAGTTTAGAAATCACGAATTGCTTATAAAAAAATCAAATATTTCGTTACTACAATTCAAAAAATAATTAAGCACTTCAACAAATAAACAGTTATTACAAGTTTCTTCACTACTTACAACCACTTTTACAACAGTTAACCTAATGCTTCTCAGATCTAAACCGTATGACCACATATTACAGCTCTCGACAATAACCTGCCGTCACAACAACAAATTACGACCATATAGCGCGGATTTTCCCTCTCTATCCTCAAATAACCCTGCCTTTGAGTTAATTTTAACTCTAATCATCAATACGGACTTTCTGTCCGTTCCCAAAACACGTATAGACTCTAATCTTTCTGAATAGTGAAGTGCGAAATTTCTGTCGTATATAGAATATAAAGCGAGCAAAATTGAACTGCACCAATCAACAGTCGCCTCAACGTGGTGGTGAGGTCCCCAACCCCATTTGGGTTGGGTCAAAATGGCTGTTCACCTTCCCAAGGGTCCCAGTTATCTTGGGCACTCCCCCACACAAATCATTTTTTGCCGTGCTGACCTCTGAACGACCGCAGAAGGGCAGCACGCAGCCTCTTTGAAATCGGACGACTGTCTTTTCTCTTCTCATGCCTTGCTCTTGCCCGTCTTTTAATTCTTCTCCTTTTGCTGATGAGTGGAAACGTTCATCCTAACCCTTGCCCCATCTTTCCCTGTTCTGTGTGTGCTGGAATGTGACCTGGCGGGGTAGGTCGGTGCAATGCTGCACCTGCTCCAAATACCCTCCTTTTCTCGATTCAGAACTCTAGGCAGCTCTCACTCCTGCAGCTGCCCTCCCTGCTGCGTCCTGCTTTTTTTGAGGACCCCACATTTACCAACTCTGTGCCTTCCTCCTTGGACTCCTCCAGATTGTTTGCCTCCACTGTGCTATCTGGCACATCTGGCTTCCCCTCTGCTAATGCAGCACTCCCGCCCCACCCTCCTTTTTAAATCTCTTTTCCCCCTTCCGCCGATTTCGTATTTTCTCCCCCTGCACCCTCACTACCGCCTCATGTTCCTGGCTATTTTTCTCTACACCTCCTGCTTCCTCTTCCTTTCCAGATTCCCTCAGGGTTCTTCAGTGGAATGCTGGAGGTCTTCATGTCAGGAGCACTGAACTTCTACACATTATTTCGTTTCATCGTGTAGACTATATATATATCCAGAAATTTGACCCCAACTCATCTTCTTCTTTCCAGATCTTTAGATTCTCTGCTCTGAGATCTGATTGCACCCACTCTTGGTCTGGTATTCTTTCTCCCGATACCACGTACGCTAGCGGCGGCGTCATCATTTTCATTAGGCAAGGCTTATTCTTCTTTGAACATTCTACCTCCTCTTTTTCTTCGCTTGACCCCTACTCCGATTATGTAGGGGTCAACATTTCACTAAACAACTCCCTTTCGCTCTCATTCCTTAATTTTAGTGCTCCCCGTATTCGCTCTTCTCCGACAGATAACAAAACCGACTACTTTTCTCTCTCATCCTTCCCTTCTTCTCTCCTCGAAAAATCTCTTCATTCTGGGAGACCTCAATCCCATCACCCCCTCTTGGACTATAAAGATACTGTACTTCTGATCCCCGTGGGGAGGAAGTATTCGATTGGGTCATCTCCTCTGACCTCTTTCCACTCAATGAGTTGACATACATACTCTTCTCCATTACTCCTCTGGCGGTCACTCTTCTCCTGTCACCTCCTTTTCTCTCTCCTCTCTTGCCCTGTCTTGATCCTGGGAGATGCTTCAAGATCTGCGTTCTGATCACCTACCAATTCTACAAACCGTCCCTCTTTCTCCGGTCTTTCGCTCCAACAAACGTCTCCCTTCCTTCAATTTTCAGAAAGCTCGCTGAGATGGCTTTGCCTTCTACTTTGACTCCCACTGTCCTTCTGAAGAGAAATACTTGTTTCTTTCTTCTGCTGCTGCTCTCTTCACTTCTCTGACAATGAACGCGGCCAAAATCTCTCATTCCTTTTGGCCGCATCAAACGCCAACCTCAAGCCTGGTGGTCCGCTGAAGTGGAAGAAGCGGTTGGTAAAAAACGTAAGCTTTCGCTGCCGCTCATAAAAGCGACAAAAATCGTCAGGCTTACATCTCTATTTTCCTACAGGTTCGTCTGTCATCGCCAAGGCTCAATCATGACAGGCGACCTGCTCTTCTCTCTCACCTAAATCTGTGTGCTCTCTTCTTCGTTCTGTCGCTGGCTCTTTTTCCTCCTCTCCTAACTTCCCAACTGTTCCTCTCCCAGGGAGTCGGCTATGGTCTTCGTCGACTACCTGGGATCCCACTTTTCTGCCTTCCAGTCAAATGCTCTGCGTAGCAGAGCCAGAGACTACCTTTCCGAGCTCCGTCGAGCCACGTGCTTTGAGCAGTCTCATTCGTCTTTTTGCTCCCCTTTTTCCCCACTGAATTTCTCGCGGCTGCCGCAAACTTTTCCCTGTCCACTGGCACTGGCCCAGACAAAGTTGCCTTTCCCATGCTAAAGCACCTTCCTTGCTCTGGCATGGATTTTCTGCAACACATTTTTAATCTTTTTCCTTCCATCTGGAAGATGTTTTCTTTTATTCCCATTCATAAAATGAGAAAACCTCTCTATTTTCCTGCTTCCTTCCGGCCTATCTCCCTTACCTCCTGCCTCTCAAAGCTTTTTGAACGCATCATTCTATCCCGTCTACTCTTCTTTCTGAAATCTGAATCCATTTTCTCTCTCCGCCAGGCCGGTTTCCGCCCTAGACGGTCTACTCTAGATCAAATTCTGTTCCTTTCTCAGTCCATCTCGGATGGGTTTAACAAACCCAAGCCGGGCTCTCGGACAATTTCCGCAACTATCGACTCTTCCAAAGCTTTGGACTCTGTCTGACACCCCGCCCTTTTCCACAAACTCATTTCGGCTGGCCTCCCTCCTTGTTTTGCTCGTTGGACTCAATCTTTCCTTTCTGATAAGCGCGCTCGCGGCCCCTCCTCACTTATGCTTCACCCGGATTTTTTCCTTTTCTAAGCGTTGCCTATATCACGAAACTGGATCGCCTTCGCCGAGCAGCTAGTCGCGCCATCTCCTGCTCCCTCTCGTTCTCTCCTATCCCACTTCTTGTCTTTGAGACGTCTCTACCTCCCCTTTGCTCTGTCATCTTATGAGCGGGCTCTTCGTCTCCCAACCTCTTTTTCCATTTTAGGTTTGGCCGACTTGAAGTAAAACCAAACCTCTGCAGATCTTCCAGGAGAGCTTTTGCGTCCTCTCACCCGCTCATGCTTCATTCTACTTCTCCTAGGGAGGTTTTCTTTGCTTGCCATTTCTCACCTCCTTAGAACCTGCCTTTTTCCACTGTGGAGTCCACCCTTTCCTCCCCGTACTCCCGCTCTGATACCCCTTCTTTCTCGCCAAGGTGCCGCTCTCGCTCACCTTTTCCCTCTCCCTTTTCACGATCTGGTGATCTGGACAGATGGATCTGTTCCTTTTGGCAAAGGCGGCTCTGGCGTACAGTTGCTAACTGCTATCTATTTTGCACCGAGGCACTCTTTTCTTTTCATCAGACCCAGTATGTTCAAGTTTTTCCGCTAAAACCCGCGACATTCTGCAAGCTTTTTGCCGGTCTCGACAGCCCCTATAGGTCTGCTACTTTTCTTCTCTTCTCCTCCTATCTGATTCTCACTCTGTCCTCGTCACTCTGTCTTTGCTTTTACCTCAATCTTTCTAGCAGATCTGGCAGAAACTGTCTTCTTTCTCCTCCTGTTCTATCATGCTACAACGGGTCCCCAGACACTCGTTTCTCCCAGGAAACGATGCAGCTGATGAGCAGGCTAGACGGGGAGCGCTACTCGTGCCCTCTGCAATCCCTTGTAGTCTCTCTCGTATCCACTCTTCTCGGAACTGGAGGCGTACTGTCTCATCTAAATTCTTCGACGACACACAGGTTTGCTTGATTTCCACCGAGGAACTTGTGCTTCCTCGTCACGCTCGCTGTGTCCTCTCTCGTCTTCGCTGCAACGGACACAGCCTACTGTTAAGCTCTTATCTCACTTGGATTGGCAGAATCGAGAATCCTTCTTCAAACGCCTGCGGACACCTGTCCCAGGATACCTTTCATTTCATTCTGCACTGTCGAGCTGCGGACTGTTTGCACCGCTCGCTCTTTAGCGACTCTCTATTTCTCTACGACCTCTGATCTAGGCCTTGAAGAGTTGCCCGGCTTCCTCCGCCATGCCCCCATCTCTAGGAAGGGGTTGAGTAACAACAACCAACACAAATTTTGATGTAACAATTTAAAATTACCTCTGTTGGAGAAAAAACTGTTCCATCAGTGGCAATATTTGCAAAAATAAATTATCACTTCAGTGAAAATTAAATATTATCACTGGTGGAGCAATGCTTTCCCAAGCATTAAAAAGCCTACTCCATCAGTGGTAATGTTTTTGAAAATAAATTTTCACTGAGAAAATTAACATTGTCAATGAAAATTAAAATATTATCACAAGTACAGCAGCGCTTTTAACGTGAATTAAAAAGCCTGTTTCACTCTAATATTTCTGAAAGTAAACTCACTGAAAAAATTGTCACTGCCAGTGAGAATTAAAAATTAACACTGCTGGAGTCTTAGCTTTAGAGAAAAATGTGGCCCATGGGGCGGATCGCAGATGGCAGATCGAATGGAAAAACGACATCATCAGGTTTCAGAATTTTATCTTCAATACTTAATTTGAATGCTTCTGTCACGTTCAACTTGTGTAAGGTTGAACCAGCTTGGCACCGAAATTTAACTGTTACGCTTAAACTTGTATAAATGATAAGTAGCACTTACTCGGGCTTTAAAGTGTGGCGCGAAGAATTAAACAGCTAATCTCATTATCTCGCGATGCCCCATGTGTTGATCCCCAAATGAGGCGCGGGGTCTGGGCATTACTGACAAAAAACACCAAGAAAAAGATGCTACAAATCTGGGCCGACGTAGAGCCCGGAGGAAACGCCACAGTACTGATGAGGAACAGAAGTAGTATGTAATATAAATTTCGAGCCCCTTTTTGTGGTGGCGCTGTGGTGGCGTTGTGGCGCACTACGTCATTTCCGAACGTGTTGATACGTCATTTCCGAACGTGTTGATACATGAACCTGAAGTACATTGTAACAGCTTGTAGATACAACGTGTAACAACTTGAAAACAAATGGTAACACAAAGACAACGTGTATCAACTTGTAATTAACAACTTGAAAACAAATGTCAATACAACTTAAACAAATGTCAACACAACGTGAAAAGAAATGTTTTGTAGCAACTTGTAAATAGAACTTGAAATTGATTTGTAGGCACCCCTCTTGAGAATACAGTCGCTTCGATATTAACTGCATTTTTAAACATATGGTTGGTAAGGCAGTCCTTTGCTCGAGTTAGAAATCTATCACGGAAATATAAACATTTGGGCGTGAAAATCTTGAATCAATTACAAGTCGATGCTGAATCTTTGTTTGAATTCTTTTTATTTGTTTGAGTTCTTTTTAGGAATGGTTTTATTTGTTTTTGAAAATGTTGTTTCTTGTTTTTAGGAATGATTAGGTATATTTGTTTTTGGAAATGATTTTATTTGTTTGATTTGTTTTTGAAAATGTTGTTTCTTGTATTTAGGAATGATTGGGTATATTTGTTTTTAGGAATGGTTTTATTTGTTTGAGTTCTTTTTAGGAATGCTTTGAAAATGTTGTTGTTTTTTGGAAATGGTTTTATTTCTTTTTGGAAATGATTTCATTTATTTTTGAAAATGTCCTAATTGGTTGTACCCTCGCTTCAGAATACCCCCACTTCAAAAGTTCTCCAATTGATTTCACTTTTCAACTCGTTTACGATTTTTTGTCTTATTGTAAGCACAACTGCTGTAAAACGGAAACATTAACTTTAGGTCGTGACTGAAGCCTTTGATACTAAATCATAACTACTTCCTTTCGAGCGTAAGCATTAATCGCGCATAATCATTCACATCTTGAAATTGTTGATAACATCATAGAGCCTCTGATCGATTTCTTCTTTTGATTCCCTAGAATGTTGTTTCTTTACTCTTCTAGATGTGTTTATTGGAGGTATTTTCCTTTACTCGTGATATTTCTGCAGTTGGTTGGAATTAATTTACATCTATTTCAGTAGAACTAGGTAGGTAATGGATTCAGTCTTTCTTCAGTCTTTTTGTCAATAATTTTGTGACCACACATGGCTCTCATCATAGCTCTCTCCACTCTCCATAAAATTGCGTTTTCATTTTCTTTTAAACACCATACCTCACTTAAATCACTACTGTTTACATTGTAAAATCGAAAAGATTTAGTTTTAATTGTGTGCAAATCATAAAACACTCATCTCAAATTTACATTCATTTTCATAAAACTAGAAACCAAAATTGTCTCCTATCATCACACTGTTTAAAGATTTTTCCGAAATTTAGCAACTTTTAAACTTATTAGCACGAAATTTTTACTACCTTTCAAAGTCTCCTCAGCTCACCTACATAGAAATAAGCACAACTTTTGACCAGGGATGTGGAAGCGGAAGCGGAAGCTGGAAGCGGTGGAAGCGGTCTTTTTCTGTGGAAGCGGAAGCGGAAGTGGAAGCGCGAAAAATTCCACCACTTCCGCTTCCACATAGGGGGAAGAATGGAAAGAGAAAAGAAATTGGTTCCGCTATCCTTCGTAGAAGAACGAATAGGGGAGCATAAGCATTAAGAAATAAGAGCGAGGAGGAGTCGTTTGGAGAGATGTTGACCTCTACATAATCAGAGTAGGGGCCAAGCGAAGAAAGAGAGGAGGTAGAAAGCTCAGAGGAGAATAAGCTCTGCTTGACGAAAATGATGACGCCGCCGCTAGCGTCTGCGACATCAGTAGAGAAAATACCTGATCGAGAGTGGGTGCGATCAGATCGCAGAGCAGAGAATCCAGGGATCTGAAAAGAGGAAGATAAATTAAGGTTAGAATCCTGGATATAAATAAGATCAACGGAATGAGACGAAATCAAGTGTAGTAGTTTAGTGCTTCTGGCGCGGAGACCCCCAGCATTCCATTGAAGAACCCTGAGAGAGTTAGGGAGGGGAAGAGAAAGCAGGAGGTAAAAAGAAACAGCCAGGAGCATGAGGCGGTGGTGAGGGTCCAGAAGGAGAAGATACAAAGTGGGCGGAAAAAGGATAAGAGGTTTGAAGGTGAGGGTGGAGTTCGAGTGCTGCCTTAGCGGAAGGGGGCCAGATTGAGCAGTGAAGGTATACAAGCTGGAGGAAGTCACAGTGCTGGTAGGTGTAGAATCTCAAAAAAAAGCAGGAAGGAGAGATCCAGAAGTGAGAGCTGCCAAGAGTTTTGAATCTAGAATAGGAGAGTAGTGATCACTTTAAATGAACCCAATTAGAGCATGAGCAGCATTGCACTGTCCTACCCCTACAGGTCACATTTCCAGCGTGCACTAAATAGGGAAAGACAGAGCAAGGGTTAGGATAAACGTTGCCGCTCATCAGGACAAGGAGAAGAATGAGAAGACGGGCAAGAGAAAGGCAGGAGTAGACAGAAGACAGGCCAATTTTAAAGAGGCTGCGTGCTACCCTTTTGCGGTCGTTTGGGGGCTGCACGGCGAAAAAATGGTTGGTGTAAGGGGAGTGCCCGGGGTAACTGGGACCTTCGGGAAAGCCAACAGCCATTTTGACCCAATCCAAACGGGTCTGGGACTTCACCACCACGTTGAGGCGGCTGTTGATTGGTGTAGTTTAATTTTGCTCGCTTTAAATGTACATACTATATATACAACAGAAATTTCGCACTTCACTATCCAAAAAGATCGGAGTCAATACGTGTTTTGAGGACGGATAGAAGGTCGGTAATGATAATTAGAGTTAAATTTAACTCAAAGTCAGAGTTAGTTGAGAATAGAGAGGGGAAATCAACGCTATACGGTGTAATTTGTTGTTGTGACGACAGGTTATTGTCGAGAGCTGTAATATGTAATCATAGGATTTAGATCTGAGAAGCATTAATTCATTTCTTACCACTACATGTTCTAGTTGTCTATTTTTATTCAATTGCGCTGTATAAGATTAAACTAAACCGTTGATTTGATATAAGCTGCTCCGACCTGCTCCGATCTCCGTATTTAAGAGAAGAAATATTTTTCCATTTTTATGAACTTGGAGTGGATCCATACTTGTATTGATTCGCACAGTTAGGGTTAGATCTGTGCAGTAATGAGTTCGCTACAGCGAAACAAAAGTTTGAAATCTTGAAATTGAGCGTTTTTATAAAATCTAGGATTTTTCACCCTTCCAAAAATGGGGTGTATGGTTGGGGAAACTTTAATTTCTTTTTAGCAGGGCAGGAAGGGATTGCTTCAGTTAAACTAAGTAGTTTTGTGTGCTTAAAAAGATTTAAGCATTAGTTTAATTGATATGAAATTGTTCGAGAGCCGTTGCTGGTAATAAGGCCCCCCTCCATTTGATTGAATGTGCACCTGTGATTGTGTTAGTGTGCATACAGTGCTGTAAGTGTGAACACACCTGTCTTTGCATGTACGCTATAGTGATTTTGAGTACACCATTTGATTGTGAGAATTTAGGGAGTACACCTTTCTTTTAACGAAAATGTGATTGCTTAATTTTAAATTTAGTTGCGTACAGCATAGTAATGATCTAAATTTAGGGTACGTTTGCCCGCATGTTTTTCGATCCCTACGATTTAACCAGTAGCTACAAAAGATATTCAGGACCTCTTGTTAATGTTCCTGAGCATCTTCATGCTTCATTTAATGCAAAAACATCACAAAATATCCATTAGTTTGTCTACAAAATTTCTTAAATAGCTTGACAATCTTGGGCCTTATTACCTGCATGTGCATCTAATATGGCCCAAAAAAAACTTTTTTTTAAAATAGCCTCATGGAAACCCTGAACTTCATCCGACCTTCAACGTTTGATATATGATGTGTAACAACTTACTCTACTTCCATGCACAGTTTGACCAGAAACTTTCAAGTAGTTTTTAAGAAATTTGAGAAAGTTTGTTAGGGTGGCCATATTACCTGCAGGTACCTTACAAAAAATTATCTTTCTAGCTAAAAAGGTTTTTGAGATACACATATGTTCCCATAAGGGAACATTGGCAGGTTGCAGCAAAAAAAATCAAAAATAAAAAAATTTTGTAAAATATTTTTTTTTACTTTTTATTCAAAATTACAAGCAGGATGCATCGTGGTACACGCCCCAACACATGCTTTTAGTCGCAACTCGTACTTTTATTTGAAGCTCGCTTTCTTTTTTTGGTTCTCTCGGTCAGAAAACCTATTTGATCCTCCTCTACATCATCTATATGTTCTTTCACTTTGAGCTCACCAGCAGGTTCAAAAGCCGTTTCAAAGCCTTGAGGAACTTCTTCATTATCACTTGCTTGATCACATTCATCGCCACCAGCAGGAGTGAGTAGAACTACACTTCTTGTTCTTTCTATTGTTTCTACTAGGTTTCTCACTTCTGACGTAGTAGTAGCATGAGTTACACGTCGGTATGAAGACTTTTTAATAAAACCTTTTTAATAAAACACTTTCGCCAACTACCAAAAATGTTACCCGAGCGTGATATTGCCATGGAAACTGATCACGTAATTAAAGCTTATTTCATGGCATTTTTCACCTTTAAAATTTCTCAAACAATGCAATAAACCACACCAAAAACTGTAGAAAGCTAAAGAAAAATGTTTTCTTGTATCATTTTTGCTGCTTTTTAATGCTACAAAAATTCGTTATTTAAGAAAGAAACACGTGATTGATTATATGTTCCCATATGGTAACATTGGTAAGAAACGGGTTAAGTTAACTGTTGTAAAAGTAGTTGTAAGTAGTGAAGGAACTTGTAATAACTGTCTATTTGTTGAAGTGTTTAATTATTTTTTGAAGTGTAGTAACGAAATATTTGATTTTCTCGCAAGCAATTCGTGATTTCTAAATTTTTGTTAGTGGGAGTTCCGTGACAAACGCGAAAGTACATTAGGGGTTCTGCGATGACAAAAAGATTGAAAAGCACTGTTCTACATTCAACTAGTGTTCTGATATCTAAGAAAAAGAAACACAGAGTAGTTCGAAACAATATGCTTAAGCGAAGTAGGTAAAGTAATAGCAATAAATGAAGGTTTTTGTTTTCTCAAAAAGATAAAGTGTAGGAGAAAGCAGGCTAAAGACCACCAAAAGTTAAAAAAAATTGTCAACGGTCGTTTTCTCGTTTTTTGTTGGTGGAAGCGGAAGCGGTGGAAGCGGAAGCGGAAGCGATAGGTGTGGAAGCGGAAGCGTTTGAAAAATAACCGCTTCCACATCCCTGCTTTTGACATTATTCGTAGAATATTAACATAAAATTCATAGTTTTTACAGTTTCCTCAGCTCACCTACATAGAAATAAGCACAACTTTTGACATTATTCGTAGGACATTAACATAAAATTCAGGGTTTTCACAGTCTACCTAGCTCACCTACATAGAAATAAGCACAACTTTTAACAATATTTCAAGGACATTAACACAAAATTCATAGTTTTCAACATTTACGTTTATTACAGCTAGTCGTTAGTTTTAGAGGAAAATAACCAACAGTTTTCTAGATTATCAGGTTTGTTGGAGAAAAATCACAGCCAGTGACGTTGTGAGTTTGGTGAAAGAAACACTATCAAACTTAGGAGCAAACGATTGGGATCTCTTGACGATTCTCAGCAAACTGGCTCTGTTTTTTTTTGCTGAAACACTATCAAATTTGACACAATTTCAATCAAAAACTTGTACCGCTAGCCGTTAGTTTTACACTATTTGGATTAAAATTTCAGTAGCTTAAGGAGATCTTTGGGTGAATTGAGACAAGATTGCTTCACATATGGCAGTGAGGTAGTTAAATTTTTAGTACAGTGGTGGAAACATTTTGAAAAGATCACAACAAAGAGGCTTGTTTCAATTCAGCACTTTTTAATCACTACTAAATATTATTAAACCAAGAAGATTGAACCTTTATTGTGTTTGGAGACTACTTCAATAATTGTTAAACTTTTACTTGTAAACATTTACCATGCATCTAATTAACAATATCTTTTCATATAACTAGAAAACAAAAATTGTATCCTATTATAACACTGTTTTAAGTTAAAACTATCAAATTCTAAAGCCACCAACATAAAATTCATATTTTTCAAAGCCAGGAAATCAGCTAAGCTTACTATCAACAAAAATCTGATGCAAACGGAAGCATAAACATCACATCAACAAACCTTTAACTAATCACAAGTCGATGTAGAACTTCAAAAATAGTGGTTTCCTTCAACCCCAACATATTCATCTGTTCTTCAGTTTTTCTGTCAACAATTCTCTGACCACACATGGCTTTCACCATAACTCTCTCTGTTCTATTTTAAAATTGCGTTTTCATTTTCTTTTAAACACCATACCTCACTTAAATCACTACTGTTTACATCGTAAAACTGAAAAGATTTAGCTTTAATTGTGTGCAAATCATAAAACATTCACCACGCATCGAATTTACATTCATTTTTCATACAACTAGAAACCAAAATTGTATCCTATCATCACGCTGTTTTAAGATTTCATCTAGAAATTAGCGAATTTTAAATCCACCAACGTAAAATTCATGGTTTTCACAATCTAGTTAGCTCACCTACATAGAAATAAGCACAACTTTTAACATTATTCGTGGGACATTAACGCAAAATTCATGGTTTTTACAGTCTCCTTAGCTCACCTACATAGAAATAAGCACAACTTTTGACAATATTTGTAGGACATTAACACAAAATTCATGGTCTTCACAGTCTACTTAGCTCACCTACATAGAAATAAGCAAAACTTTTCACATTATTTGTAGGGCATTAACATAAAATTCATAGTTTTCACAGTTTACTTAGCTCATCTACGTAGCAATAAGCACAACTTTTAACATTATTTGTAGGACATTAACATAAAATTCATGGTTTTCACAGTCTACTTAGCTCACCTGCATAGAAATAAGCTAAACATTTAACATTATTTGTAGGACATTAGAAAAACAAAACACAAAAATTATTCTTTATTCTTGTTAAAGTGAGTGTTCACCCTCTACTGCAAATAGAAATTATTGATCCAATTCTTTAATTTTTTGTTGTTTGCTAAAAACCACAAACAGAAAGCTTCAAAACCAATCTGACTCTGTGCTATCACCAATCTAAAACCCATTGCTTTAACAAAAATTCTCAACTTATCCGTTAATTTGTAAGCACTTGAACAAACATACTTACGCATTGTGACAAGTGGTCTTAGCTGATCAAAGACTTTTGTTTCGTACAATTAAACTCTTGCACTAAGTTTGATCTATTTGAAACCATTATTTGTAATTCACAACTTTCAACTAAAATAAAACTTCTCGCAGCATATTGTCTCCCGTATAGGTAAATCAAGAATTTTACCTAAATCCTGACAAAAAATGACATTAAGTGATATCCATTATACACTTGTTATACGTAATTACTGCTACACACGTTTGCAATTGCAGATTAGACCAAGTTGATTCATTACAAAATCTCATACTATCTATTTTTATCAAACAACTTCAATGCTACTGTATTAACTATAACCCATAAATTAAAAATGTAAAATCTGAGCTTACAAAACCAACTGCTAAACGTTTTTCTACCAGCTTCATCAAATCTAATGCTTTGTTAGAAGCGAACAAACTCTCATAGTAGCATCTAACATAAACTTACAGTTGTCTTTCTCAGTGACCTCATTAGTAATTGCTGTGACCAAACACACAAAAGTTTTGAATGTGATCTCGTGAAAGTCTTGGCTAACTTTCTGACAAGCCACTTTCCATCCTTAAAACAAACAATTTTTCCTCACAACTGTTTCAATGCTTTTAACACCTCAAAATCTAAACGTATAAAATATTTTCTGAACTTTACCTTCATATCTTCACCGAGTATTGACTCGCATAAAAAATTTGAACTCACGACCCGCTATTTTCAAATTTCATTCAAGTTTTTTAATCAACAAACACCAAACTCGCAATTTTATAACTTCTAAACTCATTCATTTGCACAACAAACCTTTCAAACTTATCGTTTATTTTCAAGAAGCACAACCACAATTTCTGATATTGCTATACATGACTCTGAAGCGGAAATAATTCTTATTTCTCAACCTATCAAAATTATATAGCCTCTTTTGATCGATTCGTTTTTGGTTTATTGTTTTGATCTTACTTATTTCATCATCTTGATATTGATTTATTCAACAAAATATTTGCCATTAATCGCTGTAAAAGTTTTATCTCTTCACCTCCATCCAAGATTGAACTCGCACCATTTCAAAGTAAAGCTTTTCATGATTTACCGACAAGAAAAACTCAGAGTAATCACTGTCAACAGACATACACTCCGCACATACTAACAAATTTGCATCGAATTACTTTAAAAACTACCCGTTTAGGTAAAAATCTGCACAGTACGATTTATTCTTTCCAATCAAAATCACTATTTGTAACACTATTTCGTTGTGATTATGATAAAAAATATAACAATCCACATAAATTTCTTTACCAACATGCAACTTTAAAGCTATTTTCATTACATCCACCAAGCTTCAAGTTTAAATTTCTAACACTGTTATACGTAATTGATACGCAAAATATCTAAGTTATATTCAATCATCATTTAACTTTCTCATCGAATTTACTTTTACCCTACACCTCATTGTACAACAAAGAATTTAATTTCGCCTAATTTACACCAACGTTTTACGTCAATACACTTGAATTCATATCAAAATTTTATAAATCTATCTATATTCTTCGGTTGAAAATGTGGTTGGAGACTTTAAAATTTCTAATAACTTTTTAGATTTATTCACTTGTTAAGATTCTCACCAAAAATTAAGCTCGCAACCTTGGGACAATTGAACAATATAAGATTTTTATCTGATGTCTTCATGAAATATTGAAGACCGCTTGTAACAAACCAAAACCATAATGCTTCAGTTAATAATGTCATCACCACACTCATACAAAATAAATGCCCAGACCCGGGATTGAACCGGGGACCTTTAGATCTTCAGTCTAACGCTCTTCCAACTGAGCTATCGAGGCAGTAATGGCCAGTACAGTGCTCGAACCCGCGACATTAACACGACACTATAACCGACTGAGCTAACTGACCACTTGTTAAAGGCCCAGAAATTTCTCTATTAAGTGAAGCAACTGTCTTTGATGTTATGCGTTTAACGTCTGTAGGGAATAATGATTTTAAAATTTTCTTGAAAAAGTATTGCAGATTTCCCAGTTACAGTGCTTCGCAACAAGTCTCCAATTTCAAAATCGCAAGCAAAACATTTAGTTGCTTTCTTACTGTATTTTCACTTAGATTTCTAGAGAGGTCGCTGACTAATATTTTTTAGTTAAAGATGTTTATGTAGTTGGAGACTTTAACATTTCTTATGGCTTTTTAAACTTATTCACTTGTTAAAATTCTCACCAAAATTAGAACACGTTGAGACAATTAAACAGTAAAGGTATTTTATCTGACACCCTCGTAAAATATTTGAGATGATGACCACTAAGCTACATTGTGTGCGATCAATGTATTGTTTTCTGATTTTAAGTTATCATCACAACTCAGTTCAATGGTAAACGAGTGGACTAATATTTTTCAATTATCACGCATTTTTGCATTATTTTCTGCATCACACAATACTTTTGTTGTTGTATGTTAATTCAAAAAATCCTATCTTATAGTGTTTTCAAACTTAAATTTTCTTACTCACTTTATCATCTCTGTACATAACTGTAAATTGAATTTAACTCAAAATTTTAAAAGTTTATGTATCAAGCCTAATATTTGACGCTACATATCACAAAAACAATATCAATTTTGTTAGATTTTAAATCCCTTACAAAGTTATTTTTCTGAAACTAAAAGTCAAACTAATTTCTACCAAATATTAAACATACAAATAGGGTAGTGATTAGACTCTAATGCAAAAATTAATGTATTATTTTGGAATATCAAACTCATTGTATAATCTCCTCACTGAATTGTTTGAATCATTGCTGACATCTTTTTGCACGTCATTGATCACATCTCCCATTCAGTTGGTCTTCCACTCCTCAGTTTGTCACACAAGCTACCAATCTCCAGTGACTTATTACTCCAAACCTTCATTATGCAATGTTATTCCAAAATAATACATTAATTTTTGCAATATATCAATTATATACACGGGAAATGAGAAATTGTTGTAAATTAAAAATGTTAAATATCTAGACAATGAATTTAGAAAAACACCCATCACACTGGCTCAATAGATAGTAATTCAAATAACATTAAAGTTTACTTCTACATCAAGAATTTAAAATTGAAAAAACTTTAACGGTAGTGACCTTTTGTGAAAAAATAATGGAAAATATATAAATTTTTTGAACCGTAGTGACTTTTTGTGAAAAAATAATGAAAAATATATAAATTTTTTGAATCGTAGTGACTTTTTGTGAAAAAAATAATAAAAAATACATAAAATGTTTGAATGGTACCAACTTTTTGGACACATTGTATATCTTATGTGGATTATTTGAAATTATTACATCGCATTTACAGATTTTAATTCTTGAAAAGGTCTTTGCAAAAGTAAAAACATTTGAAATTGTAGATGTTTATTATTTATTAAGTCACTTGCAATAACAACAGTTTTAAGCTCTTTTTAGCAAACATACATCATGTGATAACCCCAACTTATTCCACATCTCAAATTTGTAGTATGATCTCAAAAAGTTTAGTGAAAAGTTATTTTCTCAGCTGTAAGAACAATATCTGTCAAGGTAAAGTTATTACTCTTAGATTAATGGCCGCGAATTGTAAACCAGGAAGTTGTTAAATACACAAAATTGATGTAACCAGGATGTTATGCAACAATATGCTAGAGAAAATGACTGGAAAGATACCAATCTCTTCCGCAAACAAATAAAAATCGGCAAACGAAAAGGAGATGAGAAGTAATAAAATGATTTAGGTGTGGATTGGAAACAGGTGGTCTTTGAAATTATGTGTAGTGGCAATGTAATTTATATTTACTCCTATGAGTTTGCAGCTGGCACATCGGACCCACCACCTATCTGTAATGTTAAACACAATGAAACAAGCAAACTAGTCTTTCTTTAAACAAACCTGACATGCTGAACACTACGCTGTAATCACTTAAAAGTCTTTGACAAGGAAATCGAACCCAGGCCAACTACACTCTAATCACTACCCTATTTGTATGTTTAATATTTGGTAGAAATTAGTTTGACTTTTAGTTTCAGAAAAATAACTTTGTAAGGGATTTAAAATCTAACAAAATTGATATTGTTTTTGTGATATGTAGCGTCAAATATTAGGCTTGATACATAAACTTTTAAAATTTTGAGTTAAATTCAATTTACAGTTATGTACAGAGATGATAAAGTGAGTAAGAAAATTTAAGTTTGAAAACACTATAAGATAGGATTTTTTGAATTAACATACAACAACAAAAGTATTGTGTGATGCAGAAAATAATGCAAAAATGCGTGATAATTGAAAAATATTAGTCCACTCGTTTACCATTGAACTGAGTTGTGATGATAACTTAAAATCAGAAAACAATACATTGATCGCACACAATGTAGCTTAGTGGTCATCATCTCAAATATTTTACGAGGGTGTCAGATAAAATACCTTTACTGTTTAATTGTCTCAACGTGTTCTAATTTTGGTGAGAATTTTAACAAGTGAATAAGTTTAAAAAGCCATAAGAAATGTTAAAGTCTCCAACTACATAAACATCTTTAACTAAAAAATATTAGTCAGCGACCTCTCTAGAAATCTAAGTGAAAATACAGTAAGAAAGCAACTAAATGTTTTGCTTGCGATTTTGAAATTGGAGACTTGTTGCGAAGCACTGTAACTGGGAAATCTGCAATACTTTTTCAAGAAAATTTTAAAATCATTATTCCCTACAGACGTTAAACGCATAACATCAAAGACAGTTGCTTCACTTAATAGAGAAATTTCTGGGCCTTTAACAAGTGGTCAGTTAGCTCAGTCGGTTATAGTGTCGTGTTAATGTCGCGGGTTCGAGCACTGTACTGGCCATTACTGCCTCGATAGCTCAGTTGGAAGAGCGTTAGACTGAAGATCTAAAGGTCCCCGGTTCAATCCCGGGTCTGGGCATTTATTTTGTATGAGTGTGGTGATGACATTATTAACTGAAGCATTATGGTTTTGGTTTGTTACAAGCGGTCTTCAATATTTCATGAAGACATCAGATAAAAATCTTATATTGTTCAATTGTCCCAAGGTTGCGAGCTTAATTTTTGGTGAGAATCTTAACAAGTGAATAAATCTAAAAAGTTATTAGAAATTTTAAAGTCTCCAACCACATTTTCAACCGAAGAATATAGATAGATTTATAAAATTTTGATATGAATTCAAGTGTATTGACGTAAAACGTTGGTGTAAATTAGGCGAAATTAAATTCTTTGTTGTACAATGAGGTGTAGGGTAAAAGTAAATTCGATGAGAAAGTTAAATGATGATTGAATATAACTTAGATATTTTGCGTATCAATTACGTATAACAGTGTTAGAAATTTAAACTTGAAGCTTGGTGGATGTAATGAAAATAGCTTTAAAGTTGCATGTTGGTAAAGAAATTTATGTGGATTGTTATATTTTTTATCATAATCACAACGAAATAGTGTTACAAATAGTGATTTTGATTGGAAAGAATAAATCGTACTGTGCAGATTTTTACCTAAACGGGTAGTTTTTAAAGTAATTCGATGCAAATTTGTTAGTATGTGCGGAGTGTATGTCTGTTGACAGTGATTACTCTGAGTTTTTCTTGTCGGTAAATCATGAAAAGCTTTACTTTGAAATGGTGCGAGTTCAATCTTGGATGGAGGTGAAGAGATAAAACTTTTACAGCGATTAATGGCAAATATTTTGTTGAATAAATCAATATCAAGATGATGAAATAAGTAAGATCAAAACAATAAACCAAAAACGAATCGATCAAAAGAGGCTATATAATTTTGATAGGTTGAGAAATAAGAATTATTTCCGCTTCAGAGTCATGTATAGCAATATCAGAAATTGTGGTTGTGCTTCTTGAAAATAAACGATAAGTTTGAAAGGTTTGTTGTGCAAATGAATGAGTTTAGAAGTTATAAAATTGCGAGTTTGGTGTTTGTTGATTAAAAAACTTGAATGAAATTTGAAAATAGCGGGTCGTGAGTTCAAATTTTTTATGCGAGTCAATACTCGGTGAAGATATGAAGGTAAAGTTCAGAAAATATTTTATACGTTTAGATTTTGAGGTGTTAAAAGCATTGAAACAGTTGTGAGGAAAAATTGTTTGTTTTAAGGATGGAAAGTGGCTTGTCAGAAAGTTAGCCAAGACTTTCACGAGATCACATTCAAAACTTTTGTGTGTTTGGTCACAGCAATTACTAATGAGGTCACTGAGAAAGACAACTGTAAGTTTATGTTAGATGCTACTATGAGAGTTTGTTCGCTTCTAACAAAGCATTAGATTTGATGAAGCTGGTAGAAAAACGTTTAGCAGTTGGTTTTGTAAGCTCAGATTTTACATTTTTAATTTATGGGTTATAGTTAATACAGTAGCATTGAAGTTGTTTGATAAAAATAGATAGTATGAGATTTTGTAATGAATCAACTTGGTCTAATCTGCAATTGCAAACGTGTGTAGCAGTAATTACGTATAACAAGTGTATAATGGATATCACTTAATGTCATTTTTTGTCAGGATTTAGGTAAAATTCTTGATTTACCTATACGGGAGACAATATGCTGCAAGAAGTTTTATTTTAGTTGAAAGTTGTGAATTACAAATAATGGTTTCAAATAGATCAAACTTAGTGCAAGAGTTTAATTGTACGAAACAAAAGTCTTTGATCAGCTAAGACCACTTGTCACAATGCGTAAGTATGTTTGTTCAAGTGCTTACAAATTAACGGATAAGTTGAGAATTTTTGTTAAAGCAATGGGTTTTAGATTGGTGATAGCACAGAGTCAGATTGGTTTTGAAGCTTTCTGTTTGTGGTTTTTAGCAAACAACAAAAAATTAAAGAATTGGATCAATAATTTCTATTTGCAGTAGAGGGTGAACACTCACTTTAACAAGAATAAAGAATAATTTTTGTGTTTTGTTTTTCTAATGTCCTACAAATAATGTTAAATGTTTAGCTTATTTCTATGCAGGTGAGCTAAGTAGACTGTGAAAACCATGAATTTTATGTTAATGTCCTACAAATAATGTTAAAAGTTGTGCTTATTGCTACGTAGATGAGCTAAGTAAACTGTGAAAACTATGAATTTTATGTTAATGCCCTACAAATAATGTGAAAAGTTTTGCTTATTTCTATGTAGGTGAGCTAAGTAGACTGTGAAGACCATGAATTTTGTGTTAATGTCCTACAAATATTGTCAAAAGTTGTGCTTATTTCTATGTAGGTGAGCTAAGGAGACTGTAAAAACCATGAATTTTGCGTTAATGTCCCACGAATAATGTTAAAAGTTGTGCTTATTTCTATGTAGGTGAGCTAACTAGATTGTGAAAACCATGAATTTTACGTTGGTGGATTTAAAATTCGCTAATTTCTAGATGAAATCTTAAAACAGCGTGATGATAGGATACAATTTTGGTTTCTAGTTGTATGAAAAATGAATGTAAATTCGATGCGTGGTGAATGTTTTATGATTTGCACACAATTAAAGCTAAATCTTTTCAGTTTTACGATGTAAACAGTAGTGATTTAAGTGAGGTATGGTGTTTAAAAGAAAATGAAAACGCAATTTTAAAATAGAACAGAGAGAGTTATGGTGAAAGCCATGTGTGGTCAGAGAATTGTTGACAGAAAAACTGAAGAACAGATGAATATGTTGGGGTTGAAGGAAACCACTATTTTTGAAGTTCTACATCGACTTGTGATTAGTTAAAGGTTTGTTGATGTGATGTTTATGCTTCCGTTTGCATCAGATTTTTGTTGATAGTAAGCTTAGCTGATTTCCTGGCTTTGAAAAATATGAATTTTATGTTGGTGGCTTTAGAATTTGATAGTTTTAACTTAAAACAGTGTTATAATAGGATACAATTTTTGTTTTCTAGTTATATGAAAAGATATTGTTAATTAGATGCATGGTAAATGTTTACAAGTAAAAGTTTAACAATTATTGAAGTAGTCTCCAAACACAATAAAGGTTCAATCTTCTTGGTTTAATAATATTTAGTAGTGATTAAAAAGTGCTGAATTGAAACAAGCCTCTTTGTTGTGATCTTTTCAAAATGTTTCCACCACTGTACTAAAAATTTAACTACCTTACTGCCATATGTGAAGCAATCTTGTCTCAATTCACCCAAAGATCTCCTTAAGCTACTGAAATTTTATCCAAATAGTGTAAAACTAACGGCTAGCGGTACAAGTTTTTGATTGAAATTGTGTCAAATTTGATAGTGTTTCAGCAAAAAAAAACAGAGCCAGTTTGCTGAGAATCGTCAAGAGATCCCAATCGTTTGCTCCTAAGTTTGATAGTGTTTCTTTCACCAAACTCACAACTTCACTGGCTGTGATTTTTCTCCAACAAACCTGATAATCTAGAAAACTGTTGGTTATTTTCCTCTAAAACTAACGACTAGCTGTAATAAACGTAAATGTTGAAAACTATGAATTTTGTGTTAATGTCCTTGAAATATTGTTAAAAGTTGTGCTTATTTCTATGTAGGTGAGCTAGGTAGACTGTGAAAACCCTGAATTTTATGTTAATGTCCTACGAATAATGTCAAAAGTTGTGCTTATTTCTATGTAGGTGAGCTGAGGAAACTGTAAAAACTATGAATTATATGTTAATATTCTACGAATAATGTCAAAAGTTGTGCTTATTTCTATGTAGGTGAGCTGAGGAGACTTTGAAAACTATGAATTTTATGTTAATGTTCTACGAATAATGTCAAAAGTTGTGCTTATTTCTATGTAGGTGAGCTGAGGAGACTTTGAAAGGTAGTAAAAATTTCGTGCTAATAAGTTTAAAAGTTGCTAAATTTCGGAAAAATCTTTAAACAGTGTGATGATAGGAGACAATTTTGGTTTCTAGTTTTATGAAAATGAATGTAAATTTGAGATGAGTGTTTTATGATTTGCACACAATTAAAACTAAATCTTTTCGATTTTACAATGTAAACAGTAGTGATTTAAGTGAGGTATGGTGTTTAAAAGAAAATGATAACGCAATTTTATGGAGAGTGGAGAGAGCTATGATGAGAGCCATGTGTGGTCACAAAATTATTGACAAAAAGACTGAAGAAAGACTGAATCCATTACCTACCTAGTTCTACTGAAATAGATGTAAATTAATTCCAACCAACTGCAGAAATATCACGAGTAAAGGAAAATACCTCCAATAAACACATCTAGAAGAGTAAAGAAACAACATTCTAGGGAATCAAAAGAAGAAATCGATCAGAGGCTCTATGATGTTATCAACAATTTCAAGATGTGAATGATTATGCGCGATTAATGCTTACGCTCGAAAGGAAGTAGTTATGATTTAGTATCAAAGGCTTCAGTCACGACCTAAAGTTAATGTTTCCGTTTTACGGCAGTTGTGCTTACAATAAGACAAAAAATCGTAAACGAGTTGAAAAGTGAAATCAATTGGAGAACTTTTGAAGTGGGGGTATTCTGAAGCGAGGGTACAACCAATTAGGACATTTTCAAAAATAAATGAAATCATTTCCAAAAAGAAATAAAACCATTTCCAAAAAACAACAACATTTTCAAAGCATTCCTAAAAAGAACTCAAACAAATAAAACCATTCCTAAAAACAAATATACCCAATCATTCCTAAATACAAGAAACAACATTTTCAAAAACAAATCAAACAAATAAAATCATTTCCAAAAACAAATATACCTAATCATTCCTAAAAACAAGAAACAACATTTTCAAAAACAAATAAAACCATTCCTAAAAAGAACTCAAACAAATAAAAAGAATTCAAACAAAGATTCAGCATCGACTTGTAATTGATTCAAGATTTTCACGCCCAAATGTTTATATTTCCGTGATAGATTTCTAACTCGAGCAAAGGACTGCCTTACCAACCATATGTTTAAAAATGCAGTTAATATCGAAGCGACTGTATTCTCAAGAGGGGTGCCTACAAATCAATTTCAAGTTCTATTTACAAGTTGCTACAAAACATTTCTTTTCACGTTGTGTTGACATTTGTTTAAGTTGTATTGACATTTGTTTTCAAGTTGTTAATTACAAGTTGATACACGTTGTCTTTGTGTTACCATTTGTTTTCAAGTTGTTACACGTTGTATCTACAAGCTGTTACAATGTACTTCAGGTTCATGTATCAACACGTTCGGAAATGACGTATCAACACGTTCGGAAATGACGTAGTGCGCCACAACGCCACCACAGCGCCACCACAAAAAGGGGCTCGAAATTTATATTACATACTACTAACAGACCTTCAACCCTAAAACTTGGCAAACACGATCCACCTCACTCGAAGAAATCTTTGCACTGAAAAATTTCATATTTTCCTGCTCAGTTTTATCACTTGTAGTTAAAATGCATAGTGTCAGCAGTGTTGGTGCTGCCAGCATTAAAGCAGGTGTGGTAGGTTGCTCTATTAATAGCCTAATCGTTCGGGATTTTATGTGACGGGAAGACGCATACAAACCAGTTATAAGTATGACACCTAAATAGCTACATTTTTAATTTTCCTCAAAAAAAGTTATTTTAACTGATTGTACAACAATTCTTTGTAGAATTGATTAAAACAATCCATACCTAGTGAGACGTTAAAAAGATGAAACTTAATTATGTAGAAATTGGAATTCATTTTAGAACGTATCTTCCCCAAACATACAAAAATACTTGACCCTTACCTCAATCCAGTCTGCTCTGGCACAGCCGGCGCTGACTTCACACGGTTGTTTTTGAATTTTTCGTAAGACTTTTTCTGCAGCACACAAGGCAGCTGTTGCGTTGGTGGAGTTGAAGGGGTCTTCATATTTTCTTGCTCATTTTGTAACGGTTTGGTAATGTAATGAAAAGAAAGCGAATGGAGATTTTTTCCCCTAAATTTGCGAAAATGTATAATTTGCAGAAAATCCGTATAGAATTTCAAAATGCTTACGAAAATATAAACTTTTAGAACATGGACTAACTTTCTTAACAATTTTGCTTTTTATCTTAGGATTGCCCTGACCTTAACCGAATACTGAAAATCGTTACACTTAAATATTGAGCAACTAGTACTTGCTTGGAGTTTTGTTTTAATCACAGGCACTGAAACCATAATCTTTTTTTTATGGTTTTTACTGGAAAGTGCAGTAAAGACGTTGTTTCGTTAATTGCTCTCGAACGTCAGTAAGTGGGAAAGTTGAACTTTTAGGTTAAAGCTAGACTATGGGTTCTCTAACTTTATTCACTACGAAGACACTAAGCACATGTAAAATCTTCCGGTAACTTTAAGGGGTACCTATGAACCACACCAAAAATAAAGAACATAAAAATAGATTTTATATAGCACATAACCAAACAAACGGCGGTCACGTTGAGAAAGAGCAAAAACAACGATTTTAACAAAGGATTTGCAAAGAAGCTCGGCATCTGCCCAGTGACCTCATTCATTAAAATAATTTCCAGTGAATATATGAATTTTGCTCACCTACAAAAAACGTTACTCAGTGCACACCTTTTATTCAAACAAATGTACTTTCTAAATGTTTTGCAAACTAATTTGGATGAATTTACGAAGCCCCTAGTGGTTGATGAGACCAACTAGGGAACCCTTGGTCTAGGCTCTAGATCAAGACAGTTGCCTTGATTGATACAGAAAACCTAGAAATGCAAGTAATTTACAACACTAATGATCTGGAACATAAGTTAAGATTTAGATTATACAATCGTGTCCATATTGATTGATTCAAGCATCAAAAATTAGAAAATTTTAGTCATTTATAGTTTTTACCATTATTTTCAAATAAACAGTCAAAATTCGGTGCTGACCACTTGTGTCACTACATTGATTCTTCAGCTCCTTTTTCACACACTTTTGCATTCATTGAACAAGTATTTTGCAGCTTCAATGGTAGGATTTTTACCAAACTTAACTTATGGCCTCCATGAGCTTGGTTTTTCGGTACAATCGAATTTTTTCAAGCGAAACTTTAAAATTGACCAAAGTTTTTTATTGCTTTGAGCTCGGTCGAATTTCTTGGCTAATCTCAAACGTTTATCTCAACTGCATAAAAAAACTTTCTTCAAGTGTTTGGTGAGTGGCTTGGAACAAGATTTTACTGAAATACTTTCCCTCCCTCTGAAAAAGCTCTTTTTATGTCACGGGTGACTGTTTGTGTGATCGATTCAGCGAAGCCACCTCAGTTTATCATTTCCTCAATTAAAATAAATATTCCAGCTCTAAAAAAAGCTAAAGCAACCCCGAAACATATTCTGGGAGTGTTT
The DNA here is from genome assembly GCA_963675345.1 of Trididemnum clinides. NCBI lineage: Eukaryota > Metazoa > Chordata > Ascidiacea > Aplousobranchia > Didemnidae > Trididemnum > Trididemnum clinides. The sequence continues at coordinate 66,986 of OY776297.1, forward strand.
CACCGTTTGATTAAAGTGCATTGGACTCAACTTCTCTCCCTCCCTGATTCTTACGTATTTGCTGTGCTGTGCCACACAAAGAAATGAGTCTCATCTAAAGCCATAACTTTTTTTTAAACTTATTTGGACTAATTCTTGTACTTTTTTGTCCAGGCTAATTTTTTTGCTTGGTTGTTTTGGTGAGAAGCTGCTTCTTCATGAGTTTTCTAGCTTTTTTTCGAGCCTCTTGCAATCGAAAACGCGCACTAGTAGGACTTACTGTATCCTAGAGTGTTGTTGCGGTTTTAAACACGCTTTTTACCTTCCAGTGTTTTTAAAGTTAGTTTTTTTAGTCACTTTATGCAACAGTGCATATTTACTCGTATTTAGGTGCCTGATTTGATTTCTTTAGTTAGCGCTCTGTTCGAGTAATTAAACACAAATTTTAGGTTAGTGATTTTGCTTTAAGCACTTTACGCATTAGTTATATTAGTTAACTTTGTATTACTTGCGATTAGTTCAGTTAAAACTTGTGTCAACTGCGTCCTGTTTGGTTCAGTAAAATATGTTTTTGTTTACACTAATTTGGTTCATTAATAAATGGATCCATTTTTTTGTTCAATTGTTTTGGTCAATAAGAAAGCCAGCATCAACAACGATTTTCATTTTAACGTAAGATATACGGCTACCCAAACTGTTCATTGCTACAATTGACGACCCCGACGCTAGTTGAACACGCAGCCTTCTGATCTGGAGTCAGAGGTCACGTAGAGGTCACCTGTATCTACACCATAAAGCAAGAATTTTTTATCTTGCTGGTAATGTTGCCTGTAAGTGGTGGTTTATGACAACATTCTTACAGTGTGAGCTTTACTAGCATTGATTAACTGATTAAGATGGTCACCATCTCGTGTAGAGGAATTATGAAAGTGAATAAGAAACATTAACTCTTTGTTACCGATTACGCAACTCACGATGGGTAAAGCCGGAGCAGCCGCGTGAACCGATACTCGTAACCCCGACGTAACTGATGGAGACCCTGAGAGCGACACCGGCAGAGCCGGCTAGTGTCATATATTTTGCAATCGCATATTCTGAAATTACAATTTTCTCATGGGATAACAATAAAAATCAAAGTTTTTTGGCTCTTTGACAAAGTAAATTAAGGCGCATTTTTAAGTTACGGAAAAACATGGATTGAGTCAATTAATATGGACGCGACTATACGATGTATTTTAGCAATATCAAAAGTCTAATAACATTGTAAAAGAGATGTGTAGCTGACTTTTAAAAACACTAATCATATGAAAGTTTGAAGCAAAATGTTAGCACGGAAATGAGGCAATGGATATGGGACAATGAGCATAAAACAATGGGCATGGGGTGATGAGCATTGAGCAATGAGTGGGGGATAATGGGCATAGAGCAATGGATATGTGGCAATAAGCGTGAAGCAATGAGCTTGGTGCAATGGGCATGGAACAAAAAGTGTAGTCAATGAGCATGGAGCAATGAGCGTGGGAAAACAACTGTAGGGAATTGGGCTTGGGACAATAAGAGTGACATGGTCCAATGGCCATTGGGCATTGAGTATGAGGCAGTGAGCATGGGACAAAGGGCCTGGGCAACTGGCATGAGGCAAAGACCATGGGACAATGGACACGAGGCAACAAGCGTGGGGTAACAGAAATGCGGGGATTGGCATGAGCCTATGGGCACAGAGAAATCGACGTGGAGCTAAAGGCATAAAGCAATAAGCATGGACATAGGGTAACGGGGATAGGAAGTATCGGCGACGGGCATTGCCCCATGTCCAGAGCTTCTTGGGCCCCTACCCACTGACCTGCGCTGGTTTTTCCATTCCCATTGCCAATTACACTTTTTGGTTGCTGGCTCTTTAAGGCAATGAATTTTCTATTGCATTTGTCCATCTGTTTCAAACTGGCATATAATTAGCCACCTTTAGAATGAATGTATTACACTTTCCTTTTACAACAATATTACATTTTTGATTGTGCAAATTTACTTTAATTTACATTCTAACTTATTAGTGCTGTAAACTTCCGCAATTACTCCTCCGTTGTATTTTTTAAACTAAGCCAACCATCTTGGTCGAAACTGAAAAGTTCAGCTTTTCCAGACGCAAGAAGGCAATCAACGACGCAACCTCAAATGATTTCCTTATTATTGACTTTCCAGACAACTACAGTAACTAAATAAATAAGCTGGGGAAAACTATGTAGCCATAGAATTAGCAATCTTGCAAATTGAGAGCATTGCCATTACCTTGACGTCATTTGAGTATGATCGACGTTTCCGTGAAGAGAGTGGTAAGGACTCGAACCAGAAATCGATTTTTCAAAATTGTTCATTCCGAGCAAATTTGAATTTCTCTGTAGTTTTTTATTTTCAGAAAATGTGTTGAAAATTTTTTGCTGAACTTTCTTCTCAAGGTTGACGTCTGTTTGCCGCGTATCGGTATCTGTCGGTCGCATAAAGATATCAGTTTGTTGCATGTCGGTGTCAGCGTGACATGAAGCTTTTTGTTTCTGATCAAAATGACATCTTTGATTTTTCTTTTCTGTGTAATCAATTTGAAATTGCACTTGGCTAGTTTTCTTTTCATGAGATTTTTTACTCTTCAGAGTTTGTTCTCGTTTTTCAAGGTTTTCAATTTCAACTTTTGTTGATGTTGAAACCTCTTCTAAATTTTTGGAGTCCTTCCTAGGTTCTTGGCCGTTAGGGGGCGGACTTGTAGTAGGCTTTTGTTTCCATAAATGATTGACATCAGATTTGTGGGGCTGTATTGAAGAAAGTTCCGTCGCCCCCATCAATGAAAAATGGGAAGATTTAGCAGTAGGGTTGATCCAATCTCCTGGAATAGTAATTTTTATAAATGTTTTTAGTATATAAAAATAAAAGGTTTGATTTCAAAGATTAATTGTGGTGTTTCCCCAACAATTGAAGAATTTTTTAAAACAAATCTTTAGGCAATAAAATTTACTGAAGAAATTACTGAAAAAGATATTTTGATAGCTTGTGATCTCCTTTCACCCAAACATGGAAGCATGGCGGAGAAGGTTGGAATGCAGTTTTTGGTGACAATGAACGTAAGTTTGCCTGGTAAAGCACTAGAGAAAGACACTTTACGGCAATTCCCCCTGGTTGTTTGCCGTGCTTGTGATAAAGATGCACTATGCCAACAGTTCTGGTTACTCTGAAGCAGTCTGAACAAAACAATGTTCTCGCTTAACTGGTAAAGGTTTACCCATAACCGAAGGATCTATGCCTAGCAGTTACGCACATACTCGTACGTAACTGCTAGAGTAAGTACATTAGCTTTAACTTCCCCAAAACTAGCGGCCGTGCAAACATAAAACTCGCCACTATTGATCGTTGCACGCCGGCGAGTGTCATAAGAAGCTTGGTAACGTCACTATGAGGTTATTCCATAAGATCATTTTTTAAAATTTCCATTTCTTGACTGAGAGAAAATGATTTTTGCTCAAAGGAAAGCCAGCCCCAACTTTTCAACTTGCAAAAATTTTTCCCTTTAGGGGTTAAGATGACGTCACAATTAACACTAGATTGCAAAATTCGTTTTCTATATGTATAGTAATGCAAGAGGCTAGCGATGCGCATAGCAAAACTGCAGAAAATAATGACCGTAGAAAGAAGAATAAATTTTTTCGGGAAATCTTAACAAGCTGCTTGTGATTAAAAAAAGTGTTCCAACAATGTGAGCTTTTCTAACAACGCAACAAGTGTTATCGTTTTAAAGTCATTCTAATTTGAATAATTTTTCTGCATTTCTTCCTCAACTTTTCCAAAAATTTTTGTGATGTTGTAGCATTAGGTCAAAGACATGGCGTACTCTAACAACAGGCCATATCAACACGCACGTAAACAAACATTTTCACTGGAGGCGAATGTTATTGTTTTGGAAAACCAGTAACTACGAGTGTGTGATCTGGTTGCGTGACTGGTGGCATAGACTTATTTAAGGTTGCAGCGCGCAGCGCATACGAACGTGTGTTCTGCACGCGTGTTGGCTGCAAGCTTTCCATTTTCACGCAGTTTGGCCTAATGCTTAGAATTAAATTTACTAAAGTTGAAAGTGTGGCAAAGCAAAGTTTGAAACGGGAAATTAATAAAGATTTTGGGACTTGTTGAATTTCGACAGTCACCTTATTGCTTAACTTATAATTTTAGTTTAGAAGTTAAAATAAAGTTAAGCATTTATTCAGCAAGCAGTGAGCAACTGGTAAAACTGCAGTAGCTTATTAGTTGTTGTCTTGTCCTATAAGTTTAAAGTGTATGTTTAAGTCTTGTTAAGAATAAGTTCTACCAAACTGAATCTTCTTGGGCAGATACCGGTATATATATTTTTTTATGAACAGTTATATGTACCTAGGGTTGCCAACCGTCCTTTATTTCAAAGGACAGTCCTTTATTTGAACTGCCCGTCCTTGTCCTTTGTTAAAGTCAGAATTGTCCTTTATTTCTAGAGGTGAAAGAAATTTACTGTGAGAGCGGAAAAAATTTGCAAAAGTACAGTCCAAACCATGGAAAACCAGGTGCTGACCTTTTTTTTCTTTTTTTTTTTTGGAGGCCACCATATCCAGAAGCAGGTTTTTTCCATGTTGGCCTCCAAAAAAAAAAAAAAAAGGTCAGCACCTGGTTTTCCTTGATTTGGACTGTACTTTTGCAAATTTTTTCCATTTTCCAACTTTTCGCAATTGCAAATTGAGAATTGCCCTTCAAAATAAAGGACGATTGGCAACTCTAGTCCCAGTGTCCTTTATTGGAACTTGTCAAAGTTGGCAACCCTATATGTACCGGTAAGTAATTTTTGTGATATGCAATATCATAATGAGTCGGAAATGTTGTGTTATGAACTACAATAGTAATTATGACTCCAAGAATAAAGAAAAAACATTTCGACTGCCGGGAGATGTTAGTGAAAAAGCAAGGTGGTTATCTGCAATTCCTAGAGACAATATTCCCGATTTAAAGCACACGGTTGTATGTGAACGGCATTGACCTGCTGATTGCCGAACAAAAAATGTACGAGGAAAATTACGTCCAGTTGATCCTCCTTCGGTATTTGAATGTGTAAAATTTAGTCAGCGGCCAACAGCACCACCACCTCCTCGACCAACAAAGAAAGCTTTGTCTGCGTCCAGGCAAATGGAAATAGATCAGCTTAATACAGGGGTGTGCAACCTTTTTCACTGGGGGCCACTTTCGAAAATTTTAACAATGTCGAGGGCCAGTCACCGCCAAATATGTATAAAATTATAAAATGCAAAACACAACCCGTGTATTATGTTATAAATTATTATATAGCATCACATACAGTTAATGTTGGTTTTGAGGCTAGAAAGTTACAACACAACGTCCTTGACCTCTTGTGTGGTCGATTCGGCTATGAAAAGAATCGGATTTTTGCGTAAAGTCATAGACGGTATTAATAGCTAAATAAATCGATTTAAAAAAAAAAAATTTTTTTTTGTACTGCCATCATCGAGGGCCACATTGACTGGCCTGGAGGGCCGGATTGTGGCCCGCGGCCGTGGGTTGCACACCCCTGGCTTAATATATTCGATCAAATGGATTCAATTAACAGTTGTAAAGACCTGATAGATGGCTTACCAAAAAAAATTGAAGGTATGAATTGCTTTAGCATCGGACGTACAGAAACTTCTGCATACATTCAATCATTTGAATATGTACCTAGTACTGGCATACCCAAATTTTCTCTTGTTATTGAAAACGACTTTACATATGAGGCTTTTCACCATGGCGTTAAGTGTAATATTGCAACTCTATCGGCTAATCGAATTTATACACTGAACAAATGGCCAAGAATACAGGAAAGTGTTCGTTTTTTAAAAGATAAACAAGTCTCAAACAAAAAGATTGTTTTAGCTGAACACGTGGCAGCTTTGGTCTGTACTAAAGTTGGGAGAAAAAATATGAACCTGCTACACTTGTGCGTGCTTTCGAATATTTTGCATTGTCACGTACTTCTTGTTGTCAATTGCGTGATGACTTTAAACTGCCTAGTATTTCCACACTTACTAGATTGACATCAGCAATAAAAAATCTAGATGATAATGATTACTTGCACAACATGTTCTTCTGCCTAAGAGATGTTAGAAAAAAAATGCATTCTATTGTTGGATGAAGTTTATGTTAAATCCACTCTGCAATACCATGGTGGCACTGTCTTTGGAAAAACAGTAAACAAACCCGAATTATTGGCCAATACAGTTTTAAGCTTTATGATTGTTTGTTTATTTGGTGGCCCTAAGTTACTTTATAAAATGCTGCCTGTTAAAAAATTAGATGCAGCGTTTTTATATCAACAAACCGAATTAATTCTGGAATTAATCAAATGAGCTGGTGTAACTGTAAAAGCAATTATTTGTGACGGTAACCGTGTGAACCAAGCGTTTTTCAAAAAGTTTAACACAAATACTTCGTCTCCTTGGCAAACTAAGGATAATGTATTCCTCTTGTATGATTTTGTACATCTGATGAAGAACATCAGGAACAACTGGATAACTGAACCAATGAAGGAGTTAAAATTTTTTGTTGATGAAGAAGAAAAAGTTGCTAAATGGACAGACATAGAAAATCTATATAAACTGGAAAGCCAACATCTCGCTAAGATGTCTAAACTATCCGAAGTTGCAGTTTATCCAAGTCCCACTGAACGACAAAAAGTATCTCTGTGTTTAAAAGTTTTTGTGATGAGACTGTATGTGCTTTAAAATGCCACTCTAAAATGCAAAATGCAAAAGATACTGTAGTATTCATTGAAAAAGTGTTGCAGTTTTGGCACATTGTAAATGTAAAATCCCCGTATGAGGGATAAGGATCGAGCAGTGATTCGCTCTGAAAATGATGAACAATTAAAAACTCTTCTGGAGTTTGGTGACATGGCACTAAAAATGTGCAAAAGTGGTACTACAGATAAAAGAGCAAAATGTCTCACCAAAGACACTTCTAAAGCCATATGGCACACATGCAATGGATTAGTGGGACTAAGCAAGCACTTATTAAAAACATCACATCAATATGTTTTGCTTGGGATTTTTACCGCAGATCATTTGGAGAAGCAGTTGGGAAAGTTGCGCCAGGGGTGTGGCGGCACGTATTTCATGACAGTGCAGCAGATTATGGAGAAAATGGCTATCCAGAAAACAAAAATTTGTTTACGATTCGATGATGGTAGCTTACTAAATACTACAGGTAATCATGGACAAAGTGTACATGCATGTGACAAATGCAGTTTCATCATGACTGAAAACATGTGCACAATATTTGATAATTTACCAGAATTTGAAAATCACTTACCAATGGAAACTAAAATGACTCTTGTCGATATTGCTGGGTACGTGACAAGGCATGAGGACCACTCTCCAGAAGATACATTTATGTACTATAAAAAATACGGCCATTTCTTGTCCGACATGAACTGCGGCAGTTTAAAAATTCGTCATGATTCTGTGTGCGAGTGGGTTATGTATGGATATGTAATGTTTCATGAGGTTGTGGAAGTTACTTTCCGAAAATCTTTGTGTAAAATCCTTGTAAACATGTCAGAATGTTACAATTTGAAAATTGAAGTCACATGCTGCTATTTTTGCAAACATATTTTTCAAAAAGTACTGCCATTTGTATTCGCCTAAATCGACCAAGGAGCCAAAGCAAAAAATGTTGAAGCTTAGTTTGCTACATTAACTTATTCAATAATTCTGTTAAGTTCTAGCGCTGGCTCTATTACATGAACTCAAATAGATCAGGGGCATATGCAGAATTTCCCACAGGGGAGCTACTGCTTTTTAAAAAAGGTTTTCTGTAGAGCTAAGAAAAGGGAAAAACCTGTTTTCGATCCATAAATACTACCAGATACAAGAGTAATGGGTCTCAGAGAGGGCAAAGATTGATTAGTAAAAAATACTATTACCAAATAAGGACTTTGAAATAGATGTATTGCTGAAGCTAGCACTGGGTACAGGAATAAATCAACAAAATTGATTACCAATATCTTGAAACTTTAAAAACTAAAATTTAGTTCGCAACCGAATTTGCTTTCGCACCTTAAACCCTCCTCCCCATGCACGTGCCCTTTCGTGCCTATAAACGTTTTTATGATTACAATAAGCAAAATGTGAATGGTTAAGTACGTTAGAATATATTGTAATTCGATATGTCATGGTTGTCAGTATTTTGTCAAATGAGTTGATTTTGAAATGTTCGCCTCCAGTGAGACAGTTCACCTGCGTGTTGACATGGCCTGTTGTTAGAGTACGCCATGGTCAAAGACCATGCTACTTATCGTGTCATTGTAAGTATTGTGAAGTCACAGTAGACTGGATCACGCGATGTTCCAGCCAACATGTGACGGCAGAAAAGCAAAAGTAGTAGAATAAGAAGGTGTCAGTGAATTGAAACTGTTTTTAGATAAGACATTAAGTTAGTTTTGGATAGCGATAATTCTTTTTGGATAGTTCGCAAGCCACTTCGCTGTGAAGAAATCAATTCAACCGCAACTGGACGGGGAGGTGAAAGAACTTTTATATACATGTAGCGCGAATGCTTCTCTAACAATAGTAATCTTTATTTCGGCGTGAATTTCCACTTTGAAAATTTCAAGCTCTGATAAAAAGGTCTTCGCCTTATAATGTGGTAACACTTATCAACTTTTTTATGAGAAAATCTGTTTTTACAACTTTTGGATGCCACCAATGCCTTCATTCACTATATTTTCCACAGAACGACGACAAATTGAAAAAAAAGCTACTTGTTTGAGGGATCAACTTTTTGGAAGTATCAAGTTTCCCATTTTGTCTCAAAAAAAACTTGAAAACCTTTTTTTTGAAAGTGGTTTTACTCCAAGTCTTTGTTCACCTCCTATAAAATTTGATTTTGCCTCCGCTGGTTGGGAGCTACTGCAATGAACAAACGAGATATTTTTGCTCCTAAAAATTCTTCAAGAGTTTGTGTAAAAGTAACTCAAGTGACCTAATACTGTTACAGTTCTGATCAAATTTTAGTTTCGTAAAAGCCGTAACCTTTTAAAAAAACTTGTTACAAGTATTTAAGTGTTTGTAGTGGCAAAAGTATGTGAGTGTTTGTAATAGCAAAACAGATGTTTTTCTGTAAAGTGTAATTGCAGTTTATTGATCATTTACTATTGCAGCTGGTTATGAACCGCACAACAACACGCTTTTTATAAATAAGACTACTTCAAATTTATGGGCGAGCAGGTCGACATTTGGGGCATTTTGTCACCAACTCACAATTTCAAATAAGCCTTCATCCCCGCACTTAGAGAAAGCAATAGATGACTATTAGCGATCAACAGGCTGTTGGTAAGACTGATCTTTATCTAGAAATAGGGAGGTCGGGATTAAAGCCAAAGTAAAATGTAAATGTCATGTTAAAAAAATTGAAGTAAAGTAAAATAATGTGGCTATCGATTTGAAAATAAGAACCAGAGGTAATATTTTTGCTTGAAAATCCCGTAATGAGAGTAATAGGATAATGTGCGTGGCTTTGGGAGGAGGCATAGCCAATTTTCTCGCTATGCCAAAATTAGGGCAAATAGTGTAGCCAAAGGACGTAATTTCTCAAATATAAATACAAGAGGGGACGCTCCAAGTCGTAAAATAAACCCCACACTAAATAGTTTATTTCTGCAATCGCGAAAATAACCACCATTTTGGCGCTATTATCACTTTTGACTTTGTTACCGTCTACTTTTTGGAAGAAACGAATAACAGTTTGTAAAATTATAAATAGTGAGTATTACCAGTCTAAATTAATAGTGTAAAACCAGTGCAGCTGCGTGATACTTTATAACTCCGTGTTGCTGAGGGCTAGCATGCCGGGATTTAATAACATCATACTTGGGAAAAACATTTTTGCTCGATAATAGCTTCATAGAGCTATTGGGATCAAAGCTAAATATTTGAGAGAAGGCTAAGGTCTTTTTTAAGTCCCTTGGTTATGCCTAAGCAGGGAACATGGTACATAAGGTGTAGCCAACAGAGACTTCAAAAAGTTTCAAGAGAAATAAAAAACAGCAACTCTGTGTGAAATCGTTATGGAAGATATTTCTGCTGCTCTGCTTAAAAATACCTTACTGACAGAAACGTTAATCATAAAGTCGATTTTACGTCATTTTTTCCAAATTTTGAAGGCTCAAACGTGTTGATTAAATTTATGTCTAGGACTGCACAATCGCTTTCGAATCAGGCTTTTTCCTGGAGCATCGCAGCACTTTAAATTCCGGGCGCCCTTCCTGGCGAATACCAATAGCACTTTTATAGAATTTCAACTCCAGATCTTTTCATCCGCAGCCGGTAGCAATTATCACTAAAATGTCTTTCAAACTAAGCAAAATCCAAGGCTCCCTTGGCTACACATAAGCAATGGACAGAGTACATATACCTGGGGCGCAGCCAGGACATTGAAGTCACAAGTTTAGTTGCGAAAACAAGCGGATCAAGTCGTTAAATAGGCATACTATGGTACTTATTACCCAGTTTTTTGTAATTGTGTCCTCGATGGCTACTGATTAAAAAGAACAGCGAGGTCGGTATCAGTCGGATAAAGGTAATTTCTATCCTGTTCATAATGTTATTGACTCGATCACTTTTTAAATTGCACTAGATTTAGGAATAAGAATTGAATGTCCAGAAAAACACCAATTTTTGGTTACAGATCTCACGACCATCCATTAGGGAAAATTGGTACTGCCGGCCGAACTAATACTCTTAACCCCGAAGTTAAAAATGGGTGCCCTGCGGGCGACGCCGGCGAAGCAAGCTTGTGAAAACATACGATAAAAATATATATAGTAGAAAATAGAACAGAACACGCGCGCACTTACGTTCCGGTCGCGACTTGGCTCCAAGCGGTCGCATCATCGATGCTGGCACTTTAACATCAATTTTTAAATGCGCCAATGTGGGCGGCTGATGGCGACTCTCTCTAACCGACGGAATGGATCGCTCTCTAGACAGTGATGCGGTCAGTTGGGGAAGCAACCGAGGGGCCGCAGTCGAGGGCCTGGTAGTAGTGCTACGCACAGGCTTTTCAATAGCGACGATCGGTCGATCATAATCTGGTCGTGTTGATTCACCACCAGTGTTTCTTCCACTTCGAAATGATATCTTGTTGATTTCTTTCTTGATTTTCCAGGAGATGGGATTCGATTCCGGCCTGGTCTTCAAATATTTGCCTTCACGTAACAAAGATCTTGTAGTTCTGGTTTCGGTCTTCATTGCATTCTCTAACGGGAAACTGGGCTTATCTGGTTTGGTAAATAAAGATGAGCAATCTTTGAGTGGTTTGGAGGGGGTGGGTTGGGAAAAAGAGGTGTTTTGGGGACCATCAGGGAAGGAATGAGGCGAGATTTTGACAATTTTTTGTGGCGCAGCTGCAGACCATTGATTAAGCCACAACCATCTCGCACAATCGATAAAGCCGCGCGTTGCAGCGAGGTCCAAAGCTGTTTTTTTCTGAGAGTTGACGCACCTAAAAACAAAAACCTTGGGTTCAACCTTCATTAAAATGCAAGACTTCAGAAACTTTTGAAATTTCTCAAACCAGCCAAAAAAATTGCCAAACCGATGTAGATGCTGGACGTAGTTTGAGAGTGAACAAATTGTGTTTTCAGATGTGGCTGGCACGTTGAAGGGTACTTGTAGGAATGCAGCCATCATTACCCTCCAAGCGAAAGACAAGAGCTTAGAATATCTCTAACACAAATATCAAGCGTATTCCAACTGCATTGGCTGGTAACATTCCTTTCACTTGAATCAGCGAAAGTAAGAGCAAACTTCAATTTAAGTGAAAGATGATGCAACCTATGGCAGCTGGCACTGTGATGAGGTGGATGTTGAGTTCAACGTCGACAGCGATACTTTGCATACTGCACGGCTGAGCTGCAGCGGTATCAAATTTCAAGATCACTAATCTGTTCCAAATTATGGGTTGCGCCGACGGCAACGGTATTTATGGTGAACTGCTGGTCCGAAGACCACCTTATACCGTTGCGATGGTGTAGTGGTTAAAGTGTCCGCTTCGTAGTCAATAGACCTGGGATTCATTCCCTAAGTCGAGTCATACCAAAAAAACTAGTATTCACAGCTTCCCTGCTTGTCGTTCAGCATAAAAAAAGAGATAGTGTGGAGAACAAGCCGGCAAGCTTGCTTGTTGTGTCCTTGGGCAAGGCACTTAACGGGATGCCTCCGCCTTTATGTTACAGACAGGTGGCCTACCCGTACTTCACCGGGTTACAATTGTGAAGTTGCTCACCCATCATGTTGTAAAAGACGACTCTTGGGTACCCACCAGTGGCAGTCCGCCTTGTTGGTGGTGAGCTACCAGTCACTCATGACTGGTTTGAAATGGGCTGCCATCTTTCCCTAAACCTAATTTTAATTAGTTTGACGGCATGAACCGAATTGCCATTCGTGCCATACCTCCATTCCAAGGAAGAGAAGGGGTAATCACAACAAGACAACCAAGCGACTATGCAGTCTTTTATACCCATCATTCAATTTGCTTTCGATGAATTGAACAAGTTCCTAATTTACTGCTTCGTTCACCACCACGTCCATGTAGCGACAGCGGCTAACCTTACCTTATGTTGGCGCCGAGCTTCAATAAAAGTTGAATCGCTTCAAATTGCCCGTTGTAGGCTGCGGCATGCAGAGCGGCATTTCCAAAAAATGTTGCTCGATTTGGATCAAGGCCTGAAAAAAAATCGTTTATGACGTTACAGTAAAGGCGGAAAAGGTATCAAAACATGAAACTACTTCTCCTACAATAGAAAACAATGGGTTTGATAGTCCATGGTGGTTGGCCGTATACAGAGATCCTTCTGTTCTCTGCTGCAATCGAATAGCACTATTATTTGTTTCATTAGATGAGGTCATTTTTCAGATACGTTAGGTCTATACATTTAAAGAAACTAAGCAATTCTGCATCAGCTGCAGCAAACTATTTTGTAAACTTTGTTGTTCGGCGATTCCGCCAGATAAAATTTTGCCGAAAAAAAATTCTTGATTTAGGTTTTTTTGCAAAGATTTAAAATCAGTTTTTTGCCGGACAATGATTTAAAGACTTTTCGGTGAATAAGGAAATGAAATATATTTTTTTGTTAGATAAGGATTCAAAATATTTATTCCGCTGGGTAATGATTTAAGATTATTTATTTGCTAAATAAACAACAAACGGTTTTTTCCAATAGATAACATCTTAATTAACCTGCTTCAAGAAGAGTTTTGCAGATTTCAAGATTCCCTCGTGCGGATGCTGCAAAGAGGGCGCAAAATCTTTGTTCTTTTCCAAATGATTCTTGAAGCGAAGGAGTAAGTGGCTGCGCACAGTCGTTATTTACAAGTAAGCACGGCAGCAAATCTTTGACGTTGTTTGTCCAGGCAGCTTTGATGATTTCGTTCCAAGGTTGTTTCACTTCAACCCTGCACCAAATATGCAATAAGCTACTACAAAACCTTCCTTCCTGAAATCGGTTTGCGAATTGTTTGTAAGAAAATGGTAAAAAGAAAGCTTTAGTTTCAATCCAAACGAAGGTTTTCTAAAATAAAAATTTTTTGTAAAATTAAATTCCAGCATTCTACCGGTAGAACAATCGCTTTCCAAGCAAAAAAAAAGAAAGCGATAAAGCGCTTCCCAGTATTTTTGGACTCAAAAATGTTTCAAGCTAGAATTCTACGTCACGTGAACAACTGAAGTTGATTTTAGGTAGGTTTGGTTGATTTGTACACTTTCTTACACTATATTAAAACAAATATAATGTGATTGTGTAAGCTGCTTAAGACTATTTGCAGCTGGACTCGGTACTGGTCGTGAAAAGCTTCACAGACACTTATACGGTATTGCTGATAAAGTGTAGCATTATAGCAGCTGCGTCACAGCTACTGATCGTATAGTAGGTTAAGCATCCATCAGTAACGTAACCTGTGTTAATATACCATCAGCAGCAGCTGGTTCTGAAAATCTCCGCAAATGTTGGTGGTAGTTAAATTGAGGTATTTATTATTAATAGGTCATGTTTATCTCTGCATTAACTGAATAGCAAATCACGTTTTAGTACAAGTCTAACCGATCTGGCAGTGGTTATTTTAGTTTTCAAAAGATAGTTCAGCAGATATAGATCTCTGAATTGAAATAGCGTACAGATTAAATCGCCTGTTTAGATTTTATTTTGAGTTTGCGCTTAAAGTTTGCTGGATTAGAAATTTACCAAAATACTTTGATTTCTTTTAAAGCTTTCTAGCCAAATTTAATTCACCAAACTATTTAAGAGGCAGCTTGAAAATAGAATCAAAAGCTCCAGCAGTTAGAATAAAAGTTCAAAGGCACTGCAATGGCCTATAGCCCAGGACCTTTGAGAGAAGAGTCCGGGCCAGGTACCAACAGTAATTCAGGGCCCCTTTTAACAAGGGTCTGATAACCTGGAGTCAGGAGCGTTAACAAAATGGTCCAGGGGGTACGTTTGATACGGGGCAGGGTTGCTTTTAAGGTTGGTGCTGGGGCTTTTCCCCAACAAAGTCTGAAAATTTTTCCAGAAAAGGATAGTGGCCGAAATTGTCGGAAGCGCGAGCCAAAACGTCCATAGACGCAACCAATAGCTGACGATGACTTTTTTTTGGAGATCAAACTAAAGCAGTTGCTGATTTCCGACGCCTTAAATTGAATTCCCCATCTAGCCACACTGTGTTGCCCGAACTGTTCTCTCAACGGCCCTGCCTGGAGTTGTCGGGTTTTGTTCAGTGACAGTCGCGCCCAAAGGTTTAAGACCACCTACGTAAAATAGGGCTCGCACGTGACAAGCAAAATCAATTTGTGTTGATTATTTTTATATTTATTCATTTGACAACAGCGTAGGCCCTCTAAAGATCCCTGGGCTGGGTACTCTGTACCCCCTTGCACCCCCTCTCAACGGCCCTGGTATAGCCAAAATTTAAAGTGAATACTGAGAAGATGGGCTCATTGAGAAACTGGGCTCATTTATCATATTTTTTCTTTGACATTAAATACTGCCATACCTAAAGATACTATTGCACAAATCCAATGAAAAGAACTCTATTTTGTATTATTCTAGGCTGAATATTCTAAGCAAATTTCTTGAAAGCATCAGTTGATCATCAATGTCATGAACAGTCTAGACTAGAATTTAAAGCCTTCACAATCACCCTGGTTTTATTTTTTATCTTGTGTCCAGTGGGTTCAACTAGTTCTTATTATCAAGTTTGGAAATAGAACACCAATATTCTACTAATGTTTTACATATTCACACATCTTTTTGTGCGTTGGTAACCAGGGCAAAGGAACATCTAGACCTTAATAACAGAAAAAGTACTATCAAGGATCATTTGCAACAGTGTAAATCTTGTTCTAAAACCGAAATTGATTTGTACTCGTCTTTTACGTTTTTAAAGAAATGTTTTTGAATATAACGCAAAAATTGATGAAGCTCTGTTAATAATTTAGCAAAACAAACCACTCCTTAATAAACAGCTAATTGCGAATGGATGTTCCTTTTTGCTAAAAATATTTTTATTTCATTGCCTTATTCGGTCACAATCTATTGAACTTGCCGCATTTCGCGAAATCATTTGTCATCATTTAGTCGTTGTTTTGTCATCATTTATCTTATTCGTCACAATCCATAGTATTTGATTACAGCTACATGTCGCTGTGACCTCAAATATATATTACAGTCTGACTTGCTGAGGTGGAGTAAGACCTAAACCTATATAACTTATGTATAAGTCGATCTCATCTATAGGTCGATTGTATTTTAAGACAAAAAATCACATCATTATAAGTATTACTCCTGTATAAGTCGACTCCGCATTATAACATGTTTTTATGGACTTGCGGTATTGAGGAGTAAACTGAACTGTTTGGGGATAGCCATACCGATGCTGCGAATTGCTTTGAAGTATTGCAACAAACTTTTCATTATACTACTATTACGTAAATGTTGACTGTTTGATAGATTTAAAATGTTTGTATGTTTGGATAATTATCGGTATATATAGATCAAGGTCTGTTTAAAAATACGTGCATCGCACTTTATTCGAAATTTACAGTAATAAAATTTCGTTTAATGGTTTCCCAAATATATTAATCTGTTAAACTCAAAACCGACAGGTGGCAATACAGCACAACAATGGCGATTCTCATGTTATGATTGAGCGAGCCGTCGTAAGCTTGTTTACTGGTAATATTGGGTCATACCATAAGTTCTGTCCGATTTTTACTTTTTTTCCATTGAACAAAACATTGATGATTTATTATGTGTAATAGAGTTAAATATTATTTTTATGTTTAGATGCATTTAAACTGATTAAATTTTATTTTACAGAACAATTAAATAAAAATTTCTTGATTAAAACTCTGCTAACATGGAAGTATCCAGAAATCATTTGAAGCACTTAAAGCTTTATAAGTTCAAAAACGGAAACTTAGCAGCTGAAGCGGCTAGAAACATTCACTCAGTTTATGGAAAGAAATGTGTGAATGAAAGAACTTGCAGAAGATGGTTTACCAAATTTAGTAGTGGAGATTTCATCTTCTGCAAGTTCTTTCATTCACACATTTCTTTCCATAAACTGAGTGAATGTTTCTAGCCGCTTCAGCTGCTGAGTTTCCGTTTTTGAACTTATAAAGCTTTATGTGCTTCAAATGATTTCTGGATACTTCCATGTTAGCAGAGTTTTAATCAAGAAATTTTAATTCAATGGTTCTGTAAAATAAAATTTAATGAGTTTAAATCAGTGGTTCCCAAACTTTTTTGTCTGCGGGCAAAGGAAATTGGTTGAACAAATTTCGCGGCACACCAGCCACGTAAATCTATTCCAATTGATGTCAAGTGGAATCACAGGCCACAGCGAGAACGGTGATGTCCCTTTTTTTTTTGGAGATCGCCACTTCTCTGAGCAAAAATCTTTGAAAATCGCTTGATTCAGCCCGAAATGATACTGATTTCGCCAAAAAAGTCATCATCTCTCTGGCCTTAATCTGCAATGCCACCCGCGACTTACAGCAATTGTTGACCATTACTTCATGGCAGCATTTTCTCGATTTTGGCAGAAAATTTGTATCAACGTAAAGCACTTTAAAAGCACTCGCGGCACACCTGCAAATTGTCCACGGCGCACCGGTGTGCCGCGGCACACAGTTTGGGAAACACTGGTTTAAATGCATCTAAACATAAAAATAATATTTAACTCTATTACACATAATAAATTATCAATATGTTTCGTTCAATGGAAAAAAAGTAAAAATCGGACAGAACTGATGAGATGACCCGATATATACCGTATATTTTAAGCTAATTCAACACCTCTACAATAAATTTCACCGATATTTGATAATTTTGTGAAGTAACGTTAACAGTTATAAGGTGAAGCACCATATTATCAGCGTTGGTTAAGGCTTCATACGCGGTGTGTATATTGCATGTATAATAACGGAGTTTTCTTTTCATATTTACACTCTATACCACTCGGCAGCAACATGTCCATAAACATTACCCTTGTATAAGTCGACCCCAAAGATTTTACCTTAAAATCGTCTCCCAGAAATTCGACTTACACATGAATATATATGGTAAATGTTTTGAAGTTTTAGTTCCATATCACAATTAGATTCCAATATTAAGATATAAATGCTTTGACTAGGGCTTGATGTAAGCCGAAAACGTTCAGCTTAGAGTGTGTGTCAACATGTAAATAAATTATCAAAAATGAAAAGAGTTTTAGTGTTGCTATGTACTATCGTTATATGCAGTGGTTCTTAACCGGGGGTACCTATACCTCTTGGGGGTACGAAGCACCATAGCAGGAGGTACGAGATGAGGCGTCAGAATAATGGTTATTTGCTAAAAACTTATTTTTAATGTTATTTGAAATAAGAAAACATTTTCCGAAGCCTTTTTTAACATTCTCATTTCTGAATGATTTTTAGTCATAAGAAAGAGTTACTGTGACGTAATAAATAGCTTCTTGTTTGTTCCGACAGAATTGGTTTTGTTGTGAACAATATTATGGTTAATAAATATACACCGGTAACAAGCTACATTACGTTTTATTTCATTGTTAGATTGTATATTTACCGGTAATTTTGTAGGTGTTTGTTCGATAGGTCTAGGGGTACGAAAACATTGCACAAAATTTTAAGGGGTATGAGCGCCAAAAAGGTTAAGAACCACTGGTTTTATAGATCCTGAAAAATAATCTTTATTCATTTCAATGAAAAACAAAAACCTACTGTACTTTCTTAATTTGGCCTTGCATTAGATAAGAGTGACGTACCAACTGTTGAATACAAAACCGTTTTTAATTTATATGAGAGAAAAGCTAATGACTGTGTAATAAATTTATCTGACTTTGTGTTTCAATTATTCAAAGTTAAAACATAAAAAAGCAAAGCATTATTTAAACACAAAAGCATGCTAGTATCGCGTCTGCTACTGAATTTTATATGATTATTTTTAAAACTTGTATAAAGAGAATTATCCGGTATCCGGCAAATTTTCTTCCCGACACAGCACTAGTGGTTAGTACACGGAATCAAACCTTGAAGATGCATTAGGGACAACCATCCTGGCCATTCAAGTCAGACTGAACCGCCGCATTGAGTAGAGTGCCCGACCGGCCCCTTGCCTGCCATATAATGGTTAAGGAATCCCGTTAAGTGTTTTACCCAAGGCCAGAATGGGAGAATTTGACTTTTATCTTCAGAAGAAGAACATCAGGACAAAACGAGACACTTTTTTAAAAACCTTATCTTTCGCTGGTTTTCGGTGCATTGTGATAAAATTTGGTCTGAACTTAGATGTCATATAGTAGCTACTTTCTATTGACCAAAGATGATCGATATTTGCTATTAATCAGAGACATGGTGCCAATTTTGTTTTTTTTTAATGTCCGGTTTTGCCCCAGCAATTTTTCATCTTTTTAAACCGATATTTGATTCGCCCAAGCAGCCGACACTACCTGATATACAATTATGAAAATTCTCAAGTTAAAACCAGCCCTTTAAGAAAGTTTTCCAAAGCTGTAGTTACATGCCCTTAAAAACCTAAAACTTTGCAATTTTAACAAACGCTTAATTAGTCTTTCATCATCAACCGGTAGCAAGCGGGTCTAGTCTCGAATAGACAAAATGGACGACTATCTAGCAGTTTTGCACTGGTGGCGCTAAAGTTTATTGTTTCTGCGAAATTTCACTGACCCGTTTTGCTCCGGTTTCCCAGTGCTTCACCTTCGAGCTGAGCGCCAAGCGATAAAATTCTTAATACTATTTCCAAGAAGTGCGTGGTATTGCCTAGATCGAAGTTTGAATCCTTTTTTACACCAGGCGTACGCTCTAACCACTTCTCTATCAAAGCAGTGTACTCAGCTGCTGCTAGCAAATCAACTCGTAGTCTTGCCTTGCATCGTCGCTCATCGCCTTTATCTTACTTGAAAATTCGGCCTGAAGAAAAGTTCGGAAACGCTTTCCAAAGGTTTACCTGCAATGCTATTCTTGGAAATTTTATTGCGGATGAGGTCAAGCACTAATTCAGCTCAATATTATATGATTATTAAAGAATATATGCCCGTTTGGGACCAACACCTGTAAACCGTGAGTTGAAATTAATGTTTTTGTCGATTTTTATCCCACAGACTTTTTTTTGAGGTCATGTTATCGAAATCTGTTGTTTTGCCCCTTTGGGTTATTAAAGATCTTTCGATTCACAGTGTTGTTGCAGTTCTGGTGTTTTTGTCTTTTTTTAGCTTGAAGACCATTTTTGGAGATTAACTTTTAGAAGTGATTGTAGAATTTTTGCTTCTGTTATATCGTTCACGGGCCAATCTTTTTTTAGCTCTTTGTTAATACGCCATTGGTTACTTGAAGTTATAGGTACAACCTTTTGCTATGACCCTTCTCGTAAAATATTTTTTATGTTATTTCCTTCGTAAGATTTTTTATTTTACTGAAACGAAACGCGGGAATCGATCTTGTTACACAAAATTTACCATTATTTCGTAAATTTTGGTACCTCGCGTTTAGTTGTGCGTAATTTGCTTTAGAAATATTGAGGAATTTTCAAGCTGGTGTATACGTTTTACAAGGATCTTTTGGCAAACATGCGCTTTTGACAGTGGCAGCTGCCTGTCATTAAATTACCTGTATTTCCATCGCTCGAAGCAGCTGCTCCGAACGGAGATTACGTCTAGTCTCGAAGTTTGTCTGACAATTGCTTGGTAAGTCCATTATGCTTATTGTTTCTAGTCTTAGTTCATAATGTATGAAGTATTATTGAAGTAATTATTTCTGTGTTGTTGTATTTGCTATTGCCCTATCTCTTCAGGGAAATGGGGGTACATTGGTGCGAGACCATGGAGTCCCAGAAATCGGGCAGCTCTCCAAGGCCTGGACCAGAGGTCGGCAAAGAGCGAGAAAGTCCGTGGCAGCTCAGAGCAAAATGAGATGAGGAGTGTGGTGGGCGGATGACCGCAGGTGCCGCACGAGGGACCCCCAATTCTAGAAAGATAAGAGTTTAAAAAAAGGCGGTGTCCGTTGCAGCAAAGATGAGAGAGAACACAGCGAGCGTGACGAGGAAACAAAAGTTCTTCGATGGATACTGAAAGAACCTGTTTGTCGAAGAATTTAAAGGAGACAGTACGTCTCTAATGCGAGATACGTACAGTAGGTACAAGAAGTCAGAGAATAGAGACTACATGAGACAGTGGATGGCTGGAGCAACCTACCTCGCCTAGCCAACTCATTGGCGGTGTTATTATCCGGAAGAAATAAGTGACCGGGACCCATTGAAGCCTGATAGCTCCCGCCAGATTTGCCAAAGAGAGTAAGATAGAAGGAAGGATGGAAAAGAGGAAAGCGTGGCGAGAGTCTCGTAGGAGGAGAAGGCAAAAGAGTGCAGTCTTGTTGGTGCTGTCAAGACGAGGAAAAAGCTTGCAGGGTTTAGCAGAAAAGCTTGAGCATACTGGGCCTGCCAAATAGAAAAGGGTGGCCTCAGTGCCACAAAGTGAGCAGTTGATAAGTACGACGGAACCTCCTTTACCGAAACAAAAAGGAACCGAAACATCCGTACAGTTCACAAAATCTCTTTAGAAGGGAGAGAATCAAGGTGGGAAACAGTCACAACTTGGCAAGAAAGAATAAGGTCACAGCGACAGCATGGACTAGACACAGAGTGAACTCCTTGCGGAAATAAGGTGGGTTCCAAGTAGGAGAGGAAGGACAAACAGAAAGGAGAATCTAGGTCGCGTTAAAAGTCTGCCCCAATCTGCAATCGGAAAGAAGGCCGGAAAAAAAAGCCCACTCATAAGATGACAGGGCGAGATGAGTCAAGGTGACTCGTAGGAGAGGAAGGGACGACTATAAAAGAAGAAGTGGGAAGGCGTTCCAACTTGATAACATTGGTAACACTGAGAAATTGAAACCATCCCGGTGAAGCATAAGAGAAAACGGGCCAAAGAAAGGCTTTATACGAAAAAGTGAAAGACTCCTTGGAGGAGCCCCGTAAGGAAGCAGAGACACAGCGTAAAACCTTGAAACAAGGTAAAGAACTTGGTCTTTAGCAAAGTCATGTGTGCAGAAAAGGAAAGGGTGCGGTCACAGATGCCACAGAGAAAAGTTGGAGCGGGATTAAAACGGAGAGACGAATTAATTAACGAGAAGTAGGCCGGAGATTGGCTTGATTGGAATTCATCCAAAAGAAGGAAGCTTACATTTTCTCGGATTGAAAAGAGGACACCAGTGCTTCGCCCAGCGCTACAATCGAAGCGCTCTTTGTTAGGCTTCCGCAGCAGCTATCGAGGAGTAGAAGGACCAGATGGCCAGGTTGTCAGCATAGGACAGCTGACGGAAGTAAGTAGAGACGCAGTCAGATCATTGAGGATAAGAGAGCAAACCGGCCTGGCGGTTGAAGGCAGAGAGGTTGGCTGCTGCGCTAAATATTCAGTGTAGGTGAGCGTATAGCAGAAAAATGAATGAAACTCTTTGGGGCACGAGACTTGGCAGAGCTCAGGCAAGTATCTTACCTCTTACTCTGCTACGCAAAGCCCTTGGGCTGAGAAACAGAAGAATTAGATCTCATGTGCTTGGCATAAACCGATGCCGTCCCACTGGGAGGGGAGTAGTTGGGAAAGTTTGGGGAGGAGTAAGAAGTAGCAAAACCAGCAACGGAGCGAAGGAGAAGATAGACTGATTTAAAAGAGAGAGATGAGTATGTCTCGTGCAATGCCTTAGCCTTGGCTTTGGCAATCAATGAAAGGGCTTGCCGAGAGGCAGAGATGTCAGCCTGACGTTTAATATCGCTTCTGTTAGCAGAAGCAAAAGTCTTGCGCTTTTCCGGCGTTGGGCGTGGCTAAAAAGAATGGAAGATTTGTTTGTGTTTAGTGCGTAAGAGGTAAAAAACACCACAGAGAAGAGAGATGGTTATTCTTCTGCAAAAGAACAATGCGAATCGATGTAAATAGCAAAGTCATCCCAACGAGCTTTCTCGAAATTAAAGGAAGGAGGACGCTTATTTGGACGGGACAGTGGGGATAGAGGAACGGTAAGGAGAACAGAGACATGATTTGACCCCAGATCCTGATGCACCTACCAGGAGCAAGAAAGGAAAGAGAGGAGAGAGCGATGAACATCTCGGGAAAGAACCGACTGCTCAAGGCAAATTGAACAGAAGGAGTTTCAGCGTCGTTGAGAAGGAGGTCAGAGAACATCATCCAATTGAATATTTCCTTCCCATGCGAGTCTGAAGCTCCTTTCGAGTCCCAGAGAAGGTGAGGACCTTTAAAGTCTCCCAGAATGAAAGAATTTCTGGTGGGAGTACGGCGAGAAAAAACGAGTCGGTTTCACTATCCGTCAAAGAGCGAATAGAAACAGCTTACATGTTTAAGAGAAAAGATGAATTTTTCAGCGAAATGTTGACTCTCGTGTGGTCGAAGTAGGGGTCAAGCGAAGAGAGGGAGATAACAAGTTCAAAAATGGTCGAATACGGTAGATCCTGTCTGACAAAGATGTCTACACCGCCGTTAGCCTGTGAGTCATCAGGTAAAAGAGAGCCAGACCGGGAATGAATGCAATTAGATCGTAGAGCACAGTATTTAGCGACCCTGAATGATAAAGAAACGTTGAGGTTGGATTCTTGGATGCAGTTCATATCGACAGGAAAGAGCAAAATAAAATAAAGAAGTTCATAATTTCCGGCACGAAGACCTCCTGCGTTTCACTGAAGAACCCTGAGCAAGTCAGAAAAGAAAGAGGAAGCAGGGAGCGCGAAAGAAGATCCGGAAGTGCAGGCGGATTTGGAAGACACTGAAGGAGAGATTAGTGACATGGAAGGGGGATAGGTTTGTAAGATTGTTGTGTACAGTGGAGATATACATGCTGGAGTGCACTGGTGAAGATGAACGTTGGTAGATTTGGTACCCCCAAGAGAAGCCGAGATGCAGCAGGAAGAACAGCTTTAAGGGTTAGAGCCGGAAAGGAAGTTAAACTCCGAGGAAGAGAGGAAAGCGCACTTTCAACGCACCCACTTGGAGCAGGTACAGCATTGCACTGATCTGCCCCTCCAGGTCACATTGCCGGCGCACACAGAACAATAAGGCCAGAATTTGGATGAACGTTGCCGTTCATTAAAGTTACAATAAAAAGAAGGCGAGCGAGATCGAGGCAGGAGAACAAAACCAAAAAGGGCAACTAGACAACATATTTTAGAGTGGGTGCAGGCTGCCCTTCTGCGGTCGTTCATAGGGCAGCTCTGAGAAAAAAATTTTGGTTCAAGGAAAGCCCGAAGTATCAGAGACTTTCGAGAAAGTCAACAGCCATTTCGACCCAACCCAACGAGGTCGGGGACCGCTCGACTGCGTTGGGACCGCTGTTGGTTGGTGCATTTATTTCTGTTCGAATCTGTAGTTGATCATTTTGTAATTATTTTTTTTCATGTCTTCAGACAATTTACTTAAACGCCGTTACCGTGTCGTGCATTTGGTGATTGTGTTTTATTGTTTGGGAAAAACGTTTTTCTCTCCCTCACTCTTCGTTTGTTCTCCTTACAAACTACTTTGTTTGCAATATATCTAGATTAACTTTTATTGGACTTTTTGTTTGTCAAAATGAGAAGAGATGCATTCATCTGAACCCCCTAAAGAAACATAGTTTTTGGGCGTGCTTTACGCTACCTTTCTCCTATTTTCTTGTTGAATGAAGCATTTATTTACTCACCGAAAAGTACTCCCGCTTTTAACGTTGCTTCCGATGACCAACCTCTGTTCATTTGCAAACGGATTATCGTTAACATCGAATAGTGTGATGATGTGAGCAGGCAATCCCGTCGTTAGTTCCAGAGCGGACTTTACGTGGTAAACTTCCATTCCATTTTTAAGATTGCGCAATGTCTTTATTTCTGGAATCTTTTCAAGTGAATCTGACCAAAATAAAAAAATTTAAATTGATTTTATTGTACAGCAGGAAGCCAACGAAAGAATAAGTTTTCTGAAAGAAATTTCAAGCTCCTCGAATAAGAAACAGCTTTCAAAAGAGCTATGCATGTTATTATCAAAAAAATAAGAAAATTTCATATGAAGCAGGGGGTTGCAAGGTTTTTAGGAATGTAGAGGGAATAAGGTTTAAATGATGAGAGGGGTGTAAGATTTGACATGATGCAGAGTGTAATATTTTTTATTAAGTGGGAGTGTGAACCATTAATTTTTTGTAACACCTTATAAGCTTTGCAAAACCTTAAACGCGTTGCACCGAGTAAAACGTAGCGCCTCTCGACATTGCGCAAAACTTCACACCTCCGCATCACGCAAGTTTTACATGGTGGGGGTCGGTAAATTTGTGGCATCATGAAGAGTGCAAAGTTTTACAAGATGCAAAGGGAAAGAGGTTTCTAAAAGTATTGTAAAAACCGGTACTTGTACCTGTTGAACGCCAAGCTGGCAGCTTTATGAACAGCACAAACAAATATGCGCTTGTTTTTTCATTCGATTCTTCCAACTCGTTGCACGCGTTTGCTTTTTGTTGATTGTCAGAGAGAGAAAAGTTGCTTTTAGAAGGAGCCCAAGGCTGCCATGTAGACAACGGGTAATCCGCTGTCATATCGAGAAATCACAAGCAATAACAGGGTGTATCTAGCCCGGCTGCAATCAAGGCATGAAGGCACAGTTACAAAAATCACTTTTCACATTTAGCAAATAATCTGCGGAGTAAATTCAAAACCCATCCTCATTAGCGTCGTGGCGGCTGAACCAAATGCCAAGGCAACTATGTTTATCGGAGCTTTGCAGATTTGAAATCTTCCATTCAATGCTGCACTTATAGCAGAAGAAATTAGGAAGGGGTCAAATTATTTTTATGGGGGAGGCAAAGAGAATTAGTAACATAATGTCAAGAAAAATGCAAATGCCTGCAAATTTTGCTTGGGTGGTGCAAGCAAAACGCCTGCCGGGTCGGGTTCTTCAAGATACCGGCCAATCGTTATTTTTTTAAATTTTGTCAACTATTGTTTTAAAATTGTTATCAATGTGTCTCTGTTTTTACAAATGCGAGGCAACTTATGGTATTCTAAATAATTCTTACATGTGGTTTGTTCCTGCAATCGAATGTCAAAAAAACGTGGCACTGTCAAAAAACTACCCTTTTTCTTCAGATCCTGATTTGAGTTAAAAACTTAGTAATCGATACCAAGCTTCTCCAAACTAAGCATCTGAATTTTTTATCGTAATCAGACTTTTCTACATTCAGCATTGGATTCAACTATTATTGGTCTATTTCCATCGACCACCATCGAAGGTAAGCTGTTTAGCTACTCTGAGCTCGTTCAGTTTTTGCCCCTAACAAGCCTTTCCAGCGCCAAATTACGGCACGATCTGTTTTAAATCTTTTCGTAAAGGCTTGCGTGGCTGCCATAACAACTGGCCATCACTATCTAGTCTGCGGCTTTCAACACAACCTTTCGTTGTTATGTAAAGCGTGGCTGTTTGTTAAGCAAACAGAGTTGCTGGCTATGTAAAAGCGCAAATAATTCTCACTTCTTCTGCAAACATACAATTATCTTTACGACTATTGTCGCGTTCGAAGTTTTTAAGCTAAAAGAAAAGCGTCACAACCTTAATAGGGCTATGTGTGACGTATAACTAAATTCAATCAATAAAATATGTTCGCTATCGTGTGCTCCCAGCAGATCGGCTGTTTCCAGGTGAAGCATGAGAAGCATTTATTTCATTGGTAGGTCAATAAAGGTAAACGTTGGCAATTTTTGCTAAAAAATTTTTTGTTACCGGTGTATATCTAAGACAGTGGTTCTTCACCTTTATTCTCTTATTTACCCCTTGGCAAATTTTATAAGTAAAATTTATCCCCAAATGTTTTTATATTTTTTCACTTCTACAAATTCCTATTGTAATAAATAAAAGTGTGAATTTATTGCTAACAAAATTTACCCCCAAGGCTGGTCAAATTTACCCCGGTTAAGAACCCCTGATTTAAGAAGCAACTCACTTACTTAACTGTATCAAGAGTGAAACTTTCAATATATGGTGAATTTAAAATGCTATCACGTTGTGGTTTGGCACCCATATGGCAATCAGAACTGATAGGAGTTGATTAGGAGATGTCGATTTGAACAAACAGTAATTCCGGTACTGGCGGTACATCAAACACGTATTTGCTCCCTATATAAAGTAACATACTCGTATATGAGGATTCACAGCAATGGTTATCTGACTACATTTGTCTTGGCTAATACAGAATCATTTTGTGGCCAGAATACAGGGTATTGTATATCATAATCTCTCACTTATTTGCGCTTCAAGTTTTGCGCTTTCACTATATTGCGGCGTTTTCAAAATATTTAATTTAAATTCAAATCTGGCGGAAATGGCGATTTTCGCAATATGTTAGTACAGTGATTCTTTAACTTTCATGATCCGTGGCCCCCCCTTCCAAAGACCTTAACACTTGTGGCCCCCCTTCCAAAGACCTTAACACCTGTGGCCCCTGCTTTTTCAATAAAAATATCTTGTTTTGCTTTCAACGGATTTCCATTAGTTATTTTATTCGCCAAGTTTATTAATAAAAAAGGCAACAAATGAAAGTGAAAGAAGAAATGCATTACAGTCAAAGAATAAAACAAATCACAGTCAATTTAATTTAAATTAACGTAATCACTGCGAAGCGTGTTCTTGTACTCGCCTGAGGAGACCTTTGATATTCGGCTCCGTTTTGGACTGAGCTAGGCCGATGTCACTGCATACATTGAGGCGATTTCTGGATTTTGTTTTTAAACACCAGATCAGCAATCCAGCTTCGCAAAGGTAGGTTGTTGCGAATTGAACGAGAATCACGGAAGTTTTCTTGCTGAGTAGTGGATATGAATTACAAAGAGACAACCAAAAGCTGGATTATGGGGTTTTGTTATTAAATGCCAGTTTCATCGTATTCGAAGTTTTGAACTCAGCCAACTCCTATGCTCTTCTGCATTAGGGTAAATTTTAGTGTTAAACGGGTCTCTGCACCAAGAACCTGCAACGTGTCGTTGTTGAAATATGATCGAAACTCCGCAGAGACTATATCAAGAAGCTCTATGATGCAAGTTTTGATGCTATCTAGCAAATCATATTTATTTTCAGACGCCTTTCCAACAACGGAAACAAGGTGGTGGATCCTACCTTGATTCGTGCTTGCCAGACTTCCTTTTGAGCAGCTAGCCCAGCCAGCTTGTCTTTAATGTCGCTGACTGTCACATTCCGCCCTTGCAAAGACAAGTTTATGTGGTTGAGGTGGCCACATGAACTTGTCCACATGAATACATCGGCCAGATACGCAAGCATCACAAGAAACTCTTTATTGTAAAATTGGATATGGAGGTTGTTTCTGTTTTCTCGAAAAAAGATTTCAACTTCATCTAGTTCATACAACCGAGAGAGGCATTTGCCTCTAGAGAGCCAACAGACTTTGGTATAAAACAAGTTTCACATGCTATGCTCCCATTTCTTTGGCCAATAGTCGGAAGAGCCGGTGATTTTTTGCCCTCCTACAAATAAAGTTGATCATTTTGACCGCAACGTCTATAGCTTCCATCAAATGTAGAGGTGGAGTCTTTGATGCTAGAGCGTATTGGTATAGTAAACAGTGCGAGGACGTCACATCTGCACCAATCAACAGCCGCCTCAACGTGGTGGTGCGGTCCCCGGCCCCGTTTGAGTTGGGTCGAAATGGCTGTTAGTCTTCCCGAGGGTCCCAGTTACCCCGGGCACCCCCCTACATTTTTTCGCTATGCTGCCCCCTGAACGACCGCAGAAGGGCAGCACACAGCATCTACAAAATCGGTCGCCTGTTTTCACTTTGTTCTCTCTCCTGCCCTACTCTTGCCCTTCTTCGTCTTCTCATTCTTCTGATGAGCGGTAACGTTCATCCTAACCCTGGCCCCATCTTTCCTTGCTCTGTGTGCGCTGGAAATGTGACCTGGCGGGGCAAGTCGGTGCAATGCTGCATTTGCTCCAAATGGATTCATCTACGGTGCTCACAACTTTCCCTGTCTAAATTCAGAGCTCTTGGCAGCTCTCACTCTTGGAGCTGCCCCCCCTGTCGTAACACTGTGACTCCCTGCTCGGACTCCTCCGACATGTATACCTCCACTGTACAATCTGGCCCCTCCTCTACTGATGCTGCACTCTCGCATCACCCCCGTCTCCAAACCTCCTATCCCCCATCTGCCCATTCTATATCTCCTTCCCCTGCTCCTTCACCACCGTCCCTTGCTCCTGGCTATACTTCTGCACCTCCTGCCTCCTCTCCTCCCCCTGACTCTCTCAGGGTTCTTCAATGGAATGCTGGAGGTCTCCGAGCCAGGAGCACTGAACTACTTCATTTTCTATCGTCCCATCCAGTCGATCTTATCTGCATCCAGGAATCCAATCTTTACTCATCTTCCTCTTTTCGGATTCCTGGATTCTCTGCTCTGCGTTCTGATCGCACCCACTCCCGGTCTGGCATTCTCTCTCCTGATACCACGCACGCCAGCGGCGGCGTCATCATTTTCGTCAGGCAGGGCCTATCCTTTTCTGAACTTTCTACCTCCTCTCTTTCTTCGCTTGATCCCTACTCTGATTATGTAGGGGTCAACATCTCTCTTAACAACTCCTCCTCGGTGTCATTTCTTAATGTGTATGCCCCCCATATTCGCTCCTCCCCAACGGATGGCAGAACCGATTCCTTCTCTCCCTCAATTCTTTCCTCCTCCAGAAATCTCTTCATTCTGGGAGACTTCAATTGTCATCACCCCTCTGGGACTCAAGAGGTACTTCCGACCCCCGCGGGGAGGAAGTATTCGACTGGGTCATCTCTTCTGACCTCCTCCCCCTCAATGACCCTGACACACCCACCCTTCTCCATCGCTCCTCTCCTGACATCTCCTTTGGTCCTTCTACTCTTGCTTTTTCTTGCTCCTGGGAGGTGCTTCAGGACCTGGGTTCTGACCACCTACCAATTCTTCTATCTATCCCTCTCTCTCCGGTCTTTCACCCCAACGAGCGCCCCCCTTCCTTCAATTTTCAGAAAGCTCGCTGGGATGGTTTTACCTCTTACTTTGACTCTCACTGTCCTTCAGCAGAGGAATACTCTTCTCTTTCCTCTGCTGCTGCTCTCTTTGACTTTGAATGCGGCCAAATCTTCCATTCCTTTCGGCCGCATCAAACGCCCTCCTAAAGCCTGGTGGTCTGCTGAGGTGGAACAAGCGGTTAGTGAAAGACGCAAGGCTTTTGCTGCCGCTCACAGAAGTGATGAAGATCGCCAGGCTTACATCTCTGCTTCTCGACGCGCCTCGTTGGTCATTGCCAAGGCCAAGGCTGAGGCATGGCAGACGACTTGCTCTTCTCTTTCACCTAGGTCTAACCCTAAATCTGTACACTCTCTTCTTCGCTCTATCGCTGGCTCGTCTTCCTCCTCCTAACTGTTCCTCTCCCAGGGAATCGGCTTCGGTCTATGCCGCTTACCTGAGATCGCACTTTTCCGTGTCTCAGCCAAAGGCCCTGCGCAGCAGAGCCAGAGGCTACCTCACTGAGCTCTGCCGAGCAACGTGCCCTGTGGAGTCTCACTCGTCCTTTTGCTCTCCCTTCTCTTCCGCTGAATTTCTTGCGGCTGCCTCCAATCTTACCCCATCCACTGCCACTGGCCCAGACAAAGTTGCCTATCCCATGCTAAAGCATCTTCCTCGCTCTGGCATGGATTTACTTCTTTACATCTTCAATCTTTCTTGGTCTTCACATTCCTTTCCTTCCATCTGGAAGACATCTTCCATTATTCCCATACACAAGATGGGAAAGCCCCTCGACTCTCCTGCTTCCTTCCGGCCTATCTCTCTCACCTCCTGCGTATCAAAGCTGTTTGAACGCATCATACTATCCCGTCTTCTCTTCTTTCTGGAATCTAATTCCATTCTTTCTCCCCGTCAGGCCGGTTTCCGCCCTGGACGGTCTACACTTGATCAAATTCTGTACCTTTCTCAGTCCATTTCGGATGGGTTTAACAAACCCAGGCCGGGCTCTCGGACGATCCTGTCTACTATCGATTTCTCTAAAGCTTTTGACTCTGTCTGGCATCCCGCCCTTTTCCACAAACTTATTTCGGCTGGCCTTCCTCCTTGCTTTGCTCGTTGGACTCAATCTTTCCTTTCTGATAGGTGCGCTTGTGTGGTTTATCAAAATCACAAAGGCCGCTCCTTTCGAGTCCGTCGAGGTGTTCCGCAAGGATCCGTTCTTGGCCCTGTACTTTTCTCTCTCTTCATTAATGATCTTCCGGCTTCTCTGCCTTCATCCGTCAGCTGCTCTCTTTACGCTGACGATCTGGCCATTTGGTCCTCCTCCCCTTCGGTCCCCACAGCGGTGGAGGCCACACAAGGAGCTCTGTTTCGATTGGAGCGCTGGTCTGAGAGTAGGAGGAGGAGAGAGTAGACAGTTCCTGCCAGATTTGCCACAGAGTTTGAGATAAGAGAAAAGATGGAGGAGAGGACAGAACGAGAGTCAGATAGTAGGAGAAGATTTCTCTTCTACTATCTGACTCTCGTTCTGTCCTCTCCTCCATCTTTTCTCTTATCTCAAACTCTGTGGCAAATCTGGCAGGAACTGTCTACTCTCTCCTCCTGTTCTATCAGGCTACAATGGGTCCCCGGACACTCGTTTCTCCCGGGGAACGACACGGCCGACGAGCTTGCCAGACGGGGAGCGCTACTTGTGCCCTCCGTAATCCCTTGTAGTCTCTCTCCTCTTATCTCTCGTATCCACTCTCGTCTTATCTCGGACTGGAGGCGTACTGTCTCTTCAAAGTATTTTGACACACAGGTTCCCTCGATTTCCACTGAGGAACTTGTGCTCCCTCGTCATGCTCGCTGTGTCCTCTCTCGTCTTCGCTGCAATGGACACAGCCTTCTTTTAGGCTCTTACCTCTCTAGGATTGGCAGAATCGAGAATCCTTCCTGCAGCACATGTGGACACTCGTCCCAGGACATCTCTCATCTCATTCTGCACTGTCCAGCTACGGACTCTTTGCGCCGATCACTCTTTGGCGACTCTCTGTCTCTTTACGACCTCTGGTCCAGACCCTGGGGAGTTGCCCGGCTTCTGGGGCTCCATGGTCTTCCGCCATGCCCCCATCCCTCGGAAGGGGTCGGGTAAACAACAACAACAACAGGACGTCACATTAGCCCATTCGTTTTTCACCATTGGAATAAACCCTAATTTGACACCAATCAATTCTGAACGTTGATGACGTTTTTACAATGGCTATCCAAAAAACGTCATCAACGCTCAAATTGCCAAGAAGATCGCTCAGTTCTTAAGCGATTCGGCCCAAAAAAGTGCCCTGTGTACTTGAGGATCCCTCGGATAGGTAAGCCTTCCACAAACTTGGAAAAAGAAGTCAAAACCGCCGTGGAAAGCTGCTATGGTTCCGTCAGCACCCACTTGGTCTTTACGTCTAAGCGCATGCTGCCTGTGGCCCGCGAGGATGTTCTACCTACCATTCAGAAAAGTTTTTTCATATATAAATGCAAGTGCCACTGCGATGGTCGGTACGTAGGGCAAACATCTCAACGACTACAGGATCGCATCAAGCAACATGTTCCGCGATGGTTGAGACAGCAATTAACCCGTCCATGCCGATCTCAATCACACAGATCGTTCAAACGAAACAACACCAAACCGGATTGTGACTCTGCCATTAATCAGCATCTTTTAGATAATGATCAATGTGCATTAAACTATGATAATAAGCGGTTTTCAACCCTCGCCGCAGCACGCAGCTCTTTCCATCTTAATCTTTTAGAGGCTGTCTATATCAAGAGCCGGCGCCCGGTGTTATGCAGACAGAAAAAGTTTGTTTACACTCTCAAACTCTTTCGATAATCGCGGCGTTCTTATTTGGCCTCCTGCTGCGCTTTCTTTAGCATTTCGCTATTGCAAAATCTTTCTTTGGCGCGCTTTACAATACTAGCGCTATCATTGGCTCGTCTTGATTGCCTAACGTCCAAATTATTCACATAAAACACTAATTCACTCTAGATCAGGGTTGCCAGGTGGCATCCTAGGATACCAAATAGATAGGGTTACTATATTTTGAAAAGCAAAAATCGGGACATTGGATGACGAATTTTCACGAGACGAAACTTCTGGCCCCTCCAACGTTTTTTTTATCAAAAGCGGGACGGTGAGATGCGGTTGCAGGCTTGATTGTCGAGGTAACGGTGCAGATATGAAACCAAAGACGAAAATTGGGGTGATCTCTAAAAAAAAAAAAATAAAAAAAAAAGGTCATCGCCTTTTAGTTCCACGATTTGTGTCATTTTCAAGCCCAAAAGTGGAAAAATTTTTCAACCGAGCAGGCGTTGACCTTTTTTTTTTTTTTGGAGATCACCCCAAATTTCGTCTTTGTTTTCGGATCTGTGCCCTTGCCTCCACAATCAAGCCTGCAACCGCATCTCACCGTCCCGCTTTTGTTGGAGTATTAATTGAAATGTCCATAAATTTGGTTAAATCCGTTGTGTTTCACCGAAGCAGAAAGCGGGATTTGCGATCAAAAAAGCGGGACAAGGCCTCAAAAAGCGGGACGTATGGTAACCCTACAAATAGACCTCAATTTGGTATCCACTTTTCTTATTTGGTATCCTGCAAAAATTTGGTATCCGCTGCCAGCAGATTTGGTATCCTTGGGTGAACAGCCACTTTTATCGAAAAAATTAATGCTTTGGACTTATTGTTAAACAAAGATCCTAACGGGTGTCCGATTTGTGTTTTTCGCATTATTAGGCACTGACTACTTTGGCTTTACCAATTATATGGTACCGGTACCTACCGTGCATATCGGGTTTCCAGTCCATATCTCTACTATTTATGGTAGGAAATGCAGGAATACCAGCATAGGCCTAATTATGAACACTACTGGTGGGTTGCCAGCAGCACATAGCTACAGAAGCGGTAGTTGCTGATGCAGGCCAATGTCTAATCTGAATTGCAGATTTGTACCGGTATCTATCTATTGAGGTGATTTGTGTAGCCTAGGCCAGTAGAAATATCCTTGTAGTTGTACATTCATTCGGTAACGTGATAAAATATAGATCATGCCTAAATGGAAAGAATCATACACAGCAGGTAGGAAGTACCGCCTTGAATGCGAAAAGATGTATCCAATAATTGGTGACCCTGTACTTTCTTTTTAAGGTTTTTAAGGGTAAAATAAATTGACACTGATGCTCAATTTATTCCGTATGGCTAAAAGAGACCACAAACAATTTGGTATCCCGTCCTTTATTTTGGCATCCAACTGCTGAAAATTTGGTATCCGGCAACAGAAAAAACCTGGCAACCCTGCTCTAGATCTTCCCTTTTAACGCGATACCGCCCCTGATGAGAGCGTCACGAAAAGCTTATGGCTCAAACAGCTTTTTTCAAAGCCATATTAAGGTCACATTCGTTGGACACGTAATCCAAAAATCTTGTAACAAATCCCTGTTGGTTACCTGTCAAGGCGGGCGCACCGTCCGTGCAAATGCCCCGAAGGTATTTTAGATCTAATCCAGAGCGAATGCAAGCATTCTCAACTGCAATAAATATGTCTTCTTTTACGGGTGCTAGTAGCCAGTGTTTCCATGGAAAGAAAATCCTCACACAATTCAAAGCTTGAAGAAAGACAACGAACGAAGATTAACAATTGCGCGGAGTCCTTGATATCTGTTGATTCATCAACAGCAAGTGAAAATAAACTTTTTTTCTTGTTTATCTTTGCTTGCAGAGAGAGTTTTAACTGCTGAGCGATATCAACTTGCCTGCGTTGCATTGTAACACGCGAGAAAGCAATTGAAGAATAAGTAGCTTCCTTCCCAGAGTGAATGCACTTAACAACGTCATCAAGCATCGCTTCACGAGTTCGCCATCGGAATAAGGTTTTCCCGCAACGCCAAGATGATATGCCACTCTGTATGATGCTTCACAGCGGCTATTAGTGGACTTAGCAAAAGTTGTCGTGCAAGCTGTCTGCTTTCGCACACTCTTTTTCAAATTTTCTATGCAGATCTTTCTCGAACCCCCTTTCAGTTTCGCGTAAGAGTGTAATTCGTGACGACGAAAGTGCTACTTTGCGTCATCCGCTTTCACAGTCTTCACAACTTGGTTGCATATTAGACACATCGTAGAATGTGTTACTTTCTCAATCGTGAAATAATCCTGCTCCCATTTTGAATTAGGTTTTAAGGAACCAAACAAAAATCCAAAATAATGCTTTATTAAACATAATCAAATTAACATAACAATAATTAACATAAATAATTCACCGAAGCTTTTCGTCCCCTCACGGGAACTTCATCAGGGCTAAACAAAGAAAAGAAAACAAATTTTTATTCTTAAATTAAATTTTATATGGTATTAAGATACTGGTCATTGATAATTCAGTTAATAACGTTTTAGCACTGTACCACTCAATGGAACACTTGTAGGAGCGACTTGGCTCCTTGTGAAAAACCGAGTTTTATGTTAAGGGATGGCTTAAGGCGTTTGATTAGGAACGCTTCCATTAGTTCGGTTTCAGTGCTGAAACGGCACTTTTTCAATAATGTGAAGTTTTGCTCTGCTGGTATTGTTTCTCTGCAGGCTTTGCACTGATCGCGATGGGATTTGATAGCGGAGTTAGATGAGCTTAAGTTAGTGGAAAGATGGTTTTCAATTCTGACGAATAGTTGTCTAGTCGTCATACCGATGTATGACGTGTTCTTATCCCAAGAACAAGTATATTTATAGACAACATTCGAACAGAAAAGAGCGGGTAAAGGAAATTTAAGGTTAAAATAAGAGATTATTTTAAAAGTTTGATAAGCTACTTTTATATCAGTGCTCAGTCTGTCACGAAACAATGCAGCAAGGCGTTTACTAAATTTTATGGACGGGGTACCAATATATGGGAGGGTTAAGTAGGGACTTAAGTTGGGGGTATTATTGGAAAAATCCGTAGGGGATTGTTGGTTCTGGTTTTTGAATTTAATCTTAAATTTGTCAATTACATTTAGGATGAAAGATGTTGGGTAACCGTTCCGTTTAAATAAAGAGATGATACGGGTAATTTCGGTTTTCAATAACTCAATAAATCAAACGCCTTAAGCCATCCCTTAACATAAAACTCGGTTTTTCACAAGGAGCCAAGTCGCTCCTACAAGTGTTCCATTGAGTGGTACAGTGCTAAAACGTTATTAACTGAATTATCAATGACCAGTATCTTAATACCATATAAAATTTAATTTAAGAATAAAAATTTGTTTTCTTTTCTTTGTTTAGCCCTGATGAAGTCCCCGTGAGGGGACGAAAAGCTTCGGTGGATTATTTATGTTAATTATTGTTATGTTAATTTGATTATGTTTAATAAAGCATTATTTTGGATTTTTGTTTGGTTCCTTAAAACCTGGAAGAAAAGTTCCCCCCTATCGGAAATTCATTTTGAATTAAATACTCGTTTTTCTTCTGTTAGTGTTCTTTTCCGTTTAAATAACATGGAAATACTTGCGAATTTTAATGTAAATATGTAATTTAAGTGTAAATATGTAAATTTAAATTGCTACCAAATTTTAAAAATTAATTCTGAAAAAAATATGCTACTTTAAAAAAATATGCTAGAAAATGCTAGATCCGAAGAAAACGCTAAAAAATATACTATAAAATGCTAGATCCAAAAGAAATATGCTAGATTTTAATTTCGAAAAAAATATGCTAAAAAAACTTCTAAATATATTTTAGCATAAATATATTTATACAATTAGATTTTACAATTTTTACTTTTTTACAATTTAAATGAATTAGCATAAATATCTGCTTAAATATATTTTTACAATTTCACGGCCACAAAAAAAATCCTTTTACGGCCGCAGGTTGTGCACCCCTGGATTGGAGTCAAAACGTGTAGTGGGGACAAACAGAAGGTCCGTATTGATGATTAGAGTTAACTCAAGGTGAGAGTTGGTTGCGGATAGAGACAGAATAGCCGCACTATATTGTTGTTATTGCAAAGATAGTGGTTGTAAGTAGTGGAAGTAGTTTGACGCGTCCTGCCATAGAAAATATGAAGTTACGAAGATAGAGTAATTGTGACTGTTGTATTAATGGAAATTTAACTACTTCTTCGTTTTTATTTTGTTTCGACACCTAAGTTTTACATTTGTTCAGCTTAAACAAGAGTTTGTATTATAATATGTCGAAAATTCGCAAGTGGAACGAGTCATTTTGGCTTTTGGCTGTACAAAAGTTACGTCTCATTTGGCTTCACAAAAGTTACTCGAAAGAGTCGTGATTGTGCGCAGTGTCTTCACTGCTGGTCGTGATGTCAAATACGTCATTAGACCCTCCAAACTAAAAAGCCATCGCGATAAAAATCATCCCCAAAAAAAGGATGATGACATCAATGCTTTATCTGCCAAAAGAGTACGATACGACCTGGAAACGACGCTATTTCATTTGGGATTTACGGTAGAGCAAACACCTATTCTTCAATGCAGCTGCAAGGTGGCATATCAAATTGCAAAGTGTAAGAAGCTGTATACTATCGCTGAGGAAGTTATTCAGTCATGCGCAGAAAACTTTGTTAAAATAATGATCGGATCGGGGGCGAAAAAGAAAATCCAGCAAGTTTTGTTCTCTAATGACAACATTCGCCGACGGATTGACGACATGCCGCTAATGTGTGCCACCAAGTTTGCTCCGAAATCAATCAAAGCACGCTCCAGACTAGCATTCAACTGGACGAGTCTACCAATTCCGCTTTAGAAAGCCACTTGATGGCTTTCGCCCGATACGAGAAAAATAGAAAGATGAAGGAAGAGTTCTTACTTAGCAATACACTGTCAGCCACAACAACTGCTGCTGTTATCAAAGCTCTTGTGGACTTTTTTTTAAAGCCAACAAGCTCAGCTGGCAGAATTTCAAGCACTTCTGTACTGACGTGTCCAGCGATGATTGGTGTCAAATCAGGGTTTATCCCATTGGTGAAAAACGAATGGCCTCATGTGACGTCCTCGCACTGTTTAATATACCCTTAGTATAACTGAATTTCAACAAGCCAAAATAGTGGTCGAGTACGATCAAGCCGAAGCCATGATATGCTCAAAAGAAAAACAAACATATACACTATTCAATAACACAAGCTTTAAATAAACAATACGAATATAAAACTATTCTATTTGGCAAACTGCAGACAGTGACACTGTTTTGACCTATCAGGTCTCTTCAGTGCAGTTGGTGACCGACAAGAAGCTAGAGGCTTTTAATAACACGTAGCTTAGACCGCTACACTTGTGGGACCTATACTAGATCCACTTGGTGGAAGGTCTGTCATTACTCTGCGAAGCCATATCACTCGTGAATGAGTGGCGGTTGTCGCATGTGCACTAAGTCTAGCAACTGCTAGAACAATAGTGCTGTCACAGCTTAGTGGTCACAAGCTCTTATAGTAATGCAAAAGGGTAGCGATGCACTTAGCGAACTGCAGATAGTGACACTGTTTCGACCTATTAGGTCTTTTCAGTGCAGTTGGTGACCGACAAGAAGCTAGAGGCTTTTAATAAAGCATAGCTTAGACCGCCTTCCACCGAGTAGATCTAGCATGGAACCCAAAAGTGCGGCGGTCTAAGCTATGCTTTATTAATAGCCTCTAGCTTCTTGTCGGTCACCAACCGCACTGAAAAGACCTAACACGTCGAAACAGGGTCACTGTCTGCAGTTTGCTAAGTGCATCGCTAGCCTCTTGCATTACTATTCTATTTAATTTGACAATATTTGCATCTTTTAGTGTGGAGTTAGTGGAGCAATGTGCAATGTGTGAAGTTAAGTTAGTAAAGTGTGGAGTTAAGTTAGTGAAGCAATGTGTGGAGTTAAGATAATTAAGAAAAGAAGGAGCCAAGAATTGATGAGTTTGCTGGATTTAAAGGATACTTTGAATGGACTAGCCAGAGCGAGTGGAGTACGATGGTATGGGCATGTTTTGAGTAGGAATAATGGCGATATATTGAGAAGAGCGTTGGATTTTTTAGTGGCGGAAAGAAGAGGGCGTGGGCGGCCGAATATGACGTGGAAGAGACAAGTGGAGGAGCATATCAATCAGATTGGACTGAAAAGGAAGGATGCCATTGAGAATGAAGAGGCGTAATGGTGTTTACAAACTGTTGAGAAGCATGAGATGAATCCGGCCACCTGCGTTAACGCAGACAAAACCGGATTTAAAAAACTAGATCTCTCTAGTGCAGCAGCATAAAATGTATGAGAATGTTGTGTTTATATGTACAGACTTTTAATGCACAATTTTGATAATAAATAAAGAAAATAAATCCTTAAAAACGAAAAATAAAGTAGTCCTTTTTCTTTTTCTGTGGTCTTGGGCAAACCAATCGAGAGTGAGATAGAAGGAAGAATGGAAAAGAGGAAAGCGTAGCAAGGACAGAGCGAGAGTCTGAGAGGAGTGACAGTCTTGTTGGTGCTGTCAAGATCAGCGAAACGCTTGCAGATTTTGGCAGAAAAGCTTGAGCACACTGGGCCTGCCAAATAGAAAAGGGTGGCCTCAGTGCCGCAAAGTGAGCAGTTGATAAGTACGACGGAACCTCCTTTACCAAAACAAAAAGGATCAGAGCCATTTGTACAGTTCACAAAATCTCGAGAAGGGAGAGAGTCAAGGTGAGAAAGAGCCACAACTTGGCAAGAAAAAATAAGGTCACAGCGCCAGCATGGACTAGACACAGAGTGAACTCCTTGCGGAAAGAAGGTGGGTTTTAAGTAGGAGAGGAAGGACAAACAGAAAGAGTTTTCCTAGATGAGGAACGAGAAAGCATGAGCGGATAAATGGACACAAAGACTCTCCAGGAGGACCTAGAAAGTCTAGATCGCGTCCTGAGTCTGTCCCAATCTGGAAACGGAAAGAAGGCTGGAAAAATAACCCGCCATAAGTTGACTTGCTCTGGAAGGAAGAAAAGACTCTAAGAGAAGAAGTGGGATAGTGGAGAACGAGAGACAGTTGGTGATGGCGTGGCTGGTTGCTCGGTGAAGGTGTTCCAACTTGATAACATTGGTAACACTGAGAAATTGAAACCATCCGGGTGAAGCATAAGAGAAAACGGGCCAAAGAAAGGCTTTATACGAAAAAGTGAAAGACTCCTTGGAGGAGCCCCGTAAGGAAGCAGAGACACAGCGTAAAACCTTGAAACAAGGTAAAGAACTTGGTCTTTAGCAAAGATACGCGTGCAAAAAGGAAAGGGTGCAGTCACAGATGCCACAGAGAAAAGTTGGAGCGGGATTAAAACGGAGAGACGAATTAATTAACGAGAAGTAGGCCGGAGATTGGCTTGATTGGAATTCATCCAAAAGAAGGAAGCTTACATTTTCTCGGATTGAAAAGAGGACACCAGTGCTTCGCCCAGCGCTACAATCGAAGCGCTCTTTGTTAGGCTTCCGCAGCAGCTATCGAGGAGTAGAAGGACCAGATGGCCAGGTTGTCAGCATAGGACAGCTGACGGAAGTAAGTAGAGACGCAGTCAGATCATTAACAAAAAGAGAGCAAAGAAAAAGGCCAAGAACGGATTCTGGCGGAACATTTCGACCAACTTGAAAGGATTGACTTGCTTTATTTTGATAAACCACGCAAGCGTGCCCGTCAGACTCCATGAAACAAAGTAAGAAGGGAGGCCAGCCAAAATAAATTTGCGGAAGAGAGCTGGATGCCAAATAAAGTCAAGAGTTTTAGAGAAGTCGATAGTAGCAAGGTCATCCAAAAGCTCGGCTTACGCTTGTTACACCTATCCATAATGGATTAAGTAAATAGAAAGGTAAATAATTTGTTTCTTAGTACACCGACAATGGAGGAAACCAGCCTGCGGGGGTAAAAAATGGAGTTAGGTTCAAAAAAGAAAGTAGACGGGATAGAATAACATGCTCAAACAGCTTTGGAACGCAGAAGATGAGAGATATAGTCCGGTAGGAAGCAGGTGAGTCAAGAGCTTTTCCCATCTTGTGGATGGGAAGAATAGATGAAGACCTCCAGATGGAGGAAAAGAAGACCAGGAAAGATAAAAGATCTGAAGAAGATCTATGCCAAAGCAAGGGAGGTGCTTTAGGGTGGGATAGATAACTCTGCCTGAGCCTGTAGAAATCAAAGGAGAAAAGATTGGCTGCAGCGCAAAAAAATTCACTGTATGTGAGCAGAAAGAGGAATGAGACTCTTTGACCAAATCTCAGACAAGTATATAATCTCTTGCTCTGCTACGCAAAGCCCCATGCAGTCTCACTAGGGTAAGAACAATTGGGGAAATTTGGGGAGGAGGAAGAATCAGAATCAGCAGTGGAGCGAAACAGAAAATAGACTGATTTAGGAGAGATGAGCATGTCTCGTGCAATGTCTTAGCAATGATGAACAGGGCATGCCAAAAAACTGAGATGTCAGCCTGACGCTCTATCATCACTTCTGTGAGCGAAAGAAAAGTCTTGCGTCTTTCCCTTACCATTTTTTTCCATTTCAGAAGACCTCTGGGTTGAGGTTGGATCCATTTACTGTCGAGAACATTTGCTGGCAGTAGTGGTATTGAGCCAGCATCGAGTATCGTCACCCAAAACCGTCAGACCAGCCACCCCTCGAGGTGCTCGATGTATGGGACATGCTGAGATAACGCGTTTAGTTCGGCGGCGCCACACTCGCAATTCAACGATGGGGTGAGACCCCAATTGCACACGGACTATTGAAAACACCCAACACCAGTTGGCAGAGGTTTGAGCTTAACCGAAGCTGTTTTAGACAAGTCCATTTCAAGGAGCCTAGTGCTGGCCCAAGGAATGAAAACACGGAGTATGGATGTATTTTTGAAGAACTATGCGCTCCATCTACAATTCGTCCGCTGAACTACGTAAATGCTTAGTTCAGATAGGTCACTTAGTAGTTTCCGGTTCGCGCAGCAGGTACAAATGAGCGTCAGACGTCAGTCTCTCCTAGTGCACATCTGGTGAGTCAACTAGTTGACCGTGTAAAATATGGTCTGAGTCCAGGGTGCCACGCTTGGCCAATTAGAGTGTCGCCGCCAAGCGACAATTTTAGCTGGCTGGATGCTTGAAAAAATTGGCAGGTGGTCCGTTGGAATGGGACGCAGGTATACAGTGACAATGCGCAAGGGGTCATTCAGAACACTATCGATGAGGCGGGTGTGAACACTGCAACACCAAACTGGTGCGCAGAACTTAGCTGTGAAGTAAAATAAGGACAGGGCAGCTGAACGCAGTGTTTTTGCGCCAACACACGACCCCGAGCCCGTAAGTCGCCTCAGAAGTATGACGAAGATGACAGTTTTTTGCGCAATGTCTCCAGATGGTGGCGGAACGTGAGTGATCTATCTATGCAGTTTTACTCAGAGGTAGGTTGGAACTGGGCAAAATGGCAAAAGCTTACGGTTAGCGTAGACTTTTGCCATTTTGCCCAACAAAAGTTTACCGACGCAATGGTGTAATGGTTTGAGCGTCTACTTCGCAGCGAGTAGACCTGGGATTCATTCCTCTTGTCAAGTCATACCAAAAGACTTTAAAAAATAGTATCCACAGCTCCCCTGCTTGACGCTCGGCATTTAGGGGAGGTTGTGGAGAACAAGCCGGCAACTTTGCTGGTTGTGTCCTTGTGCAAACTTAACGGGACGCCTCCACCTTTATGTGGAAGACAGGTGGCCCAAACACCTCGGAAATGGCAACTCCCAAGCGAGTGCGGACGTCCTGTTTAAAAGATAGCGATACAATTCGCTTTCTCGTGAATGGAAGATAAACCTGTACAAAACATGTACAATACATGTATAGTAATGCAAGAGGCTAGCGATGCACATAGCAAAACTGCAGACAGTTTGCAGTTTTGCTATGTGCATCGCTAGCCTCTTGCATTACTATACATGTAAGACCTTGTGACCACTAGACTGTGACAGCACTATTGTTCTAGCAGTTGCTAGACTTAGTGCACCTGCGACAACCGCCACTCATTCACGAGTGATACGGCTTCGCAGAGTACTGACAGACCATCCACCAAGTGGATCTAGTATAGATCCCGCAAGTGTGGCGGTCTAAGCTATGCTTTATTAAAAGCCTCTAGCTTCTTGTCGGTCACCAACTGCACTGAAGAGACCTGATAGGTCGAAACAGTGTCACTGTCTGCAGTTTTGCTATGTACAATACAATTTTAAGCTCGCGTTTGGCCCCTCAATTGTGTAAATGAAAGGCCGTCGTTACCGTCTTGCGTGGCTGAGTTTTAACCACCAAGTCTTGACATACGCTAAAAGTGTAGCCATGTCTTGGCTTAAAGTTTCCTCCAAGGCCTTCCAGTCTCCAGAAGAATGCAAGGGATCCAGATTATCGGCATAAGCGTACTCTCTGGAGATCGTAGAGAGAAGATCGTACATATATATTGAAGAGGAGGGAGCCAAGACCGATTTCTGATGGAGGCCATTTCTCAGATGTCAAAGCTTGCTTCGCTTGCTGTCACCGGTATTGAGAATGAAGCTTCTGTTGCAAATAAGCTCCAGCAAGATCATCCGGGCCATGTACTGTACTTATGTACTTATCTAAAAGAACTCTCAGCAGCTTGCAGGTGGGGCCGGGGTGTTAGACAGTGTCATAAGCCGCGGTCAGGTCGATAAACACGGCGTCAGTTTTCTTCTTACCCTTAAAAGTATCCTCGATATTTTGCGTGAGCAAAACGGCTTGGTTTACGGTTGACCTCCCGTGTCGTAAGACAGCCTGCTCCCTAAGGAGCTGTGGATCGATAGCTGGTTTACTACGGGTGTAAATAAGTCTCTCGAGGATCTTGTAAGAGACGCAAAGCAGAGATATTGGGCGATAAGTCTTAAGGTTATCCACTGGCTTCTTTGACATTGGGATCGCGACTACCAGCGCTCTTCCCTAGAATTTGGGGATTTTGAGTCGGCACAAGCTGGAAGAAAAAAAGCCACATAACCAGGCTTCAGAGAGGCGCCAGCATGGAGTATGAGCTTCGGGCAAATAAGGTCAGGACCAGGAGCTTTACCTAGCTTTAAGTGTTAAAGGGCAACAGTTAATTCTTGTGATGTAAAATTTCCAGAAATATCTACTGGACTTGTTGGTATTGTAACCCTCCAGAGGTCAGACACCTCTTGAAATACGCGTGGCGACGGCTCGCGAATAATATCTTCGTATCTCCCGTTTCTAAGCAGCTGAGATTAGATGGCGTCAGCTGACAAGGGGCATTGCCCTGCCATTGACGTTATTTAAGGTACTGCATGCTTTTCGACTGGAGTGTAAAATGTCGATGCTTTGAACTGCTTCAATCCATCGATCTTACCTTTTCCTATTGAGCAGAGCTGTAGCAGCCTGTTAGAGTTTTTTGATCAGAAGAGTTGCAGGAACACTCGGTAGAGGTACTCACACTATGCATACCACCACGGTTTGTGGCTGTTTCGACAACCACGTGAGATAGATCTTTTGGTTGCTGAGCCGATGACGTCGCAGAAGTTCTGATCGACGTCCGGTAAATTATATGTCAAGAGATTCTTTACGAATTTATTCATCAAAGCTATGTAGCTCCACTTGACCTCACGGAAGTTCCTTCCTATGACGGACATGCCTGGTATTGACAAAGCAAACCTTGATGGTGTGGTTAACGATGGTCGATGTGACCTGTGCAACTTCTCTAAAACATGCCGGTGTTGTTGTTGTTGTTGTTGTTTACCCGACCCCTTCCGAGGGATGGGGGCATGGCGGAAGACCATGGAGCCCCAGAAGCCGGGCAACTCCCCAGGGTCTGGACCAGAGGTCATAAAGAGACAGAGAGTCGCCAAAGAGTGAGCGGCGCAAAGAGTCCGTAGCTGGACAGTGCAGAATGAGATGAGAGATGTCCTGGGGACAAGTGTCCACATGTGCTGCAAGAAGAATTCTCAATTCTGCCAATCCTGGAGAGATAGGAACCTAAAAGAAGGCTGTGTCCATTGCAGCGAAGACGAGAGAGGACACAGCGAGCATGACGAGG
Source organism: Trididemnum clinides (assembly GCA_963675345.1). Lineage (NCBI taxonomy): Eukaryota > Metazoa > Chordata > Ascidiacea > Aplousobranchia > Didemnidae > Trididemnum > Trididemnum clinides. The sequence goes on from OY776297.1 coordinate 111,581, forward strand.
GAGCACAAGTTCCTCAGTGGAAATCGAGGGAACCTGTGTGTCAAAATACTTTGAAGAGACAGTACGCCTCCAGTTCGAGATAAGACGAGAGTGGATACGAGAGATAAGAGGAGAGAGACTACAAGGGATTACGGAGGGCGCAAGCAGCGCTCCCCGTCTGGCAAGCTCATCAGCTGTGTCGTTCCCCGGGAGAAACGAGTGTCCGGGGACCCATTGTAGCCTGATAGAACAGGAGGAAAAAAAAGACAGTTCCTGCCAGATCTGCCACAGAGTTTGAGATAACAGGAAAGGTGGAGGAGAGGACAGGGTGGCGAGGACAGAACGAGAGTCAGACAGGAGAAGAAGAGAAGAAAAATGGCAGACTTTATGGTGTTGCCGAGACCAGCAAAGATCGTGCAGAATGGCGCAGGCTTCAGCGGAAAAACTGGAACATACTGGGCCTGCCGAAAAGGAAAGAGTGGCCTCAGTGCCACAGAGAGAGCAGTTGGCAAGAACGCCGGAGCCGCCCTTGCCAAAAGGAAAACGAACAGAGCCGTCTGTCCAGAGTACCAGATCATGAGGAGAAAGAGAGTCAAGATGGGCGAGAGCCGCACCTTGGCGAGAGTGAGGGGGATCAGAGCGAGAGCATGGAGAGGAAAGGGTGGACTCGACCGTGAACGAGGGAAGATTCCTAGGAGGACAGGGGGGGCAAGCAACAAGAGCCTCCCTAGAACAAGTAGAAGGAAGCATGAGCGGGTGAGTGGACGCAAAAGCTCTCCAGGACGATCTGCAGAGTCTTGGTTTCACTCCTAGTCTGGCCAAACCTGAGATGGGAAAGGAGGTTGGGAGACGAAGAGCCCGCTTATGAGAAAAAAGTGTAAACTGAGTCAGAGTGACTCGTAGGGGAGGTAGAGAAGCCTCAGTGAGTAGTAGAGGGATAGGGGACGACGAGAGGCAGCCGGTGATGGCGCGACTGGCCGCTCGGTGAAGGCGTTCCAATTTGGTGATATTGGTAGCGCTTAGGAAAGGAAACCATCCGGGTGAAGCGTAAGTGAGAAGGGACCGAAGAAAAGATTTATACAGAACAGAGAGGGACTCCTTAGAGGGGCCCCAAGAGGAAGCAGAGATACAGCGTAGGGCCTTGAGACGTGGGAAAAATTTGGCCTTCAGCGAAGATACATGCCTAGAAAAGGAAAGAGTGCGGTCGAAGGTGACCCCAAGAAAAGTTGGAGTGGGATTGAAACGGAGGCGGGAGCCAAGTAGGAGGAGGTTGGGCTGGAGGTTATCCTGGTAGGGATTCACTGAAAAGAAGGAGGCCTCACATTTGCTCGGATTGAGAGGAAGACACCAGTACTCAGACCAGCGCTCCAGTCGAAACAGAGCTCCTTGTGTGGCCTCCACCGCAGTAGGGACCGAAGGGGAGGAGGACCAAATGGCCAGATCGTCAGCGTAAAGAGAGCAGCTGACGGATGAAGGCAGAGAAGCCGGAAGATCATTAATGAAGAGAGAGAAAAGTACAGGGCCAAGAACGGATCCTTGCGGAACACCTCGACGGACTCGAAAGGAACGGCTTTTGTGATTTTGATAAACCACACAAGCGCGCCTGTCAGAAAGGAAAGATTGAGTCCAACGAGCAAAGCAAGGAGGGAGGCCAGCCGAAATAAGTTTGTGGAAAAGGGCGGGATGCCAGACAGAGTCAAAAGCTTTAGAGAAATCGATAGTAGACAGGATCGTCCGAGAGCCCGGCCTGGGTTTGTTAAACCCATCCGAAATGGACTGAGAAAGGTACAGAATTTGAACAAGTGTAGACCGTCCAGGGCGGAAACCGGCCTGACGGGGAGAAAAAATGGAATTAGATTCCAGAAAAAAGAGAAGACGGGATAGTATGATGCGTTCAAACAGCTTTGATACGCAGGAGGTGAGAGAGATAGGCTGGAAGGAGGCAGGAGAGTCGAGAGGTTTCCCATCTTATGTATGGGAATAATAGAAGATGTCTTCCAGATGGAAGGAAAGGAATGTGAAGACCAAGAAAGATTGAAGATGTAAAGAAGTAAATCCATGCCAGAGCGAGGAAGATGCTTTAGCATGGGATAGGCAACTTTGTCTGGGCCAGTGGCAGTGGATGAGGAGAGGTTGGAGGCAGCCGCAAGAAATTCAGCAGGAGAGAAGGGAGAGCAAAAGGACGAGTGAGACTCCACAGAGCACGTAGCTCGGCGGAGCTCAGTGAGGTAGCCTCTGGCTCTGCTGCGCAGGGCCTTTGGCTGAGACACGGAAAAGTGAGACCTCAGGTAAGCGGCATAAACCGAAGCCGATTCCCTGGGAGAGGAACAGTTAGGAAAGTTAGGAGAGGAAGAAGACGAGGAAGGAGAGCCAGCAATAGAGCGAAGAAGAGAGTGCACAGATTTAGGATTAGATTTAGGTGAAAGAGAAGTGCAGGTCGTCTGCCATGCCTCCGCCTTGGCCTTGGCAATGACCGACGAGGCACGTCGAGAGGCGGAGATGTAAGCCTGGCGATCTTCATCACTTCTGTGAGCAGTAGCGAAAGCCTTGCGTCTTTCACCAACCGCTTGTTCCACCTCAGCAGACCACCAGGCTTTAGGAGGGCGTTTGATGCGGCCGAAAGGAATGGAAGATTTGGCCGCATTCATTGCCAGAGAGGTAAAGAGAGCAGCTGCAGAGGAAAGAGAAAGAGACGAGTATTCCTCTGCAGTAGGACAGTGAGAGTCAAAGTAGGAGGCAAAGTCATCCCAGCGAGCTTTCTGAAAATTGAAGGAAGGGGGGCGCTCGTTGGGGTGAAAGACCGGAGAGAGAGGGATAGATAGAAGAATTGGTAGGTGGTCAGAACCCAGGTCCTGAAGCACCTCCCAGGAGCAAGAAAAAGCAAGAGTAGAAGGACCAAAGGAGATGTCAGGAGAGGAGCGACTGCCAGAGGAGCGATGGAGAAGGGTGGGTGTGTCAGGGTCATTGAGGGGGAGGAGGTCTGAGGAGATGACCCAGTCGAATACTTCCTCCTCACGGGGGTCGGAAGTACCTCTTGAGTCCCAAAGCGGGTGATGGCAATTGAAGTCCCCCAGAGTGAAGAGATTTCTGGAGGAGGAAAGAATTGAGGGAGAGAAGGAATCGGTTCTGCCATCCGTTGGGGAGGAGCGAATATGGGGGGCATACACATTAAGAAATGACACCGAGGAGGATTTGTTTAGAGAGATGTTGACCCCTACATAATCAGAGTAGGGATCGAGCGAAGAAAGAGAGGAGGTAGAAAGTTCAGAAAAGGATAGGCTCTGTCTGACGAAAATGACAACGCCGCCACTGGCATGCGAGGCATCAGAAGAGAGAATGCCAGACCGGGAGTGAGTACGATCAGAACGCAGAACAGAGAATCCAGGAATCCGAAAAGAGGAAGATGAGTTAAGATTGGATTCCTGAATGCAGATAAGATCGACAGGATGGGATGAAAGAAAGTGAAGTAGTTCAGTGCTCCTGGCTCGAAGACCTCCAGCATTCCATTGAAGAACCCTGAGAGAGTCAGGGGGAGGAGAGGAGGCAGGAGGTGCAGAAGTATAGCCAGGAGCAAGGGACGGTGGTGGAAGGGCAGGGGAAGGAGATATAGAATGGGCAGATGGGGGATATGAAGTTTGGAGACGAGGGTGGGGCAAGAGTGCAGCATTAGCAGAGGGGGGCCGGATTCCACAGTGGAGGTATACGTGCCGGAGGAGTCCGAGAAGGGGAGGGTCACAGTGTTACGGCAGGGGGGGGGGCAGCTCCAAGAGTGAGAGCTGCCAAGAGCTCTGAAGTTAGATAAAGAAAGTTGTGAGCACCTTAGATGGACCCATTTGGAGCAAGCGCAGCATTGCACTGACTTGCCCCGCCAGGTCACATTTCCAGCGCACACAGAGCAAGGAAAGATGGGGCCAGGGTTAGAATGAACGTTACCGCTCATCAGGAGAAGAAGAAGAATGAGGAGACGAAGGAGGGCAAGAGTAGGGCAGGAGAGAAGAAAAAGTAAGAACAGGCGACCGATTTTAAAGATGCTGTGTGCTGCCCTTCTGCGGTCGTTCAGGGGGCAGCATAGCGAAAAAATGAGTGGGGAGTGCCCGGGGTAACTGGGACCCTCGGGAAGGCCAACAGCCATTTCGACCCAACCCAAACGGGGCCGGGGACCGCACCACCACGTTGAGGCGGCTGTTGATTGGTGCAGAAAAAAGTGTGTAGATTGGTGCAGAAAGAAAACATGCCGGTCGGGTAAGCGGTCGTCCGAGTCAACACTAGCAAATGCAAGATCGGGGTTAGTACCACTGTTCCAGCAACCAGAGTACAAGCTGGCAGAAACCTTTGGGTTTGAAAGGAAAGCAAGGCTGCTAAGTACTTGCCCATAACCAGCCAGACACTATCCATCCCCACTGTTGGCACCATAACTCCAGTCAGCATGCAGGCAGTAAAAATCTCCCACATAAAGACAGGGATAAGGGAACATTGAGAGATAAGAGGCTTGCAATTGTGTTGGTGGAGATTTGTAGACGTTGACAATTTTGTACCCATCAACATCCACACGTACAACTAATCGGTCTTCGATTTAGGTGAAGATTGTTTTAAAAGCGTATATTTTAGTCGCTCATCGACAAACGCGGAGACGCCGTGCTTCCTGCTTAAAGAGAACCCAACTAGTGCAAAGCCTGGAAGTATCAGGGATGAGGAAGCGGTTATTTTTCAGCCGCTTCCGCTTCCACACCTATCGCTTCCGCTTCCACTAACAAAAAATGACAAAATGACCGTTGACAATTTTTTTTTACTTTTATGGGTCTGTAGCCTGCCTTCTCCCACACTTCATCATTTTGAGAAGACAAAAACCTTCATTTATTGCTATTACTTTACCTACTTCGCTTGAGCTTATTGTTCCAAACTACTCTGTGTTTCTTTTTCTTAGATATCAGAACTCGTGTTGAATGTAGAACAGTGCTTTTCAATCTTTTTTTCATGGCGAAACCTCCACTAACAAAAATTTAGAAATCACGAATTGCTTGCAAGAAAATCAAATATTTTGTTACTACATTTCAAAAAATAATTAAACACTTCAACAAATAGACAGTTATTACAAGTTCCTTCACTACTTACAACCACTTTTACAACAGTTAACCTAATGCTTCTCAGATCTAAACTGTATGACCACATATCACAGCTCTCGACAATAACCTGTCGTCACAACAACAAATTACACCGTATAGCGCTAATTTTCCCTGTCTATCCTCAACTAACTCTGACTTTGAATTAACTTTAACTCTAATCATCATTACGGACTTTCTGTCCGTCCCCAAAACACGTATTGCCTCCGATCTTTATGGATAGTAAAGTGCGAAATTTCTGTCGTATATATAGTATTGTTAGAAATCCCCAAACAACGAAGATTTGCGCATAAGTGCCCGGGAGGAACTTTAAGGCCTTCGCTCCTTCTTCAGACACAGCGACTGAATAAAAACTTCTTTATTGCAGGAACTTAGTAAAAGAAAATTCAAATCCAAAAACGCAGTTAAATTAAATTCCAAATCGATAAAAAGAAAGAGCAACTAAAAAAGAAAGAGCAGAGTTTCACCGAGGGCTTCTTCAGAAATAACGGAATGCAGAAAAACAAAGTAACTTCGTGCAGCAATCAAATTAAGCAACTAACTTCTAAAATGCAAAATTTACTATTTACTTTACTGTTTGGAACGAGAGTCCAGCTAATTAGAATGCAAATCTCGCCCGCTTTACAGGCAAAAAACGCCCGAGAGCCGCATTCCGATCTCAAGCTGTCAAACCCCAAACAGAAAATACAAGACGTGTGAGAAAAAAAGGGCGCCAGTTCAGTTCAGCCACGGAAATCAAAAAAAATTTTTTTTTCTTTCCGCAGACGATTCTGTAACAAGTATATGTATATGTAAAGCGAGCAAAATTGAACTGCACCAATCAACAGCCGCCTCAACGTGATGGTGCGGTCCCCACCTCCGTTTAAGTTGGGTTAAAACGGCTGTTGGCCTTCTCTAGGGTCCCAGTTACCCCGGGCACTCCCCTCACACAAACCATTTTTTCACCTTGCAGCTCCCTGAACGACCGAAGAAGGGTAGTACACAGCCTCTTTAAAATCGGCCTGTCTTCTCTCTACTCCTGCCCTTCTTCTGATGAGTGGCAACGTTCATCCTAACCTTTGTCCCGTCTTTCCCTGATCAGTGTGCGCTGGAAATGTGACTTGGCGGGGTAGGTCAGTGCAATGCTGTACATGCTCCAATTGGGTTCATTTAAAGTGCTCACTACTCCCCTTCTCTAGATTTAGAACTCCTGGAAGCTCTCACTCCTGGAGCTGCCCTCCCTGCTTTTTTGGAGATTCCACACCTACCAACTCTGTGACTTCTTCCTCGGACTCCTACAGCTGGTATAGTATACCTCTACTGTTCAATCTGCCATATGAGTAGGCTACTCGCACCCCACTCTCGTCTTCAAACCTCTAATCCTTTTTCCGCCCATTTTGTATCTTCTCCCTCACCACCGCTTCATGCTTCTGGCTGTTTCTATTTATCTCCTGCTTCCTCTTCCCCTTCTTGACTCCCTCAGGGCTCTTCAATAGAATGCTGGGGGTCTTCAAACCAGGAGCACTGAACTGCTACACTTTATTTCGTCTTATCCGGTGGACCTTATTTGTATTCAGGAATCTTGCCTTAATTTATCTTCCTCTTTCCGGATCCCTGGATTCTCTGCTCTGCGATCCGATGACACTCACTCCCGATCTGGTATCTTTTCTACTGATGTCGTAGACGCTAGCGGCGTCGTCATCACTTTCGTCAGGCAGGCTTATCCTTCTCTGAGCTTTCTACCTCCTTGGTTCGCTTGACCCCTACTCTGATTATGTAGAGGCCAACATTTCTCTAAACGACTCCTCCGCGCTCTCATTTCTTAATGTTAATGCTCCCCCTATTCGCTCTTCTCCGAAGGATAGCAGAACCAATTTCTTTTTTCCCTCCTACGTGGAAGCGAAAGAATTTTCTTGCTTTCACAAAAAAAGGATCGCTTCCGCATCCCTGGGAAGTGTAAAGCTTTTTTGCATAGGTGCAGTGAGTGTCCTATCGTAAGATAAAGAGAGCCTTATGCTGTACATCAAGTTGGTGAAGAACCTTCATCTTGCTTGCATTGAGACCTTCAATGTTCAGCTGTAATGGTGGGCCTTTGGAAGATGTTGATGATGTGCCCTGAAAAGGGCAGGTTTGATAAAAATGTATCGCGCCAGTCTAAACAGGTCTTTCGCCGATTAGGCTGCCCAGGCTGAATATCGGAATGGATAGGAACCTTCTATTTTGGTCTGGAATGCAGGCTGCAACAATAGACTCACTCGTAACCGAGGCTGCGAGAAAGCATCTGCCATTCGGGCCTGAAAAGAATGGAAGATTTCACTGCATTCAGTGTCAAACAATGGAGAAAAAAAGATAGTCATTCTTCTGCAAAAGAACGATGCGAATCGATGTAAATAGCAAAGTCATCCCAACGAGCTTTCTCGAAATTAAAGGAAGGAGGACGCTTATTTGGACGGGACAGTGGGGATAGAGGAACGGTAAGGAGAACAGAGACATGATTTGACCCCAGATCCTGATGCACCTACCAGGAGCAAGAAAGGAAAGAGAGGAGAGAGCGATGAACATCTCGGGAAAGAACCGACTGCTCAAGGCAAATTGAACAGAAGGAGTTTCAGCGTCATTGAGAAGGAGGTCAGAGAACATCATCCAATTGAATATTTCCTTCCCATGCAAGTCTGAAGCTCCTTTCGAGTCCCAGAGAAGGTGAGGACCTTTAAAGTCTCCCAGAATGAAAGAATTTCTGGTGGGAGTACGGCGAGAAAAAACGAGTCGGTTTCACTATCCGTCAAAGAGCGAATAGAAACAGCTTACATGTTTAAGAGAAAAGATGAATTTTTCAGCGAAATGTTGACTCTCGTGTGGTCGAAGTAGGGGTCAAGCGAAGAGAGGGAGATAACAAGTTCAAAAATGGTCGAATACGGTAGATCCTGTCTGACAAAGATGTCTACACCGCCGTTAGCCTGTGAGTCATCAGGTAAAAGAGAGCCAGACCGGGAATGAATGCAATTAGATCGTAGAGCACAGTATTTAGCGACCCTGAATGATAAAGAAACGTTGAGGTTGGATTCTTGGATGCAGTTCATATCGACAGGAAAGAGCAAAATAAAATAAAGAAGTTCATAATTTCCGGCACGAAGACCTCCTGCGTTTCACTGAAGAACCCTGAGCAAGTCAGAAAAGAAAGAGGAAGCAGGGAGCGCGAAAGAAGATCCGGAAGTGCAGGCGGATTTGGAAGACACTGAAGGAGAGATTAGTGACATGGAAGGGGGATAGGTTTGTAAGATTGTTGTGTACAGTGGAGATATACATGCTGGAGTGCACTGGTGAAGATGAACGTTGGTAGATTTGGTACCCCCAAGAGAAGCCGAGATGCAGCAGGAAGAACAGCTTTAAGGGTTAGAGCCGGAAAGGAAGTTAAACTCCGAGGAAGAGAGGAAAGCGCACTTTCAACGCACCCACTTGGAGCAGGTACAGCATTGCACTGATCTGCCCCTCCAGGTCACATTGCCGGCGCACACACAACAATAAGGCCAGAATTTGGATGAACGTTGCCGTTCATTAAAGTTACAATAATTAGGCGAGCGAGATCGAGGCACCAATCTGCACCAATCAACAGCCGCCTTAACGTGGTGGTGCGGTCCCCGGCCCCGTTTGGGTTGGGTCGAAATGGCTGTTGGCCTTCCCGAGGGTCCCAGTTACCCCGGGCACTCCCCACTCATTTTTTCGCTATGCTGCCCCCTGAACGACCGCAGAAGGGCAGCACACAGCATCTTTAAAATCGGTCGCCTGTTCTTACTTTTTCTTCTCTCCTGCCCTACTCTTGCCCTCCTTCGTCTCCTCATTCTTCTTCTTCTCCTGATGAGCGGTAACGTTCATTCTAACCCTGGCCCCATCTTTCCTTGCTCTGTGTGCGCTGGAAATGTGACCTGGCGGGGCAAGTCAGTGCAATGCTGCGCTTGCTCCAAATGGGGGTCCATCTAAGGTGCTCACAACTTTCTTTATCTAACTTCAGAGCTCTTGGCAGCTCTCACTCTTGGAGCTGCCCCCCCTGCCGTAACACTGTGACCCTCCCCTTCTCGGACTCCTCCGGCACGTATACCTCCACTGTGGAATCTGACCCCCCCTCTGCTAATGCTGCACTCTTGCCCCACCCTCGTCTCCAAACTTCATATCCCCCATCTGCCCATTCTATATCTCCTTCCCCTGCCCTTCCACCACCGTCCCTTGCTCCTGGCTATACTTCTGCACCTCCTGCCTCCTCTCCTCCCCCTGACTCTCTCAGGGTTCTTCAATGGAATGCTGGAGGTCTTCGAGCCAGGAGCACTGAACTACTTCACTTTCTTTCATCCCATCCTGTCGATCTTATCTGCATTCAGGAATCCAATCTTAACTCATCTTCCTCTTTTCGGATTCCTGGATTCTCTGTTCTGCGTTCTGATCGTACTCACTCCCGGTCTGGCATTCTCTCTTCTGATGCCTCGCATGCCAGTGGCGGCGTTGTCATTTTTGTCAGACCGGGCCTATCCTTTTCTGAACTTTCTACCTCCTCTCTTTCTTCGCTCGATCCCTACTCTGATTATGTAGGGGTCAACATCTCTCTAAACAAATCCTCCTCGGTGTCATTTCTTAATGTGTATGCCCCCCATATTCGCTCCTCCCCAACGGATGGCAGAACCGATTCCTTCTCTCCCTCAATTCTTTCCTCCTCCAGAAATCTCTTCACTCTGGGGGACTTCAATTGCCATCACCCGCTTTGGGACTCAAGAGGTACTTCCGACCCCCGTGAGGAGGAAGTATTCGACTGGGTCATCTCCTCAGACCTCCTCCCCCTCAATGACCCTGACACACCCACCCTTCTCCATCGCTCCTCTGGCAGTCGCTCCTCTCCTGACATCTCCTTTGGTCCTTCTACTCTTGCTTTTTCTTGCTCCTGGGAGGTGCTTCAGGACCTGGGTTCTGACCACCTACCAATTCTTCTATCTATCCCTCTCTCTCCGGTTTTTCACCCCAACGAGCGCCCCCCTTCCTTCAATTTTCAGAAAGCTCGCTGGGATGACTTTGCCTCCTACTTTGACTCTCACTGTCCTACTGCAGAGGAATACTCGTCTCTTTCTCTTTCCTCTGCAGCTGCTCTCTTTACCTCTCTGGCAATGAATGCGGCCAAATCTTCCATTCCTTTCGGCCGCATCAAACGCCCTCCTAAAGCCTGGTGGTCTGCTGAGGTGGAACAAGCGGTTGGTGAAAGACGCAAGGCTTTCGCTACTGCTCACAGAAGTGATGAAGATCGCCAGGCTTACATCTCCGCCTCTCGACGTGCCTCGTCGGTCATTGCCAAGGCCAAGGCGGAGGCATGGCAGACGACCTGCACTTCTCTTTCACCTAAATCTAATCCTAAATCTGTGCACTCTCTTCTTCGCTCTATTGCTGGCTCTCCTTCCTCGTCTTCTTCCTCTCCTAACTTTCCTAACTGTTCCTCTCCCAGGAAATCGGCTTCGGTTTATGCCGCTTACCTGAGGTCTCACTTTTCCGTGTCTCAGCCAAAGGCCCTGCGCAGCAGAGCCAGAGGCTACCTCACTGAGCTCCGCCGAGCTACGTGCTCTGTGGAGTCTCACTCGTCCTTTTGCTCTCCCTTCTCTCCTGCTGAATTTCTTGCGGCTGCCTCCAACCTCTCCTCATCCACTGCCACTGGCCCAGACAAAGTTGCCTATCCCATGCTAAAGCATCTTCCTCGCTCTGGCATGGATTTACTTCTTTACATCTTCAATCTTTCTTGGTCTTTACATTCCTTTCCTTCCATCTGGAAGACATCTTCTATTATTCCCATACATAAGATGGGAAACCTCTCGACTCTCCTGCCTCCTTCCAGCCTATCTCTCTCACCTCCTGCGTATCAAAGCTGTTTGAACGCACCATACTATCCCGTCTTCTCTTTTTTCTGGAATCTAATTCCATTTTTTCTCCCCGTCAGGCCGGTTTCCGCCCTGGACGGTCTACACTTGATCAAATTCTGTACCTTTCTCAGTCCATTTCGGATGGGTTTAACAAACCCAGGCCGGGCTCTCGGACGATCCTGTCTACTATCGATTTCTCTAAAGCTTTTGACTCTGTCTGGCACCCCGCCCTTTTCCACAAACTTATTTCGGCTGGCCTCCCTCCTTGCTTTGCTCGTTGGACTCAATCTTTCCTTTCTGACAGGCGCGCTTGTGTGGTTTATCAAAATCACAAAAGCCGTTCCTTTCGAGTCCGTCGAGGTGTTCCGCAAGGATCCGTTCTTGGCCCTGTACTTTTCTCCCTCTTCATTAATGATCTTCCGGCTTCTCTGCCTTCATCCGTCAGCTGCTCTCTTTACGCTGACGATCTGGCCATTTGGTCCTCCTCCCCTTCGGTCCCTACTGCGGTGGAGGCCACACAAGGAGCTCTGTTTCGACTGGAGCGCTGGTCTGAGTACTGGTGTCTTCCTCTCAATCCGAGCAAATGTGAGGCCTCCTTCTTTTCAGTGAATCCCCACCAGGCTAACCTCCAGCCCAACCTCCTCCTACTCGGCTCCCGCCTCCGTTTCAATCCCACTCCAACTTTTCTTGGGGTCACCTTCGACCGCACTCTTTCCTTTTCTAGGCATGTATCTTCGCTGAAGGCCAAATTTTTCCCACGTCTCAAGGCCCTACGCTGTATCTCTGCTTCCTCTTGGGGCCCCTCTAAGGAGTCCCTCTCTGTTCTGTATAAATCTTTTCTTCGGTCCCTTCTCACTTACGCTTCACCCGGATGGTTTCCTTTCCTAAGCGCTACCAATATCACCAAATTGGAACGCCTTCACCGAGCGGCCAGTCGCGCCATCACCGGCTGCCTCTCGTCGTCCCCTATCCCTCTACTACTCACCGAGGCTTCTCTACCTCCCCTACGAGTCACTCTGACTCAGTTTACACTTTTTTCTCATAAGCGGGCTCTTCGTCTCCCAACCTCCTTTCCCATCTCAGGTTTGGCCAGACTAGGAGTGAAACCAAGACTCTGCAGATCGTCCTGGAGAGCTTTTGCGTCCACTCACCCGCTCATGCTTCCTTCTACTTGTTCTAGGGAGGCTCTTGTTGCTTGCCCCCCCTGTCCTCCTAGGAATCTTCCCTCGTTCACGGTCGAGTCCACCCTTTCCTCTCCATGCTCTCGCTCTGATCCCCCTCACTCTCGCCAAGGTGCGGCTCTCGCCCATCTTGACTCTCTTTCTCCTCATGATCTGGTACTCTGGACAGACGGCTCTGTTCGTTTTCCTTTTGGCAAGGGCGGCTCCGGCGTTCTTGCCAACTGCTCTCTCTGTGGCACTGAGGCCACTCTTTCCTTTTCGGCAGGCCCAGTATGTTCCAGTTTTTCCGCTGAAGCCTGCGCCATTCTGCACGATCTTTGCTGGTCTCGGCAACACCATAAAGTCTGCCATTTTTCTTCTCTTCTTCTCCTGTCTGACTCTCGTTCTGTCCTCTCCTCCACCTTTCCTGTTATCTCAAACTCTGTGGCAGATCTGGCAGGAACTGTCTTTTTTTTCCTCCTGTTCTATCAGGCTACAATGGGTCCCCGGACACTCGTTTCTCCCGGGGAACGACACAGCTGATGAGCTTGCCAGACGGGGAGCGCTGCTTGCGCCCTCCGCAATCCCTTGTAGTCTCTCTCCTCTTATCTCTCGTATCCACTCTCGTCTTATCTCGAACTGGAGGCGTACTGTCTCTTCAAAGTATTTTGACACACAGGTTCCCTCGATTTCCACTGAGGAACTTGTGCTCCCTCGTCATGCTCGCTGTGTCCTCTCTCGTCTTCGCTGCAATGGATACAGCCTTCTTTTAGGTTCCTATCTCTCCAGGATTGGCAGAATCGAGAATCCTTCTTGCAGCGCCTGTGGACACTCGTCCCAGGACATCTCTCATCTCATTCTGCACTGTCCAGCTACGGACTCTTTGCGCCGCTCACTCTTTGGCGACTCTCTGTCTCTTTATGACCTCTGGTCCAGACCCTGGGGAGTTGCCCGGCTTCTGGGGCTCCATGGTCTTCCGCCATGCCCCCATCCCTCGGAAGGGGTCGGGTAAACAACAACAACAACAACAACAGATCGAGGCAGGAGAACAAAACCAAAAAGGGCAACTAGACAACATATTTTAGAGTGGGTGCAGGCTGCCCTTTTGCGGTCGTTCATAGGGCAGCAATGCGAAAAAAGTGCTTTGTTAAGGGTCAGCCCGCAGTATCGGAGATCCTGGGGGAGGCCAACAGCCATTTCGATCCAGCCCAACGAGGCCGGGACCGCACGACCGCGTTGAGACGGCTGTTGATTAATGTAGAAGCAAAACACTCGCATTTGAAGTCGATCTCAAAAAGTATCTCACCAATTTTTGAACCTAAACAGAGGAAAGCATATTCGCTCTAAAAAACTTCATCTCCAAAGAAAAAGGTCTCTGATTTTGTTTCGAAAAAAATACCTTCAGCTTACCTCCACATAGAAAATAAATAGCTACGCCTATGGAAATAAGAATATTTAGTCATTATAACCACATCTTTCGTTTGCTTTAATAAAAATTAACAGTACCGTCACATGATGTCGCTACAACAGCTGCACGACGTCATTGGCCATATCTAACCAGCAATGCGTGCGTTCCACTATAAACTTTATGCATGTTACTGAGTGCAATATAAAGACAAAAATTAAACTTTGATCTGTTGAATCAATAAAAAGTGTTGGTGAGTGAAGGTATTATATATTTGATTGATTACAAATGCTGTTTGAAAATTAAGTCAAGCATAAAAGTTCTGACTTTCTATTTGCAGTGATTTTTACAGTTTGATAATTGACTTAGCGTTAATGCTTTATTCAGTTTAATAATCAACCATCTATTAATTAATTTGAAACAAAAAACTACAAAATAATCAAAAAAATATTATCGCTTCGTTCACCAACACTAGTGGTAGGCAGCGGAACGCAAAAATCTGTTCATATCACTAGTGATTACATGGAAACTTCAGCGTAGGCTAATGGTTTTGGATGATAAGGTTCTAAAAAGGACTGTGAAAAAGGAACGGATCATGAGAAGAAAGTTGTGGAACCTGAATGAAAACCGAACAAGAGTAAAAGAACTAGTAAGCTGACGCGCCTGATTAGTGGAAAACATTCAAAAATGGTGTTTTAAAGGCATGTGATGATGTGTATGGAAAGAAGGAGAGATCGAGGAGACATGTGGTGGTGGAATGAGGAGGTCAAGGATACCACACAAAAAATGCGACTTTTAAAGAGCTGTGCAGGTTTCCATCAGAATAAGACCCAATACAAACGTTTAAGAAACCAAACGAGAAAAATTGTTGCTAGAGCTATGAGAAAAGAAGCTGAACAGGAGTTGAATGATTTATATCAGAATTCTAACAGTGTTTTCTGCTTCCTTCGAAAAATGAAAAATGGAAGGATCTGGAATGAGGACGGTGCTTAAGAAGAAGAGACGGATGATTGGATTTTATTGAAGACAGGGTAAGTTTGGAAAGAGCACATGAAAAAGATCGTGAATGAATGGGACCAGACGGTGGAACAACTGATGTAGTAGAAGGCCGAGTAGAAAAAGTGTCCCGCAATCAAATTGTGGAAAAGCAACAAAAAAGATGAAATCAGGAAAGGCAACTGGACCATCTGAAGCAAATGTGAAGGTGATAGTTGCAAGTGGCGAAATTGGGGTTAAAGTGATAATGGAACTGTGTCAGCGAGTATTGGATGGTGGACGAATGCTTGATGAGTGGAAAACTAGTGTGATTGTGCTTATCTTTAAAGGAAAAAGTGATGTGATGAGCTGTGGATCATACACAGGGGTAAAACTGGCAGGACATGCCATGAAAATTGTTGAAAGGGTACTAGAGGCGAATACGAACACTAATCAATTTGAATAAAAAGCAGTTTGGATTTATGCCAGGAAAAGAAACAGTGGATGCGGTATTCTTTGCGAGAATGCAAGAGGAATATCAAAAGAAAAAGAAGTTGTATCTGTGTTTTGTTGGCATGAAAAAGGATTTTGATAGAGTTCCAAGAAAAGTGATGGAGTGGGCCATGAGAAGGATTTATCCAAATGCTTCGTGAAGTTTGTCGTCGTTGTCGTTTGAGCTATCGTGTTGAGCATTATGCAGGAAGATGTACATACAACGCGTAAGAGCTCATGCTCTGATTGCGATTCTTCAGTTAAAACTGGGCCACTACGACGGGTAGACTGCTTGACTCCTTTCCTGTCAGCCACACAAAAGTGGAGGCATCCCTTTAAGTGCCTTGCCCAAGAACACAAGCAAGCATGCCGGCTTGTTTTCCACACTATTCCTATTGTGCTGAGCGTCAACCAGGGAAGCTGTGAATACAATTTTTTTGTCTTTTGGTATGACTCAACTAGGGGAAATGAATTCCAGGTCTACCGACTGCGAAGCGAACGCTCGTTCAGGTAATTTATGAGCTTGTATGATGGTGCAAGACAAGAGTGAGGGTGGGATCTGTATATTCAGAGGAATTCGAAGTATAGGTTGGTGCACATCAAGGATATATGCTGTTGCCACTATTGTTTGCGATAGTTGTGGACATTATTACAGAAAATGCAAGAAGGGGTGTGGTTAATGAATTACTGAATGCAGATGACCTTGTTCTCGTGAGCGAAACCATGGAAGACTTAAAGATTTTGGAAGTGGAAGGATGCACTGGAAAGTAAGGGTTTGAAGATCAACATCGGTAAAGCAAAAGTAGTGGTAAACGGGTAGGAAGGAGATAGATCCATGTGGAGTTTGTGGGAGGAGAGTCATGGCCAACTTAGTGCTGTGCACAAAATGTGGAAACTGGGTTCATGGCAAATGTGCAAAAATAAAGAGAGTATGCATTTTGTTTGCTCGAAATGTAAAGGAATAATAGAAAAAACGGAAAATTCGATCGATAAGTTGTGCGATGAAGAGGAGACGGTGAATGGATTTTGTTATTTGGAAAACAGACTAAATTCTAGTAGTGGTTGTGAAGGGGCAGTCACAGCAAGACTAAGAATCGGTTGGGTAAGATTCAGGGAGTTTTAAGAGTTATTACTAGTAAATAGGTTTCCTCTGAGGATGAAACAAAAGGTTTATTGCTGTTGCGTAAGATCAGCAATACTGTATGGAAGAAAGGCATGGTGTTTAAAAGAATATGAAAAAGCAATTTTAAGGAGAACAGAAAGTTATGGTGAGAGCAGTGTGCGGTCAGAAGGTTGTGGACAGAAAGACGACTGAAGAACAGATGGACATGGTGGGATTGAAGATAGCTATAGACCGGTTAGCAACAGCGAATGGAGTTAGATGGTATGTACATCTGCTGAAGAGGGATGGCGAGAGTGTTTTGAGAGTTGCTCTGGATCTTGGAATGAGTGGCAAGAGAAAGCGAAAACGACAGAAGACGTGGAAGAAGTGGCACAGGAGATAGAGAAGATTGGTTTGAACGAGGATGCCCTGAATCGAGCAAAGTGGAAAAACGGAGTGCGAGCAATTGCAGGACTGGGGTGAATCCGGCCATCTCCACTAAGGCGACAATATCGGATAAAAACTGAATAACTACTGCTACTATAACTATCGCCGGCAAAACATGGCAAAAAACGTCACACAACTTTACGAATAATAAAAATTCAGGGCACTATTTTTTTACAACTTAAATTACGGTACTTATTTTCCATTTGACCGCGATATCAGTAAAATTACAAACTTCAACAATACACTGCCAGGTCTTACGCCACGGCAACTCCTCTGCCTTCAAAGGTGCTATCCCCCAACTACAAAAGGAATTGTTGACCCTGCAAACCTGTCCTGAAAAACAGGTTTGGTAAAATGCCTAAAACCATTTAACATCTGCATCAAGTTGGCGCCAGGCCTGTGCATGTTTCATTAAACGCTTTAAACTTATATCTAGCACCAAGTCCAGAATGCGATCGTTAATGAGAAAATATAAGACGATCTTTGATGAAATGAGTTGAAGCGGTTGAAAAGGTTGCTCTCAATTCAACGTTTTACAAACCCTTGGGCAAAGATCCCCCAAAGCGTCCTTTTTTTAAAAGAAAAGTCTGCCTCAATAAAAGTCCACGTCTTTGTTTACCTCCTTGCCTTTTAATTGATTTTGTATCTGCTGCTGTTTGCGATACAAATCCGCCACTTGGCTACTGGTCGTCGCATCTTCTGGTTTTTTATCATCACGAATACGGATAAAACGAGGAAAACGGAGCGAAATTCCTTTTTCTGGATCAATGATTCCATTTGCAGCAGCATACACAGGAGAAACAGATAAATCTGCTGCCTTTACTTCCCAAACTTGCACCGGTTCAAACCACACATCGGCTTCGGATCCGTTTAGTCTGTAGTAAGGTTTCGACTTGGGAATAACTTGGTTTTTAAAAAACTTTGCATGCTCAGTGAGTGACTGATCGGAAAATCCAGTTCCAATTTTGCAAATTGATTGATACTCTTCACTCTCTTCATCGTAGCATGCCAGCAAAAACCCTCCGTAAATTCCAACTCTTTTTCCTTTACCTCGATAACCACCAATCACAACAAGATCAAGTGTATCGCCCATCCCTTCCAAATAATCCTTTTTCAACTTAAGCCAGTTATGTGAACGCTTTGCAATCTCGTATGTCGCGTCTTTATCTAGTGTTTTCACCATCAATCCTTCGCAATTTCCTTTAACAGATTCTTCTAAGAACTCAGCAATTTCATCTGTATCAACAGTATCATGGGCCTCCGCGAACATAAATTGTCCTGGGCATTCAATAAAGCATTCACGTAGTAACTTCCTGCGCGTGCGCAGAGTTTCTTTAACAAGAGATTTGCCGTTCAAAAAAAGCAAATCAAAAGCATATACGCAGACTTGCACTTTGATGGTTGATGAAGCAGCATCTTTCCGTTTTCGCGTGCTGAGCACCTGAAATGGCATGATGCGTTCCTTCTCCTTATCCCACGCCACAGCTTCCGAATCTAGCACACATGATTTCACGGTATCTTTAAGAGCGCTTGAAAATCGTCCAACAATATCGGGATACTTTGAAGTGTTATTCTCTTGGTTGCGACTGTAAATGCTAATTGTTCCTCCTTCTAAAACATGAATCTGAGCTCGCTCACCATCATATTTGTATTCGCAAGTAAACGCGTTTTTTTCAAATCTCGTCAAGACTTCAAAAATTCCTTTGGTCGGATGAGCAAGCATTGGTTTAAGGGGAATTCCGGGTGTTACCTTGCACTTCTCTGGCAGTGCATTAATACCATGTTCTAAAATATTTTTTAGAAGAATATCGTAATTGGGCAGTTCGCAATATGCACTTTTCACGATTAACGCAGCTTCATCCATGCTGGCTTTTAACTTGTCAACCGCTACACCGGAACCAGCGTTGACTATTTTTGGAGGAAAACTTTGCCCAGGTGGAGTTAAAAAAGCTGCATTTGCAACGGCGACCAGCACCGATTGCTCAGCTAAACCAATTCGAAGTTTGCCACTCAATGACCTGATCAGATAGCGCGCCTCACATTGCTTGCAGGCGATCAATAAATGTTTCACCAAATTCACCTTCTGATTCATCGAAGAACTGCCAGTGATGCCAGAAATTTGTTTCAGTTTTTTAAAAACATTTGAAATAGTCAAAGCATCTGGAACAAACATAACTTTTTGATTGGATCGGCTAGTCTCAGCCACGATACCCAAGTCTCCGCTGCTTTCCCAATCAATTTTAATCTTACTGGCGTTTCGGCCAGTTGACTCTGCGATTGCTTTGACAAGCAAATGCTCCCCAATTCCAAGTTCAATTCCTTCATAAGCAGGAGCAAGCTTGTTCAAACTCAAATAGACACAAAGAACAAACTCATTGGGAGTTAATGCAATAACACTTCGAAAAAAGTTGCTCAACAACTCTATGGTACGCAGCCGTCCGGAGGTCTCTTCGATGCACTTAAAAGTTCGAGCTAGCGCAAGATATGGCACCTTCTGTTGATGCTTCCAACAAGCATGTTTGATTGGGTCGTACTTTTTGATTCCTGGATCGTAATCTTCTGGAGACACAAGCTTCTCATTGTTTTTGATATCTAAAAAGTCGGAGCTATTTTTTAGTTGGAAAAAACTACTTACTTTTGGTTTTTCTTTTAAAGATTTTTTTTCAGAAAATTTCAAACTTTCAACCACCGGTATTTCTTTTATACGTAATTTCAAAGCTTGAGGAGAATCTGTTTTGCAACTGACAGTATTGCTTTCACCATTGTTTGAGCCATCACCACATTTTGTGGCTTTATTTCCAGATTCTTCCAGATCACCTTCCTTGGCAGTAGTAAAATCAGAATAGCTCAGCTTACGTTTTTTTGAGTTTAAAACTGATTTTCTAGCAGTTTTTCGTTTGACAGTGCCATTAGGAGTAATGGTCACATCTCTTAATGGATTTTTTAATTCTTCGTTTTTAGTTTCTGCCACATCAGGGTAAACTTTTTGCGGACTGGCACTCTTCAACGGTAACGTGTCATCAATTTTCTTTTCAATATTTGATTTTGCTTCGAGATTATCAGCAGATTTTTTGCTTTCAGAGCTGTTTTTGTTGATGAAAAAAGATGCTATGGAACGTTGAGGCATTGTGCACGTTTTGTTAGCAAAACAATAATCCAATTTAGTTGAATATCTACAAGAGAAATTACTTACTCTAACCAGCCGAACAATACCTGGTGAACAACTTGCAATAGAAACAGCTTTACAACATTTACGTGTGCAAAACGTTCTACGAAGAACAGTTCGGAAAATCATTTAAGAACCTTAAAATAACAAAGTGAATTAATTAAGAGTGGAGTTGAAAATTTGTCAATTACAAAGCTTACAATTTAGTTTCATATCCACCTCTTATCTCTACTAAAACTATAAATTAGGGCAAGAAAAAAACTGAATGGCATTTAACATGACCTAAAGGAAACAAAATCGCATGCCTTTGTGCCTAAAATCTCATCTAGAGTACTTAGCGCATAAAACTTGTGGATGTAACAGAGCTTGATCTAAACTTCCTAAAAACGAACATCATTACTTTAATCTGCGTCAGAGATTACACTGTTCTAAAATAGGGCGACAATAAAGTATGGGCGTTATAGACATTAAGTCCAGAGACTTCAATAGTTTTTGGCTGTCTTGGTCAACTATATATGTGATACAAATCATTTACTTGTGTTACCGTTCTGTAGGCATGAGAGTGTGCTAATCAAGGGGAGATGAATAACAAACGGGCACTTCTTTAAAAAGTTGAGTAAATGTGTGAGGAAAAGGCATCTGCTAAAAAAAGAGATACAAACTGGGCTCCTCAACTATGAAAATAAATTCAGGTTTTCGATTTAAATACTACCGTATGTGTTCTGTTTTCCTGCGGTTTTATCACGGATATAAGTCTGTTTCATAAAAATAGTAATCAGTAAAAAGGTATAGCCTACTTCTCCCTTCATCGAATGCACATCCATGTGCTAACGCACGTATCTATGACTTAATGCAATAACAGTAACATCAACTTGTTCGATGCTCATTTTGCCGAAGCACAATTAGTCAAAAAAGTTGTTAGTGACTTAACCCTTAGATGCAGAAACCTCCATAACTAAACTAATGCAGCTTTTAGATAAGTAAATACAGGCAATCGTTCAGCTTTAATTCTTACTAACGGAAAATATAACAGTTTGGAACTGATGATGACTATTACATAGTGCAAATATATTTTCCGTTAATAAAAGTTAAAGCTGAACGATTGCCTGTGTTTAATTATCTGATAGATGTAAATAAGGCCATTGGTGATCTTCAGCTATTATTACTCAGTTTACAGTTGGTCAAAGTTTTTCACTAAATCCCTTTACACTCTAGGGTCATTTCATGCCAAATGAGCAAAGATTTTTGGGAACATTACCACATCTTTCATATTTTAACCAAATTTGGCACACTTGTAAATCTCACTGAAACATTAAAAACAAAAAAATTTTCGAAAAACTCCCATTATTTTGGGAGTTATTGTCATTTTAAAAAAACGCTATTTTTGGTCGTTCCGCTTCAATGCACATGCTTGATATATTATTAAATTGATTTTCTCAGTTTGTGGTCATAGGAAATTGCTGAAAATTGCTATGCATATGTTTTAAGACCCAAGGAATTCAAAAAAATGGCTTAAAAAGCGGTAAAAAAACTGCTTCATATGATAATAAAAGCTTTCAATTTGTTTCTTACATTTTTGGAGGCCCAACTTTATGGGCCTATAAAAAAAATGAGTATAAAATTTAAAAGCTAAAATTCACCAATTATATTCTTAGACTAATACTCTTTCATGCCAAATAAAAAAATCTAATTAATATTGATGCCTCCTTATAAAATTTTGGCTTTTATTGAGTTTAAGCCTCCCCTACTGAAAGTGCGCAAATCAAAGTGTTTTTTCAATTAAACAGAAGTACTAAGCATTGCAATTGAAGATCTGCAGCATTTGAGTTGGGGAAGACATGCAGGGTTTCAGTAATAGGTAAAAAAATTACTTAATGAACACTCTGTGTATGCAGCTATTGCGCACTTTCAGTAGGGGATACTTAAACTCAATGAGACCCCCAATTTTTTTCTGAATTGTTCTTTGTATAAATATTGTGTGTTAATGTTTTGGACTACACATCTGTATTCATGGACTATATATGTCTCTACTTGATCTCTCATTTTCTACTGTTGATACCTAAAAGTTAACTCCTAGTAATTCTCTCAAAAAAATTTTTGTACTTGCAAGTTACTTTAAATAGAAAGAATTGGCAACCCATAGTCTACACCTCTTAAGTTGTACAGACGAATCCGGATAATTGCATATCGGATAATTGCATAATATGTTTTATTGCATAAGAGTTGTAATTCCAAAACCTATTTGTTTCTTTATATTAATTTCGGATAAACGCATAATCCGCTTTATCACATAAAATAGTTTGGCAGGTTGACTGTGTAATTAACCGGATTTGACTGTATTAGCTTGTATTATCAAGTTGTGCCCATTGTTATTTATGTCCATTTCTTTTGTTGTATGATGTAACTAGTGAAGGATGCAGGTGCATCAGTGTAAAAAGTGATAATCTGCCTTTCCAAGCAGACTTCATGTTTTAATTATAGTTGGTAGCCTAATTCTTAAAATAGACACTGATATTGCCGGCGCAGTTCAACAATTAAATTCTTATATTAATGCTCAATTTAACATCCCACTCTTGGGATTTATTTCAATAAGAGATTGAAATCAAAAATTTCTTAGAAAAATGTTGTAGCTTATAGCAAAAGCTTACACTTTAGTAATGTGCAATTTAGTATTGATAGGTCACAATCAATTTGCTTACATTGGTAACAATGATTTTAAAATTTTATATTGGTTTTATTAGTACACTGGTTTTAAAATACAATTGTAATGAGTTTGCTACAGCAATGTGATATCGGAAGAAAATTGGATGAGACATGCCACAAAATTCACTTTGCTAGATGCACTGGGTTTGTGGACATTGGTGAACTTGCAGACCAGGATGTTTAACTTATGTGTCGCAGAACCTCAATGGCAAGAAATGAGATTAAGAATATCTGCAAACATCACCATATGATATACCTGTCAAAATATCATTTGCAGTGTAGAAAGTGTTGTGATCCGTTCGTCAAACATAAAAAGCCTGTCAAAGCAGGCTTGGTGAACATTTCTATACTTCAAGCTGATAGATGGGCTTTAAGAAGTGGAAAAACTTTTATACCAAGTCAAAAGATCTGCCGAGCATGTTGGCGTTCATTACAAGCCTTAAGTGCTGATGACGCTATCAGAAGTAGTACATCAACATCTACAGAGAGTGAGACAGAATCTTTCACTCATTCAACTATGGATGCTGCTGTGATGAACACATCGTTTGAGCTCTGCTCAGTATCACCCTTAAAACAACATGGTAAAAGTAAGAAGACGCAAGTTGCTGAAGCTTGTCGCAAAATTCTGAAAACTGAAAACATACTTCTTGGCAAAATAGACCAGGAAAGTAGATCAGTTGAGATCTGTGAAAAACAACATGATCACCTCACAAAAGATGACAAAGAAAAAATTGAACATTCAGATCGACTTTGAGAAGCCATTGATGAGAAAATGCAATCAGCAGACAAAATTACCCAACTACAGCTTCATACTTTCATCCCTGACACCTGGTCAGTAGAAAGAGTATCACAACGTTTTGGGGTTACCAATTATCAAGTGAAAAAGGCAAGAAAACTAAACAAAAAGAAAGGAATTTTGCCAAGACCTGAAAAGAAGAAAGGTCGAGCATTAAGTGAAAAAACGAAACAGCTTGTAATAAACTTCTATCAGGATGAAGAATTCACCAGAATAATGCCTGGTAAAAAAGACAGTGTCAGCCTGAGTAGGAATGTACACAAACAAAAACGTTTAGTGTTATGTAATTTGAAGGAACTGTTCTGTACATTTAAGACCAGATATCCATTAACCCAGATGGGTTTCTCTTGTTTTTGCAGCTTACGGCCCAAATGGTGTGTCATAGCTGGAGCCAGTGGTACACATGCTGTGTGTGTTTGTACCATTCACCAAAATACAAAAGCTGCTCATAAATTCACTCAATACCAAAGAAGACTACAAGGATATGATGAAACTCTTATTTTGCAACACAAACAACAGAGATTGCATGATTCATCGATGCAGTGAATGTCCATCATCTGATATTCTGAAAGAGCACCTATTTGATATAATAGGTGAACATGATGATGACACTGAAATAACATACAAACAGTGGATTACAACTCACCAGTCACCACTTTCACAAGTAACAACACCAGTGCAAGAGTTGGTTCCTTTAGTAGTAGTAGTAGTTATTCAGTTTTTATCCGGTGTTTTCCCTTTAGCAGAGATGGCCGGATTTACCCCATTCCTTCTGCAATTTCTCGCACTCCGTCCCTCCACTTGTCTCGTCTCAGGGCATCCTCCTTCTTCAAACCAATCTTCTCTGTCTCCTCTTCCACTTGCTTCTTCCAGGTCTTCTTCGGTCGTCCTTGCTTTCTCTTGGCAGTCACTTCAAGATTCAGAGCAACCCTCAAAACACTATCGTCATCCCTCCTCAGTACATGTCCATACCATCTCACTCCATTTGCTGTTGCTAACTGGTCTATCGTTTCCTTCAACCCTAACATATCCATCTGTTCTTCAGTCGTCTTTTTGTCTACAATTTTCTGACCGCACATGGCTCTCACCATAGCTCTCTCCGTTCTCCTTAAAATTGCTTTTTCATTTTCTTTTAGACACCATGTCTCACTTCCATACAGTATTGCTGATCTTATGCAACAACAATAAACTTTACCTTTCATCTTCAGAGGAAACCTATTTCCAAGCAACAACTCTCCACATTTCCTGAATCTTACCCAACCGATTCTTACTCTTGCTGTGACTGCCGCTTCACAACCACCACTAGCATTTAGTCTGTCTCCCAAATAACAAAATCCATTTACTGTCTCCACTTCATCGCACAACTTCTCGATTGAGTCCATCGTCCCTTCCATTATTCCTTTACATTTCAAGCAAACAAAATGCATTGCCAACCTAGCGGTAACTCTCTTTATTTTTGCACATTTGCCATGAACCCAGTTTTCACATTTTGTGCACAACACTGAGTTGGCCATGACTCTCATCCCACAAACTCCACATGGATCTATCTTGCTTTTGTATAGTTCGCCTTCTGACCCGCTTACCATCAATTTTGTTTTTCTGGTGTTGACCTTTACACCTTTACTTTCCAGTGCATTCTTCCAATTCCAAAACCTTTCCTTCAAGTCTTCCATGTCTTCACTCATGATAACAAGGTCATCTGCATATAGTAATTCGTTAATCACACCCCTTCTTGCATTTTCGGTAACAACGTCAACCACTATTGCAAACAATAGTGGTGACAGCACAGATCCTTGATGTACACCAACATTTACTTCGAATTCCTCTGAATATGCAGATCCCACCCTCACTCTTGTCTTTGCACCATCATACAGGCTCATAACTGCCCGAACTATTACTTCTGATAGACCCTTCTTTCTCATGGCCCATTCCATCACTTTTCTTGGCACTCTATCAAAAGCTTTTTCCAAGTCAACAAAACACATATACAACTTCTTGTCCTTCTTTTGATATTCCTCTTGCATTCTTCTCATAATAAATATCGCATCCACTGTTCCTTTTCCTGGCATAAATCCAAACTGCATTTCATTCAAATTGACTAGTGTTCGTATTCGCCTCTCTAGCACTCTTTCAACAATTTTCATGGCATGTTCTAGCAGTTTCACTCCTCTGTATGATCCGCAGCTCATCACATCACCCTTTCCTTTAAAGATAGGTACAATCACACTTGTTTTCCACTCATCAGGCATTCCTCTACCATCCAATACACACTGGCACAGTTCCATCATCACTTTAACCCTGATTTTGCCACTTGCAACTATCATTTCCACACTTACTTTAGATGGTCCGGTTGCCTTTCCTGATTTCATCCTTTGCATTGCCTCCACAATTTCATTACGAGCCACTTTTTCCACTGGTCCTTCTACTACATCAGTTTCCACCATGTGGTCCCATTCGTTCTCTTCATTCATGATCTTTTCCATATGTTCCTTCCAAATTTTTGCCCGGTCTTCTTCAATAAAACCCAATCGTCCGTCTCCTCCTCTCAAGCACCTACCTCCTTCCACATCCTTCCCTTCCTTTTTCATTCTTCTAAGGAAGTAGAAAACACTATTAGAATTATGATATAAATTATTCAACTCCTGATTAGCTTCCTTTCTCATAGCTCTAGCAACAATTTTCCTCGTTTGATTTCTTATACGTTTGTATTGATTCTTATTTTCTTCTGATGGAAACCTGCACAGTTCTTTAAATGCCACCTTCTTTCTTGCAATGGTATCCTTGACCGCTTCATTCCACCACCACATGTCTCCTTGATCTCTCCTAGACTTCTTCTTTCCACACACTTCGTCACAAGCCTTTAGAACACCATCCTTAAAAGTTTTCCACAAATCAGGCGCATCTGCATTCACTAGTTCTTTTACTCTTTTTTCAAATCTCACTCTTGTTCGGTTTTCGTTCAACTTCCAAATATTTCTTCTTATGATTTGTTCCTTTCTCACACCCTTTTTTAAAACCTTTTTATCTAGATCTACGACCACCAGCCTGTGCTGAAGTTCCCATGGAATCACTTTTACATCCCTTATATACTTTCTATATTTTTCCCCCACAAGCTCAAAATCAATTTCTGTTTCACACCCACCGCCACTATAAGTAATTTTCCTTTTTTCTGTCTTTTTAAACCAAGTATTTGCCACGCACAGCTCTTTTTCATCACAAAACTCCAGGAATCTTCTTCCTTCTGCATTTCTTTTCCCAACACCATTCCCCCCGTGAACACCTTCAAAACCCTCAGCACATTTCCCCACATGTCCATTGAAATCCCCCAAAGAAACAATGATTTCACTACAACTTCCCAAGTCCCACTCACTCCCCATTTCATCATAAAAATGAACTTTCTCTGCATCTGGTCTTCCACTTTGTGGCCCATACGCACATATTACGCGCATCACCTCCCTACCTAGAGTTAGCACAATCACGATTACTCTGTCACTTTTTCTTCTAACTTCCACAACGTTTCCAGATATTTCCTCTTTCACCAAAATTCCAACCCCTCTGAATCCTGCATCATTTCCTGACCACCACATTTTATACCTTCATCCCGAAGCACCCACAAAACGAGCTCCTAGGCCTTTCCATCTTACTTCCTGGATGCAACACACATCAACTCTTCTCTTCCTCAGTTCTTCACACACTTCCATTTTCCTTCCACAAAGACTTCCCACATTTAATGTTCCAAATCTTATCCCATGACATTCAGATTTAAACCCGGAGATTCTTTGCACCCCCTGCCCATTTAAGAGCTGCCAGGGACTGGGGGCCATTTGTATATTTTTTCTGTTCATGGAGATTTACTGGAGCAAAATTCTTCTACAGGGAGCATGCCCTTGCTTACCCCCAACCTCAGTTTTTTGACATGAGTGGTCCAACCAAGCAATTAAGCTGGCAACCCCACCATTAACAGTCAGACTGCAATTGGTAGGTACCCAATAGTCGCCTCTTACGACATGCTGGGTAAACAGCTTCACTATTCTGATAACCGGTGAAGCACGGTAACTTTTAGTAATTGATAATTTGGAAAAGCTAACAACACATTCATAAATTGCCAAGCGACAATCAAGCTATCTATGAAAACTGAAAGAAAACATTGCACCACACACAGCCATTCTTTTGTTGGATTTTGCAGAAAACTTTGCCTTCACAGTTCAAGATGAGATTCAGTCTTATCGCTGGAATACATCACAGGCCACATTGCATTACATCTGATGACATGGATCATGATGTGTCAATGGTTTATCAAATAAAAAAAGAATGCATACAACATGTCCAACAGAAGGTACAAGGTTTGACAAAAATAATGTACTTTTCCGATGGATGTGCAGCCCAATACAAAAATCGAAAAAGCAACCACTCAGCAGATTTCAATGTAGCAGCAGAATGGACATTTTTCGCAACTAGTCATGGCAAATCACCCTGTGATGACATTGGAGGGACTATCAAGCGTACAGTTACCAAGGCAAGTCTGCAACGACCTTATAATGACCAGATATTAACCCCAGCACAATTATTTGAGTTTTGCAAGGAAAACATAAATGGCATTGACTTTATATTCATTTCCAAAGAAATCATGGAACAGGTCCGCAATATCATGAACAAGCGCTTCCTGATAGTTGATAAACCTATACCAGGAATCAGAAATTTCCATCATTTTATTCCATTAGGTGACAACAGAATTGGCATCAAGAGAGTCTCATGGCAAGATCATTTTGACCTTGTGTTTAACTTTGGGAAGCAACATATTACCATTAGACCAACTCCTCACACTTATATGATAGAAATTGGTGGATTGGAATGGTGATGTCAATGAATGATGAAGAACATGATGCAGAAGTGAAATTCATGCACCCTCATGGCCCAGCAAGATCTTTTTTCTGGTCTTCTAGAGATCTATGCTACGTCCCATACAATCATATTCTGCTCACTATTGGCATGCCTTCAACTTCAAGTGGATGACAATACAGAATTTCGGATTTGGATTTTAGTAGAATACAGTCAGTATTTTCTGACATTAACAACTAAACAGCTAAACAGGCTTTAGTGAGTTCGTTTGGTGCTGCATTGGTGTAGGCTGCTTCTTTTTTGTGATGATATAGAGCTTCCATTAACATTACACATTTAAAGGTAAACTTAAGTTGAATATGTAATGATTAGCTGATTATTTGTAGATACTACTTTGTCCTGTATTTTGTTTTGTAACCATTTTTGCGCATATGTTCGTAAGTATTTTGGTGTTCAAAATATGATTTTTTGTAGAAATCACACTGTCTTGTATTTTGTCCTACAATTTTATGAGTATAAATTTTTTTCTTCAAAAAATGCTTTGTAGTTTCTGATATCAGTGCTCACTGCAGTGTCATCTTATTTTTGCAATTGATGTCTTGTTAAAGTAATGTTTTAGAATCCTATAATGTATACTTCATACACGTATTGAAATTGAGATTTAGTGCTTGACCTTAAAAGTCTTACTAGCACTCATTATAAAGCAAAATTTGTGTAGCTTCAATTTTTTTAGATGAAACTCTGGTTGATATGCATCAGGCATAAATGCATCATACCTTTTATACTTCTTTTTTTGATAGATTTTGTGTTATTTTGCTTGTACTAATGGATTTAATGCTCTTTTGAAAAAAAATTGTGTTCCACTTGAAGAAAAAAAAATTATAGTAGGTATGAATATTAATTAGATTTTTTTATTTGGCATGAAAGAGTATTAGTCTAAGAATATAATTGGTGAATTTTAGCTTTTAAATTTTATACTCATTTTTTTTATAGGCCCATAAAGTTGGGCCTCCAAAAATGTAAGAAACAAATTGAAAGCTTTTATTACCATATGAAGCAGTTTTTTTACCACTTTTTAAGCCATTTTTTTGAATTCCTTGGGTCTTAAAACATATGCATAGCAATTTTCAGCAATTTCCTATGACCACAAACTGAGAAAATCAATTTAATAATATATCAAGCATGTGCATTGAAGCAGAACAACCAAAATGGCGTTTTTTTAAAATGACAATAACTCCCAAAATAATAGCTTTTCGAAAATTTTTTTGTTTTTAATGTTTCAGTGAGATTTACAAGTGTGCCAAATTTGGTTAAAATATGAAAGATGTGGTGTAACCCATTTGCTCATTTGGCATGGAATGACCCTTTAACCACCTTGGTAATGACAATAAACTTTATGCAGGAAAAGCTGTGTGCGGCCCAGATGTTCTGAATTCTACATTGTGAACATAAACGATAAATATTTTGTTGAGGAATACGAAAGTGCTCACGCATGCCATTGGTGGATGAGTTACAGACTGCATAGATTTAGCTGGCAATAGTAATCACAACAGTTTCAGCACCAGACAATGCCAAAAAAGCTGTTTTTACATACAATAAAAAACTTCAGAAGACACATAATTGTATCCACTGACAATTTTTACAAATAGCGTCTCCAGTGTTTTTTGCAAACTTTGTTAGGGGATTTCTACATACTTCTAGTCTTTTGAGATTTTTCTGTGAGGGAAAATAATAGCAACTTTTTCCTATAATGTGGCCTCTGAAACAAAACATTCAGTCACTTCTAAATTTGAATAGTTTCACTAAACGTCATGTTTCATAGTATATTCCATAATTATATTAACATCAACAGAATGAAAATTGAACTTCAGCTGTACTTCGAGTACCACAAAACAAAAATACAAGCATCATCCATAAATAAACTCAATAATTTACAGACAATTCAACCAAATGACATCACTATGCTCCTTACACACATTGTTGCTACATTTCTTGCATACCATTGGACTTTCATGATTTTTTTAAAGAGCAATAGTGCCAACGTTTTTGTTTGGCAACTGTTGTCTCCAAAACAGTCCCAAAGTTATGTTTCCTTTTGACCCCTCAGTGTTCCATTGCCACAAATACAATTAATCGTAGGTTTGTAGTCACTGTCAATGGGCTTTTTATGAGCAGAATTATCAATTCCTTCACTAGTAGTAGTAGTAGTACAAGTAAAAGTAACTTGTTGGGTCTTTCTGACCTCAAATTCTGGGTTTTGAGTTGAAAAAATAATCAAGGCATTTAGTACGGCAACATTCAGCAAATTGTACCACATTGCTAAAGGCCATCTCTTCATTTACAGTTTGCAACTAATGTGCAGATTATTTGGTGGAGGGCATCCACACTTGCTTTATCATTGTAATGCTGTATTACAACTGGTTTTTTCTTTGAATTCTCCTCATCAATGGCTCTATCATGATGCATAGTGCTCAACAACATAACTGCCTTTCCTTTTTATGATACGTAGCTTACCACTGTGGTGTTTTTCTTGAACCCAAACTAAGTGCTGCATTGTTTCTGGCTTTTACCTGCTTTTATGATGGGGGGTATATTACCTACTTTGTTGAAGGGTCCCAACTAATGTCAGATCTTTGTCCAGAAGCAATTCAGCCAATTGAACACTAGTGAAGAAGTTGTCTGCAGTTGCATTGCGACCAGTATTCTGTAACAGGGTGCACAATTTACGCACGGTGTGACTTCCTATATTTTCTCTTACTTCTTCACCTGGCTGTCTTTTACTATAACCTTTTCCATTGAAACCATATGTTGCGGAATTGCATACCCAGAAGATTTTTATAACATATTTTCCTGGCTTGCTTGGAATAAACTGAATGAATCTACATCGTTTCTTGAAGGCATCAGCTGCTCATCACTTGTGACAGATTCACTTAGATTATACTATTTCTTGCAATTTGAAATAACGATTCAAAATGTATCTGAAGTCTGCCATGTGGTCCGTTTGCAGACAAAACTCTTTTATTCTTCAATTGCCAAACCTCAAAAAGCACCAAATGTCTTCAAATCTTTCTACAGACATGGCTGCTTTGAACATAGGGTTGGAGGACTCATTTCTAAACAACTCACAAACTGACTACGTCCCACTGCCTCTCACAGCCAACAAGAAGGACAAGCCCAAAGTATGCAACAAGTTCTTTCTTGGATACATTCTTTCCCTGTTTTCCTGTGCTAGTTGCCACTCTCCTTTCTTTAGTACATTTACACACCTCTTCCACAATCTCTTTTGATAAAAACAATTCTACAGCACTTGTTGGAGAATTTGTTACCACAGTATATTTAGGGCCTGGACGTTCACAGAAAATATTGTGCTCAAGGAACTACTTGAAGAAGGGGGATCAACATTCAAATATGTGGCATTGCAATCAGTCCAGTCAGCAGTTCCTCTATGCAGTTCACCGTCTTCATCAAAATTCTCAACATCATTGATTCCTCCAAGTCCTCAGATGAAGGTGTCAGCAATTGGCTCAAATTCTTTGTCTTCTGAACATTCTGAATCTTTATCCAGGCTCAAAACACTTGGGTCAATCATATCTTCCACTTCTTCAAGCTTTAGATTTTCAGCCTTTTGTTTGTTTGTGGTTACCCCTTTTCTTCCTGAGGATGAAGGTATGGCATGAACGGCAATTCAGGTTCATGCCGTCAACCTAATCAAAATTAGGCTAAGGGAAAGATGGCAGCCCATTTCAAACCAGTCTCAAGTGATTGGTAGCCCCACCACCAACAAGGCAAACTGCCACTGGTGAGTACCTAACAGTCTTTTACAACATGCTGGGTTAGCAACTTCACAATTGTAATCTAGTGAATTACAGGTAGGCCACCTCTCTGTCACATAAAGGTGGAGGCATCCCGTTAACTGCCTTGCCCAAGGACATAACAAGCAAGCTTGCCAGCTTGTTCTCCACACCATCCTATTTTTATGCTAAGCGCCCACCAGGGAAGCTGTGAATACCACTTTTTTAAAGTCTTTTGGTATGACTCGACTTAGGGAATGAACTCCAGGTCTACCGACTGTGATGTGGACACTCTCACCACTACACCATTGCACTGGTAGCATTTTGTTTCACTATCTTCACTAGAAACAAATTGCTAAATTACAAAGATCACTACAGACAAGACTCGCATCGAAACTCTTAAATCTACAATCAATGGAAGGCAAAAACATGTGGATGCCTGAATAAATTGAAAAGAGGTGGTGGCGTTTTTGTTAAAGTCAGAGAGCATATGCAAAGTCACTGAAACACCTAACCTAACAGATATGCTAAAAAAAAAAAAAACAACCACATGGCATTGTACTGTCATCAAGACACAACAAAAACCTGAAGGCCCAGAAGGCCTGGTTTCTGAGGACTTAACGTAGTGTTAAAAAACTGATGCCTCTCCCAAACCAAAAAGTTTTTTCTCCGTAACAAATGAACAAAAACATCCGGAAAACAATCACAAAAAATTACGATGACAAGTGGTGCAAAATTTCAATAAAGCTTTTGTTATCGACCATTTCATTGTACTCTTTTAAAAATAATAAGTGAAAACTCTAATGTTTTTGTCTAGTTCTTTTCAGGAGTTATTGCTAGAATAAAGCCTGGTGTTGATCGCAAGATATTTATAGCGATTCAAGTTGGTAAAAATGTCGGAACATTCTGATTGGTAGACAACTAGATGTTTAGTCGAGTCCAAATCAATGATGTAGTTTTAGTGTGTAGATGAATTCTTTCTGGTGACAAAGCTCTGGTTTAAGCATTTTGATTAAAGTTACTTCCAAGGTTGATAAATAAACAAGTGTTCTTCCTTTAGCCAAAATAGAAAATTGGTTGTCATTGTGGTAAGAGGCGCATTTTTCATTGTTGAGGAAATGTTGTCTTATTGCCAAAGTGCTAGTAGGGTTGGATTGAAATAAGTTACGATCTGGTTGAGTTTGGTTTCTTATTGCTTTTGGTATGAGCTGTTTTATTCTATCATGCAGTCTTTGAGATGTGCGACCTATGCACCGACAATCACAGCAGCACACATATTGATAAACAATCATACTTTGTTGCTTGATAGGCACGACATCTTTGTGGACCGTTGGAAGGATCTTTCTTGTGGAAAATACTACATGAAGTTTTACTGCACCAAAACATGAGCTGACAGCAGTTTTGCATTGCTTTTCAAATTTAGTGGAGATGTTGCCAATCCATGGTAGTTTAAGGTAAACTGGACAAATTTCCAGTCCTTTCTTTGGTGGTAATTTAAACTTTTCCTTCTTCCTTTTTATTCTTGAATTAATTAAATTTTTCAAATAGCCATTGGAGCAGAGAATCGATGGAATGAAATCTATTTCCTGGGATAATTTTGAAGATGAACAAATTGCCAAGACTTGATGTAAAAGAGTACCAATAGGTCCAAACGAATCCCAGCAATTTTACTGGCCGGAAAATAAAATTTCCGGTAAACAGAAGTTAAAGATAAATATCAAATATATATCGATCAAGCACCAGTTGAAGTACCAGTTTACTTCAATTAGTGCTTGATTGATACTTAGCCAGCTGTATTAAAGACTCTTTTTCTTTTACCTTTGCTAAAACAATTAAAGAGCTTACTACAGACTCAGATCAACCTTTTCTCTGTTCTTTTGATATCTCCAGCCTTTTTACCAACATTCCATTGGGAGAAATTATCCAAATTTGTGCGGACTCCTTATATGAAAGCAATTTGACTCCTCCAATCGTGAATAAAGACATCTTTATTGAACTTATGAACATTGCTACTACTTCTGTTGAATTTACTTTTAATAACAAATTGATGGTGTCGATATGGGCAGTCCACTGGGTACAGCCCTAGCAAATATCTTTGTCGGATATCAAGAAAAAAAATTATTTATTGACAACAATCAACCTTTAATCTATTTCTGATATGTGGATGACACCTTAGCCATGTTTGAAGATGAGTTCAATTGCAACGAATGTTTAAAGCGACTTAATTCACTGCATCAGGTTCTCACTTTCACCCATGAGAAGGAAGTAAATGGCATGTTACCGTTTTTGGAAGTACTTGTACAAAAAAGTAACTCAAAATTTGTAACTTCTGTTTACTGGAAACCTTCATTTTCCGGCCAGTAAAATTGCTGGGATTCGTTTGGACCTAAAAGCAGAAAAAAGAATCTTATTAGAACTCTTGTACAACAAATCTTGGCAATCTGTTCGTCTTCAAAATTATCCCAGGAAATAGATTTCATTCCATCGATTCTCTGCTCCAATGGCTATTTGAAAAATTTAATTAATTCAAGAATAAAAAGGAAGATGGAAAAGTTTAAATTACCACCAAAGAAAGGACTGGAAATTTGTCCAGTTTACCTTAAACTACCATGGATTGGCAACATCTCCACTAAATTTGAAAAGCAATGCAAAACTGCTGTCAGCTCATGTTTTGGTGTAGTAAAACTTCATGTAGTATTTTCCACAAGAAAGATCCTTCCAACGGTCCACAAAGATGTCGTGCCTATCAAGCAACAAAGTATGATTGTTTATCAATATGTGTGCCGCTGTGATTGTCGGTGCATAGGTCGCACATCTCAAAGACTGCATGATAGAATAAAACAGCTCATACCAAAAGCAATAAGAAACCAAACTCAACCAGATCGTAACTTATTTCAATCCAACCCTACTAGCACTTTGGCAATAAGACAACATTTCCTCAACAATGAAAAATGCGCTCTTACACAATGACAACCAATTTTCTATTTTGGCTAAAGGAAGAACACTTGTTTATTTATCAACCTTGGAAGTAACTTTAATCAAAATGCTTAAACCAGAGCTTTGTCACCAGAAAGAATTCATCTACACACTAAAACTACATCATTGATTTGGACTCGACTAAACATCTAGTTGTCTACCAATCAGAATGTTCCGACATTTTTACCAACTTGAATCGCTATAAATATCTTGCGATCAACACCAGGCTTTATTCTAGCAATAACTCCTGAAAAGAACTAGACAAAAACATTAGAGTTTCTACTTATTATTTTTAAAAGAGTACTTCTCCGGTTAAAGAATAGTGAAGCTGTTTACCCAGCATGTCGTAAGAAGCGACTATTGGGTACCTACCAATTGCAGTCTGACTGTTAATGGTGGGGTTGCCAGCTTAATTGCTTGGTTGGACCACTCATGTCAGAAAACTGAGGTTGGGGGTAAGCAAGGGTATGCTCCCTGTAGAAGAATTTTGCTCCAACAAATCCCCATGACCATGGGGGTAAATCCGGCCATCTCTGTTAGAGGGACAACACCGGATAAAAACTGAATCACTACAATGAAATGGTCGATAACAAAAGCTTTATCATAAAAGATTAGCTGGAACACAAAGCTAAGCATGACGAAGTGCTAGTGCAAAAATCAAACCCTTCACAAGTCTCTCAGACTCATTCCTGCATCTAAAAGTTACACATACATCTATTTAAAAGCAATGCTAAACACTCCAAACCAACTCCTTCTGGCAGTGCTACTAAAACCTAGGTTTTATCCCCACATCTTGGATTTTGGACTCCCTGATAGAGTTCTGGGGTTACTTCTCAACTAACAAACTCTGCCAGCATTGCTGAACAGGGCTACTAGTCAGTTATTTCAAGTTAGTACTATTGGTTCAGCCGGCTAGGCCGCCTTCAACCAAATTGTTTTAAGACCATTAGCATTAAATTGGTACCAATGGGAACATCGTCTCTACGCCCCTAGTCCCAATCGTACTACAGTTGCTTTCAATTAAGAGAGCAGTTTAGAAACTCTCTAGCATTTTACAAATTATGTCTGTTCTTTCAAATAACCAAGGAACAAACACGAAGTTGGGAATAGGCGCCTTAATGGCTTTTGTTTTACAACAGCACAAATCAGTTATTTGGTGGTACGCATATTTTACGATTTGGTGAAACCCTCTCACGAAAACAATAAATAGTATATAAACAAAGAAATCATTAGCATAAATGATATCCCTAGTCCGAATCTTCCTGTTACTTCTTATGCGACACGCTTCTGAGGAAATTGTTGATGTTTGATATTAGGACTATTACTTACTACATTTTGTACTTGTATGCCTATTTGTACTGCCTAAACCCTCTGGCTGGATGCATGCTACTTGGTCCTGGCATC
This sequence comes from Trididemnum clinides, assembly GCA_963675345.1. NCBI lineage: Eukaryota > Metazoa > Chordata > Ascidiacea > Aplousobranchia > Didemnidae > Trididemnum > Trididemnum clinides. Next base: position 147,803 of record OY776297.1, read on the forward strand.
AACGCAGTCAGGGAGAGTACAAACTAACCCAAAGAGATGCAATTACAGTTACAGCACTTCCATCAGTGATGTCGATGTTAAGAACTGGGTAATTGTGAGAACAGTTATGAAAAGTTAATGTTTATCGACATAGCTAATCCTCACTCCAAAATGGAAAATACCATTTTTCAAAGGAAATCGATCAAGCCTAAAAAAATCACAAGAGGTCACGCATAGTCATGATATTTCTTCCTAAGTTTGTGGAGTTCCTGGTAAGTCTTGCTGGTCCTGTTTGGTACTTAGGAAGTGGACTTGCTCACTTGAAACACAGCCAACGATTTTAACAAGTTTTGCTGGTTTATTTTATGAAGTGCAAGTAAGCATAATTCAAAAGACTTGGAGTAAAGGACAATTTAGATAAATCTTTTTGAAAACTTTGATAGATAATGCCAACAAACCATGCTTTTGAGGAAAAATAATTAAACCAGACTTGAGTTTTTGTAAAAATTCTGCAATTGTGTGAAGCCCAGACAACAAACTTTTGAGTGTCTTTGACTGGTAGGCTGCATTTCAAAGTTATTACGTCATTCATTTTGTGATGAATCTTTTTGGAAATTCAGATAGATAATGGCAAAGAAGTGTGCTTTGATGAAAAACAGTCAAAATGTATCAAAGAACTAACTTTTCATAAATATTGCTGGTTACTTAGGTCTAGTAGGAAAATTTTTTAGCCAAAAATGAAAAATGATGTATGGGAACTAATTTTTGATTAGCAATTATCAACTAATTCTTATAGACATTGCAAACACTCACATTCAGTAAGACCTTTGCTAGCATACAAAACTTCTTGCTAGCAAGAACACACACAGAAATTGATTAATAGACTCAGGACTGCAACCCCAAAGCAGAGAGTAATTAAAATTGTGAAAGCTTTCAACAAAGCTTTATTAAACTTGCAAATGCAAATGTTTATTCAATGACTTAAATATATACTGTCCCTATCAATACTATTATCAATCATGACAAAACAAACTACATGACAATTACAAAAAAGATGCCAGTAAATAATTCAAACAACACTAAAATCACATTCAGTTTATGGAAAGTCATATTGAAACTGCTGTCATCAATGCTAAAATATGAAATGACTCAATTACAGAAATTCATTCAAAAACATGTAACTAATAAACCACAGAAATATGGAAATCTAAAATATGAAATTGTGGTACTAAATTAAAGAGAAAAACTACTGTACAAAAAAACAGAAACTGCAGAAATTTATGGAAGTATATTAAAAACTAGATAATAACCACCCAATTGGATAAAATTAGATAAAGAAACTGCATTAACTTATGCATCCAGATCTTTCATTACAAAGTTGGTCTGAAGATTAATTATTCAATCTCCATAATTCAGTTAATGTTTTTTCATATTTCCTTAAATCCACATTTCCATATTTTAGTGTTGTTCAATAAATCTGCCTTTAGAATAAATTGAGACAAAGTATCATCAAGCAATAAAGTTTTAAGTATGTCAGTGCCATAATTGATAACACAATGAGAAGCACTTTACTGCACCACAATTACTTTTTGAATAGCCTAATTCTACTTAGGTTCTTGGGCAATTATGGAGCTTAATAGCCTGAAGATACTTTGACATGAAAACTGTATACTATGGCTTAATTGATTTACAATCAAAAGGCTGTAAGGGACATTGCAGGGGTGGCTAGATTTGTCTCATGCTAGAGCTACATATCACACAAACAAACTTTGAAAGAGCTGCACTGCTGGGTCACATTTTTAATGCATCCAAATTGAAAATAAAACCTGTTTTTCAGATCAATATTATCAAAGTCTGAATTGACATATATTGCATCCAAAACCAAGATAAAAACCTTTTTGGGGAATCATTATTTTCAAAGCTTGAAATTGTGTATTTTGTATCCAAATTTAAGGTGTTTTAATCGACTTTAACCCTTGAGCTACATCTCTGATAATGAAAACAACATAAGTTAACCCTTCAAGAATCAATGTAACATATGTGTTTCATGATCATTAATTGTGTCATTATGATGTAATGACCACTTTTTTGAAATCTATTTTAATTCTGTTGTCACCAAACAATTAGGGAATTGTTTCAAATCCTATGATTCTTAATGGGTTAAAAATGCCACATTCAACAGTTCAAAGGTCCAAAGAGCCAAGCTTTGGCCAACCCTGGTTTATTGTACAATTAGTAAGGGAAGAGCTGCTACAACCATTCTCCAACAAATTATAAACACACAAAAGCAAGCGTATAAAAGGCATATAAACTAAAATTGTTAAGTGAATACTAACCTCTGCAGAATTATGTGATCATGTTAGTGATCTAATTTTTGTAAGTGTAATATTGTCTTTCATTGCTTTACTATTTTGTAAAAATTAACACACTAGACTCGTATAAGCAATTTATTCATTTTAAGAACTTCTATTATTTGTTTGCATAAACATCTGTATCTACTGAGTGCTGAGGTCAGAGAATATCTTGATTTGACAACCAAGGACCTCTTTAATAATCCCTGGCTTTTGCATCAAGTGTGTTTTTTCATTTTTCTTTTATATCTTTTGTATTTAGGAAGTGGCTATTTTGACATCAACAGCACTTTACCCTCAGACGCTATTTTGCCGTCACCATTCACAGATTCATATGTGTTAAAATAATTAGGGTTTAAATATTTAAATTAAATGCCTAACCATGGCATTTATAAGCAACAATACTTACCATTACTCTGGTGTAAAGCTAAACACAACATAGCAAATGTGTTTATTTAAAAACAAATTAATCGTGTTTGGCGAAGTCGACACACAGGCAAATTAGCCTGTGGGTACAGGACTACTTTGCCATTGACAACAAAATAGCTACTACGTAAAAAAAAAGACTTTACAGTTCATATTTGATATTTTTATTCACATTTTATTTTATATGCCATATTATCTTGTTTGTTATTGCCAAATTTGAACATTTTGATGTTAGGCTTATGAGATGAGGTGGTACCAGACAACTTCGATGACTTCTTACGTTTTCTTGCTGTCTCCTAGTCGAATGACTGCACGACTACATTTTTGTGGTTGTTCATTATTTTGTTTATACAAATTTGAATTTTTTAATTCTGAATTGCATAAACAAACTTGCACAACTAACTTGGACAATGCGGAACACATACTGACATGATATTAACTTGAAACATTGGCAAACCAACTTTCGCGCTGTAACAACCACTGGTCTTTCTAATCATTATCATCAGTGTTGCCAAATGTAAATCTCTTAATATGGCTACATTTTGAAAAAAAATTTCAAAAAATGCTAAAATTATTTTGTGTGTACCCAAAAAAATGCCAAAAAGTATTTTACTTACCCAACACTTTTTGAATCATATCTCCAACAAAATTTCATCATAACTTGAAAATGCAGAAACTTCTTCTTCGGGAGCTTTTTAGGGTCGTAAGAATCCATTGTCCAAATTTTTTTAATTACGGCCTTTAGTTTAGTGATTCAAAGTTTTTACGACATTTGTTGTGTCTTTTCATGCTATATATAACCGTAAGAACAGCTGAAAGCATTGGCAGCAACATTAATTTCGTAAACTACTCTTGACAATATTCATGCTGCGGAATAAGCGTTCCACTTCAGCATTTGAATTAGGGAAAATTAATAGATTAATTGCAAATGTTGCAATATCCTTGAGTGGATTTCCTTCCGAAGCATCTCTATAATCAGATACCTCAGACCAGAATCCTTCGGTCATGTGATATTTGTCCATTTGTTGCAGTTTAGTTTGTATAAACAAGTGTGTTCATCGCTTATACATTCTACATCGACTGTACTGTGCGGTTTTGGCAATGCTTTAATTAAACCGTTAGGCTGTATAGATGTTGCGGTATGTGATAGAGAGGGTTGTGAATCCCCACTGTTGTTTTATGTCACGGAAATTACAGGTCTTCCCATTCTCGGTGAGCATGCATTTGATCTTTTAAACTGAGTGAAAAAGATGGAAATTGTTGACGAATGTAGAGGTTTAACTTGGATAGAATTACACACAATTTTGCTGCTGTGTTTACTGGTAGAGGTTTATATCAAGACAAATATCTGTATCTGTATCTTTTTTATTCATGACCACCACCATTACACACGACACTGAACAACAATAATAATGAGAGAAATGGAGTCAAGAAAAGGAAGTAGCGACGCAACGTCAGACGTTAAAACATGCAAATGAAAACAGTGGATCCATAAAACTAGAGCAATAGTTGCATGGCCGCTAAACCCTAAATTCAAGCAATTAAAGAACAGTTTAATTGAATTGAAAAAAAAACAAACAGAACAAAACAAAAACGCAGGAGTTTTTATAGTTGTAGATCATATTATTTTGTAAATAAAAAGTAATAAAGATGACCAGTGCGAGACACGGCTACGTAGGTGGTCAATGGGTGGCGCAACCGGCCTATAAGGCTGTTTTTTAGCTCATCTGAGCATGGTGAGGAAAGAAAAACCACCCTGGAAATGAAACCTCACCGGGTCCGGAAACCCTTTCATTAAGTAACTGGTCGAAAGAAAGAAAAAAAAAATCTACGAAACACATGTACATTATTAACTTACAAGACACGTAGCTTAGCTCTCCTCAACACAAAGGTTTTAATGTGTTACCTGAGAGTAACAGTTCATCAATAAGTAGTTCGTCCTACAGCCCCAGTTCTTACGTTTGCGTGAATGTTAGTAGTTTGTTACTTGCAGAATTAAAAGAGTAAAATTTTACCTTCACTTCGCGTACCTGTATTTTTGATGAGAAAGCAGTGTTGAGAGGAGCCAAGCGTAAACATTTGACACAACAACATAATCATTTAAACAGATGATAATCCTATTTTACATTAAGAGATGATATCTGCAATGCACATACTATACTTGATTATAATAATGTGGTTGTCATGTTTCAAGCACTAATTGCTCTGCCAAGTGGTGTTACATATAAAAATAGCACTGTTCCATAAATTGTGAATTTAACAACTGCCAACCGTTGTGTTAGAAATTGGCCTATTATGTTGTAACATATTAAAATGTGGGTAGTATTACTATTCTTTTACAGTCGATAGAATTAAGAAGGTGATTATGCTCACAATATAAGGTTAGAGTATACTAAAATATTCAAGTTTAGGTAGTAGTAATTTGGTAACATGAGTTTCGATTATATTTTGCTTTTGTCACCAGGCATCCTTTAACTTCTCAATATAGCTCTTCTGGTGTAATCGAAAGTTTAAATGATCTTTATTTAGATTCAAAATCTACATAAAATTCACGAAAACTCAACGTTTCGAAAAACTAAAATCAGTTTTTCTTCGTCAGGAGTGACTAAAGTTTAAACACAGACAACGGTTACATAGTAATCAACAGGACGATAAGGAGAAAAAATAAAAATTATGGCAATAAAGAAGTGCAGCAGCGACAACTGGCGGTCAAAGACTTATAAATTTGTATAATCCGGGATAAAAGCTGTTAATTTTATCGTTAAAAGAAAAATCAGTTTGGTGCATGTAAAATGATTCTAAAAAACGTCTATTTTTATAGACTATAAAAAAAGACGTTTTTTAGAATCATTTTACATGCACCAAACTGATTTTTCTTTTAACGATAAAATTAACAGCTTTTATCCCGGATTATACAAATTTATAAGTCTTTGACCGCCAGTTGTCGCTGCTGCACTTCTTTATTGCCATAATTTTTATTTTTTCTCCTTATCGTCCTGTTGATTACTATGTAACCGTTGTCTGTGTTTAAACTTTAGTCACTCCTGACGAAGAAAAACTGATTTTAGTTTTTCGAAACGTTGAGTTTTCGTGAATTTTATGTAGATTTTGAATCTAAATAAAGATCATTTAAACTTTCGATTACACCAGAAGAGCTATATTGATGAGTTTCGATTGTTATCTTCTTCTTCTTCGTATGGAGGCGATGTTTCTTAGATTGTTATTATTATAATCTATTGCTGCCCAATGTCCAATGTTACAAGAAGTTGTTGATGATTGGTTGTTGTATTTGGAAGCCTTAGAAGAATCGCCCCTGCATGATGATGATGATGTTTCCTTCGATTGCACCGCGTACATTATCTGTAAGCAAAAGAAGCGAACCAGCAATCTGTTCAAATACCAATGGAGTTTGTGCACAAGTAATTTCGCAACTTTGCGCTGAATGTGACAACAGATATTTTTTCATTTTTGAAAAAAATTGGCAATTTGCTCCAGATGGCGGGACCTTGGTACGAAATAGACTGCTGACATAAACTGCTAGAGCAAGGTTTTGGTATTAATTTAGATCTATTTCTGGTATTATATTGTGAAATGCTTTTTACAAATACATTTCGAAATACGTCAGGATTTTTTCCAGAGTTCTGTTTGAACATAAATACTGCAATCTCCTTAGTTAGTAACTGGTTTATAGTAAGTAGCTGGTGAGTTTTTCTTACATCAGTTACATCTCTGTAGTGCCTTAGGTTGCATGCCATCCTTATGAATTTGTTGCATGTTTTTTGTAGTTTATTTATCAATGTTTTATTTCCAATGCACCAATTAGTAATACAATATTGTAAGTGACTGTTGATTAGAGAGTGGTACAAAGTTAACATGGAGCCTTGCCTTAGAAAAGGTTTGATTCTCCTTACCACGCCAAGAGTGGACCTTAATTTATTTTGAAGATGTCTAATATGTCCTGTCCAAGTTAAGTGCTCATCAATATGTACACCTAGAAATTTCATTGTAGTAACCTGTTCAATTTTTATATTTCTAAGTGTAACAGTTAAGTTAGTAGGAGGTGGTTTAGATTTAGAGGATCTGAATAGAATGCATTTAGTTTTAGATACATTTATTGAAAGATTATTGGCTACCATCCATTTGTCAATATAGTGTAACTCTTCTTGAGCACATTCATAAAGTGTTGCTATGTTTTTATTTTCTAAAAATATGCTTGTGTCATCTGCAAACATAACGGGATCGGAGAATTTTAAACAGTTTTGGAAATCATTAACATAAACTAGAAATAACAATGGGCCTAAATTTGAACCTTGAGGAACCCCTCTTGTCACTGGGTTGATTATGTTTGATAGAGTGCCATTACATTCCACTTGCTGCGTTCTACCAGTCAGGTAACTCTTAAACCAGTCATAAGCTATGCCTCTGACTCCATAATGTTGCAATTTGTGAAGCAGTATATCATGATCTATTGTGTCAAAAGCCTTAGACAGGTCAAGAAAAATACCGAGTGTGGGTACTTTATGGGAAAGGGATTCGGTTATTTTGTGTACCATAAACGTTATTGCATGTGAGGTGTTATGATGTTTTCTAAAGCCAAATTGATGGACAGAGAAAAAATTACTTTGGTCCAAAAATGTGCACAGACGCCTATACATAATTTTTTCCAAAATCTTTGAAACATTTGATAACAAACTTATAGGCCTGTAGTTATTAATGTTGCTGCTGTCACCTTTTTTATAGATTGGACATACTTTAGCTAGTTTGAAATCATTAATGAATTCTCCTTTGCTGAGCGATAAGTTAAAGATGTGGCTTAGTGCAATTAATATGTTATCTGGTGACGACTTCAATAGCTTTGATGGTATTTGATCTATGCCAGCACTTAATTTGGATTTCATGCTATGCAATATATTTGAAATTTCCATGGGACAAGTAGGCCATACAAACATTGTCGAGCGTGAGGATGGTTTTAAATATTCACTGTATTTGGCTTCACTTGATGGAAGTTCATCCATCAGTTTGGAGGCTATGGTGGAAAAGTGGTTGTTGAAATGATTTGCAAGAGCCTGTGGTTCATATATTTCTTTACCATCAATTTTGAGTTTTTTGCAATCAGATTTTCTTTGTTTTCCAAGCAAGTTGTTAATAAGACGCCATGTATTTTTTATATCACCCTTGAATATGTTAAATTTTGACTTATAATAAGTCTGTTTTTTCTCTTTTATGATTCTGTAATAGTAATTTCTAGCTTGGGTAAACAATGTTTTTGAGTGGTTTGTTTTGGTTTTCATGTAGTGTTTAAAAAGGTTTTCTTTATTGTCCAGCAATTCCTGAGCTTCTCTATCAAACCAACTCTTGTTTGGTTTGTTTTTAAAACTGACCTTCTTTAATGGAAACGATTTTTCAAAGTCAGTCATATACTGCTTTTTCAGCTGATTGTATGCATCATCGGGATCAGACTTTTCCAAGATAGGAGTAATGTCAAGTTCAGATACACATTGGGTAAACGAGGCTATTTTTGTGTCAGTGAAGGAGCGGTAATACTCAATATTTTTAGTCTGTGATTTCTTGATGGACATGCATATCATTGTTACTAGATGATCAGATATTGAGTAAGTAATTATACAACTCTTTAGTTTTTGTGCATTGCAACAGTTAGTTCAAATGTGGTCTAGGAGTGTGCCATTGGTTTGTGTGATTCTAGTTGGCCTATTGATTAATGACCTATATCCATTTTCCAACATTACTTCAATGAAGTTGCCAACATTAGGTTCATCGCAGTCAAGGAGGTTTATGTTGAAGTCTCCAAACAATAAGCATTCCCTTTTGCTTATTTTGTGCAGTGTATTTTCTAGAATTGATTGAAACAAGGATTGGGCATTAGCATCTTTACTAGGAGAGTGGTAAATATTTCCACAAGTTATTGTTTTATTTTTGAACATAATATCAACAAAGATTGCTTCAAATACTTTTTCATTCATTATTTCTAGGTCAGTACGACGAGAGTAAACCACATCATTTTTGATATAGAAACCTACTCCTCCACCTCGAAATTTTGATCGAGGGTTAGATATGAATATGTAATCCTGTACGTTTGTGTGTCGTCCTGATTGGTTTGGCTTTAGCCAAGTTTCTGTTACAGCAATTAGGCTCGGCTTAAATGCTAGTGATGATAACAATCCTTCAAGTTTTGCCAAATTTTTGTAGTTGTTTAATGATCTTATATTCAGACTAATAGCAGTGAAGTTGTTATCTGAGGAATTATTAATGTCATTCAGTAAATTGGTATGAGCTTTACTACTGGTTACGTATCGATCATTTGTATCAAACAGACAAATTTCATCAACGTCTGTTAAGTCATCACTTTCAGTGCATGTGATTTCATTGAAACCACCAAAACTGCCATCAAATATTTTGTTTAGTTCATAAGCAGATAGCAAGGTAGCGTTAGAATTTGTTTGGTTAGATTTGTACAATTCATCAAATTCAACATCAGAACAAGAAGAAAAGGGAAAAGAAAAATCATTGCACAGGTTACACTTCCAGGTGCCTATCCCATTATTATTTGTTTGACTGTTCTTACCAGTGCATTTAACATGAATTATCTGTAAACATTGTGAGCAGATTAATGATTTTTGGTTTTTTCGAACTGTTTTCAAACAATTGCAACATGTTTTATCAGGTTGTTTTGGCATAAGATAGTTCAAAACTCAGAGCAAAATAAGTTCTGTAAAGAAAAGAGCTTGCTGAAGAAACTGTACAGTTGGCTAGTAGACCAGGCTATGATTATGTAACAACTACTTAGTTTAGTTTGGCTAATTTGCATTTATCAGTTGCGAAAATTACGTAAATATTTCCGGCATATTCGCTAGTTACACAGAAGCAGCATGATGATGAGCAATGCATAGCAATACAACACTAATGATATGAAATGAATACAGGATTTAGTACTAATATCTAGAAACTATTTATATCTTATCATTAACAATAGCATCAATATCACCAAAGTCTTCAATTACTAACCTTTTGTTGTCCTGGATGCAGTATACATTACCATTGGTCGTTCACACATTGAAAAATCCAAATGCTTTCCTGGCCTCCACCACAAGTTGTAGTCGACGTTTCGTGAGGGACTCTGTGATCGACAGCTTTTCCAGACTTCCATCAGATTTCAGCCTCCGCTTGTTGTTGTACACCAGGTCCCGTACTGATCTCCTCACGAATTTGATGATGATAGGTATCACTCCCTTTTTTCTGGAAGGAAGTACATGACATGTATCAATATCATCAGATTTGACCTTATAATCAAGTGTTAGCCTAGCATTTAATTTTCCAGTTACATATTTTTCAAAATCGACGTAACTCCCCTGCATTGGAATGTTCTTGCATCCATGGAGGATCAGGCAGTTGCGTCGGCCGTACTGTTCCAGGTCATCAATTCTCATCTCATTCTCTCTTGTCGCTCGTGCCACCTCCTTCACGATTTTCTCCAATCTGTTGATAGCCTCTTCCATATTCTTGAGCTGCTGACCTTGGGTGTCGTTTGCAATATTACCATCACCTGCAACAAAAGACAAACTGGCAGAACCAGCAGTTTGGGGTTGCAGGTACTGTTCAGCATACCTTTGTTGAGTGGACTTGATAGTCTGGATTTCCTCCATCACACTCTCCAGGGTATACTTACTTCCGACCACAGCCATGACAGATATCCAATACTTTACAAAATCAAGATATTCTAAAATTTAGCCTATAGGAATATTGGCCTAGTACTACTACCAACTTAGCATAAAACTCAGCAGATCATCTGAAATCTTATTCAAATAGAATGAAAATATCATATCACCTTGGAAAAGGACGCCAAACCTGACATACAACAACTTCGACACATATCTTACGCACTTCGGCCAAAATTATGAGAAGTTTTGATGGTCTAACTAAAGATGGAATAATAGCACATGTTGATTGTCCTACAGAATGAGTTAGCAATTTGGTGGTGCTTGATACAGAAGACAAGAGTTTACGTTTGTGCCTTGACCCGAGACCTTGAATGCAGCAATACTGCGTGAACGCCTTGTTATACCCACTCCATCAGATGTTTGATCACAGCTGTCGGGAAAGCGGCTTTTCTCGGTGTTTGATATAAAATGGCTATTGATAATGTTGAAGGTATGTATATAATTGCTGATAATATTAATTGTGGCCGCGAAAAATGAAAATGAGCGCGAAGTAATCATGGTCTCATTACTCAAAAGGGCCGAGGAGAAGGGCGATTGCTTCAACCGGAATAAGATATAATTCAAGGTGAATTCCGTACGATGCATGGGGCATCTTGTCACGGAAGATGGACTGAGGCCAGATGACAAAAAGATTAATGCAATTGTAAATACGCCGCCCCCAACTGATATATCTTCTTTACAGCGCCTACTCGGAATGACGAAATACCTCTCTCAGTATATGCCAAATGAATCCGCAATCAAAACGTCTTCATGCAAACTACTATAAAAAGATGCCGAATGGACATGGGAGGACAAGCACGAAGAAGCTATCGAACGTTTAAAACGTGCTTTTGTGAGTAAACCTGTGCTAGCTTATTATGATGTCAATAAATCGGTTATTGTACAATGAGATGCTTCACAAGTGGGCATGGGAGCATGTCTTGCTCAAGAAGGTAAACCTGTAGCCTTTGCTTCAACATCCTTATTTTCCTCAGAAATAAATTATGCACAAATAGAGAAAGAGTTGCTAACAATCGTGTTTGCATGTGAGAAATTTCATCAATACGTTTTTGGTCAACGAACAGTTACCGTAGAAAGCGATCACAAGCCGCTAGAGTACATTTGGAAAAAGCCATCGAGTAAAACACCATCAAAACTCTAGCGACTCATGCTACGCTTGCAGCCATATGATTTGAAAATAAAGTATGTTCCAGGGAAGTACTTGTATATGACTGACATATTATCAGGGGCATACTCACCTGATACTCCCACCGCTGAAATTGACGATGACCTGGTGCAAGTTGTGCATTCCGTTATCACAAACTTACTCGTCACTACCACCGAACTTGAAGAAACTCATTAGGCTACTAATGTTGATAAGACGTTGCAGAAAGCAAAACGGCATTGTAAGACAACCCGGCCACACAGTCAAAAAATGTTGCATTTTCAGTACGTCCTTATTGGAACATACCTCGTATGTGATACTTAAGACGTGGCTGATGGTATTGTTTTTAGTGGTCAACGCATTCTAGTACTGCAGTCACTGCAATCTCAATTGCTCGGCTTGATTCAGGAATCGCGTTTCGGCATTGAGAAAAGTAAATTTTGTGCAAGCAAGTTGCTTTATTTGCCTACAATGGGTGCTAACATTGAGCGCACTTTTGCGAATTGTGTATTAAATATCAAAATAATTAGCAACATGAACCAATGATATCTCACAATATTTTATGCAAGCGTTTTCTTAAAGTTGGCATGGACAAATTGACCTTTAACTCTTTCGCTCCCGCGATCATCGATTGATGATCTCGTGTTTTCAGTGTTTTCCTCAAATTTTGTGAAATTGAGTTACAAAATTAGTTTAATAAAAAATCAATTTGTGACTTTATTTTTCATCCGATTTTCATAAAACTTTCAAAAGATCACGCTTATTTCCTCACGCATCGGAAGATGTATAATTTGTGCCTTAATTCTTGGATTTTTATACCCAAAAAGGGTTAAAAGACCAACAACCCAGTTGCAGACGACAAAATCGGCCAAATTCTCAGCACGTGCCAACTACACTAAAATCAAATTGAGATTACATCTTTACCACATAACCAAACCCTTCATCATTAACACAGTCTGAAAACTACTCTTTTGGGGCATCATTTGACAAAATTTTAAGCGATAATAATAAATTTTACTTTTATAAATTTCCAAATTTTTTAGGGGTCTCAAAATCCCCCAAACAAATTTGAGTGATTAGATAAAAGTAAATTTAGTGCGTAAAAATATGATATGTTGCTAAATACCGGTCTCATTTGAAAGCTTAGGAAATGTGCTTTCCAGCAATATATAACTTTAAATAGTTTAGACTAAGTGGTATATGATATTTACTGATCAAAAATGAGTACTGTACATCATGTCAGTTCAAAACCCCCAAAATGTTTTGACTTACCTTCACTAAATTATGATTTTTAGAAAAACTACATCCTATAAAAAGATAAAATAAATTGCAAATGTTTCACCAATAAAGTCGTCATTTTGTATCAAGTTTCCAAGGAGACAAGAAGCGAAATACAAGTTTAAAAGCTAGCAGAAGTTTGTCTTTCGTAAATCAAAGTTTGCTGTATCCCCCTTGTTTCTCAAGAAATGGGAAGGGTGTAAACAAGCTGCTGTTTCATCGTCAGTGACAGTATATTCTATTTAAACTTGATATTTTCTGAATCTTGAAGAAATTCCCTGTTCAAAAATACATAATGTTACATGGTTTAGGCTAACCTCTAGCAGATAATGACTGATCATATTTTAGGTACTGAATTTAACTACCAAAATTTGGTACCGGTCGGTACCGGTCAAAAAAAAGGTCATGTGCCTCAGAAAATTGCAAATTGTAGAAAACCTAGGCTTTTAGGTAAGTTTTGATTGATGTACCTTGAAAGCTTATTTCCTTAGCATCATTTTGCGACCATTTCTAAAAAAATTGGTTGAAAATATAATCTGTAGTGATCTTTGAGGTGAGGTACCTCTTTAATTTTGAAGACAAGTACCCCCCAGTTGGGGGGGTTCATTTGCATAAAATTAGCATATTCAAAAAAAATGTTTTTTTCTATTTGAAATCCTCAAGAAATGTAGATTTCAACGATATATCACACTTAATGTAGAAGTAGACAGCTGAGTAATGATTTACAAACAAACTTGAGGAACATAATTATGATTGATTATGACAGATTTTCGCGCTGCCACCTTACGGACATTTTTTTTCGCTTTTCACGCGGGAGCAAAAGTTTAAAGGACTATCTTGTGGTAGTCGTTTATTATTCTAAAGATTCTGAATTACTACCTCTGCTTGACAAAACCACCAGTTTCATTGTTGAACAGAGTAAGAGTATGTTTGCGTGTCATGGCATTCGAATTGAAATTGTTGGTGACAATATGCCATTTCTGTGAAATGAGTTTTTAACATTCGCAAACACATTGGGCAATAACTCATTCACAGCAACGTGCATTGAGAAAAAAGTCCACAAGGTGGCAGAGCGAAAAACTGTCATAATTTGTCATAGCATAATCAATCATAATTAATCATCATAAAACACCCCAAGTTTGTTTGTAAATCATAACTCAACTGTTTACTTTAACATCAAGTGTTATATATCATTGAAATCTCTGCTTCTTGAAGATTTCAAATATTTAAAAAATTTTTGTTTGAATATGTAGATTTTATGTTAATTACCCCCTCCCCTCAATAGGTGCTGAGTTGTCTTCAAAATTAAAGTACCCTTATCTCAAAGATCACTACAGATTTTATTTTCGAGCAATTTTTTTAGAAATGGTCGCTAGATGATGCTAAGGATATAAGTTTTCAAGGTATATCAGTCAAAACTTGCCTGAAAGCCTAGGTTTTCTACAATTTGCAATTTTCTGAGGCACATGACCTTTTTTTTTAACTGGTACTGACCGATACTAAAATTTGTTAGTCAAATTTAGTACCTAAAATATGATCAGTGATTATTTGCTAGAGGGTTAGCCGAAACCATGTAACATTTTGCAATATTGAAAGAAGAATTTCTTCAAGATTCAGAAAATATCAAGTTAAAATAGAATGTGTGGTCACTAACAATGAACCAGAAGGTTTTTTAGACCCTTTCCATTTGTTGAGAAACAAGGGGGATACAGCAAACTTTGATTTAGAGCAGGAATGTGGAAGCGGAAGCGGTGAAAGCGGTCCTTTTTCTGTGAAAGCGGAAGCAGAAGCGCGAAAATTCTACCGCTACCGCTTCCACATCGGTTATTTGACTTGAAGAGTAACTTGGCAAAAAGCTTTGTCCATTTCCCAATGTGAATTAAACGGTGAAGTTGCACAATAAGTCTGAACAACCGTGCGATATCAGTAGAGCGAGAGAACAAGAAAAAGTATAACTAACATCACATTTTACGAGTATATTGATTGTGGGTAAGAAAAAGATAGTTTGGACAATGAAACGTAGCTAATATAATGATGATTTGATTAAACTTAACTAACCTTGGTTGGGGGGTTGAAAACGTTGAAAAAAATTTTTTCACGACGGAAACAACTTAATCACTCCACATCAGTACTCTTCAACAGGGGTTTTGCAAAACATGCAGTTGTGTTCCGTGAGTTTTTAGGGTTCCGTGAGGAGACCGCGAAGGTTCTTCGTTTATTACTAGTATTTATTTCTTATTTCAATATATTGATTTTTTATATGTAGTGGTGTTCCGTGTATATAAATAGTATTGAAATTTTAGGATAGCAAGTTGCAGATTGTGACGTAATTCTGTTTACAACTTTAGGAACGTCTGAATTTGCTAACTTCCTTTGTAACGTAATAGTGCGTGTGCAATTTCAGTTTTGCTGTTATTGTTGTTACCCGACCCCTTCCGATGGATGGGTTGATGGCGGAAGACCATGGAGCCCCAGAAGTCGGGAAACTCAACAGGGCCTGGGACAGAGTTCGTAGAGAGACAGAAAATTGCAAAAGAGCGAGCGACGCAAAGAGTCCGTAGTTGGACAGTGCAGAATGAGATGAGAGGTGTCCGCAAGCGCTGCAGGAAGGATTCTCGATCCTGCCAATCCTAGAGAGATAGGAGCTTAACACAAGGCTGTGTCCGTTGCAGCGAAGGCGAGGGAGAACACAGCGAGCATGACGTAGAAGCACAAGTTATTCGGTGGAAATTGAAGGAACATGTGTGTCTAAGAACTTAGATGAGACTGTATGCCTCCAGTCCGAGAAAAGACAAGAGTGGATACCAGAGATAAGAAAAGAGTGACTACAAGGAATTGCTGAGGGAACAAGTAGCGCTCCCCGTCTGGCCAGCTCATCAGCCGCGTCGTCGTCCGGAAGAAACGAGTGTCCGGGGAACCATTGTAGCCTGATGGAACTGGAGAAGAGAGAAAACAGTTTCTGACAGAGATTGAGGTAAGAAGAAAGTTGAAGGAGAAAACAGGGGGGCGAGGACAGAGCGAGAGTCAGATAGAAAAGAGAAATGGCAGACTTGTTGGTGCTGCCAAGACCAGCAAAGAGCGTGCAGGATGGTGCAGGCTTCAGCGGAAATACTTGAGCATACTGAGCCTGCTGAAAAGAAAAGAGTGGCTTCGATGCCACAGAGAAAGTAGTTGGCAAGTACGCCAGAGCCGTCTTTGCCAAAAAGTAAAGGAACAGAGCAGTCTGTCCAGAGCAACAGATCGTAAAGAGGGCATTTAGTTTCAGAAAAGTAAAGAGAACAGCAGCAAAGAAAAGAAAAAAAGGCGAGTATTCCTCTGCAGAAGCACAGTGAGAGTCAAAGTAAAAAGCAAAGTCATCTTGACGAGCTTTCTGAAAATTGAAGGAAGGGAGACGTTCGTTGGGGCGAAAGACCGGAGAAAGAGGGACGGTTAGTAGAATTGGTAGGTGATTGGAACACAGGTTCTGAAGCACCTCCCAGAGGCAAGATAAGGCGAGAGAGAAAAGAGCAAAGGAGATGTCAGGGTAGGAGCGACTGCCAGAGGAGCGATGAAAAAGAGTAGGTATGTCAGGGTCATTGAGGGGAAGGAGGTCAGAGGAGGTGACCCGATCGAATGAAAGCACTGTTCTGCATTCAACGCGACTTCTAATTTCTAAATAAAAGAAACACAGAATAGTTCGGAACAATAAGCTCAAGCGAAGTAGGTAAAGTAATTGCAATAAATGAAGGTTTTTGTCCCCTCAAAATGATAAAGTGTAGAAGAAGACAAGCTACAGACCCACAAAAGTTAAAAAATATGTCAACGGTCGTTTTCTCGTTTTTTGTTGGTGGAAGCGGAAGCGATAGGTGTGGAAGCGGGAGCGGGATCGGAAGCGGTCGAAAAATAACCTCTTCCACATCCCTGATTTAGAGAAACCAAACTTCTAGCAGCTTTTAAACTTGTATTTTAGTTTCTATCTCCTTAAAAACTTGATACAAAACGAAACTTTAGGGGTGAAATATTTGCAATATATTTTTGTCCTTTTAAAGGATGTAGTTTTTCTAAAAATTCTAAATTAGTGCAGTAAGTTGCAAATTTTTGGAGGGGTTTTGAACTGATATGATGTACGGTACCCATTTTTGATCAGCAAATATTATATACCGCTTAACCTCGACCAGAGCAACTCAAAAAATTTTAACAAAGGCCCAGTTGGAGAAGCTCAGTATTTCCAGAGATCCAGTAGAATTTTTGATTTGCAATGACAAAAATGAAACTACTGTATCATTTCCGGTAAATACAGAAAAATACTTGGATTTTCTCATAGTCTACACTAATCATCAAAATCAAAAATAACATAAGCTTATTATGCTCTATTCTGCTAATTTTGTGAAAAAAAGCGCATTTTTTATTTTTCGCCAGTTCTTTAAACTTGGTCCATAGAAGTAACACCGAATCAAAGGTAGCGCTGGGGTGTTTGACACTGGTACTATACAGTAGGCAATCTTGCGCGGCAGTAAGATTTCCAACATAATGCCTAATTTATTTTCTTCCAAGCGGTGCTTAACGTCATAGGTTAGTTTAAACTCTGGATTGGTTATGCATTGGCCTAGTCCAAGACCAATTTTAGGTGTCAAAACAGGTTTTAGACGCCTCAAGAGTAACCGCTCGAAAAGCTTGTAAGAAACGCTTAGCAGCGATATGCGCTGAAAACTCTTTCAGTGATCAGCTTCATTGCCGGGTTTTGTTACCGAGATAACAGTGGCCAGTCGTTATATTGTGGGGATTGTTAGGTAGGTCACGCAGGCTATGTAGAATTTTGGAAGCCATGTAACACATTTAGGGCCGCAGTGCTTCAGAATATAGGTGGCGGAATATTGTCTGGGCTTTGAGCTTTACGACACCTGATCAGTTAAATTGCAGAGGCAAATTTAGTGGACGAGACAGGCATAAATAACAGATCTTCAACACTGAGAAATAGGTTTTCTCCCATTTTTCATGCTAGTCATGTTGTTTGTTAGTCCTTCTAAAGGTGTCGTTAGGCAACTGTGCAGTTGCGCGGAAGCTGCGAAAAATTTTTGATATTTTGTTTGAAAATAATTTACTATTGAGAATAAGTCAACAAAGTTTGGTAGAAAGGGCATGGCTTTTTCGATATCCGTGGCTGCACCTATTGCTACACATCCTTGAGCTTGAGATCCAGTTTCAACACCTAAAAGGTCTGGATTCAGACCGCGATCCGCCAATTGAATAGCCCTGGCCTAGACCATTTAAGGCTATATTAACATATTGCGGGAAAGCAAATTTTCTAAGTTTTCACATGAGACTGGTATTTAGCAACATATCATATACTTTACGCACCAAATCTACTTTTTTTATTTATATACAAATTTTTGGGGGGTTTTGAGACTCCTAAAAAATTTGAAAATTTTGATAGGTAAATTTTTTTATTATTGCTTGAAAATTTGTCAAATGACGCCCCAAAAGAGTATTTTTTAGACTGTGTTAATGATAAAAATTTGCTTTCCTGGAAAATATGAAATCTTAATTTGATTTCAAGGGGGTTGACTCTTGCTGAAAATTTGGCAATTTTTGTCGTCTGCAGCTGGGCTCTTGGTCTTTTTAATCCTTTTTAGGTAAGAAAATCCAAGAACTAGGGCACAAATTTTACATCTTCTGATGCGTGAGGAATTAGGCGTGATCTTTTGAAAATTTTATCGCAAATCCATTTTTTAGTAAAGTGATTTTGTAAGTCCGCAAAAAAAATTTGAGGAAAACACTGAAAACACGAGATCATCAATTGATGATCGCAGGAGCGAAAGAGTTAAAACTATCACATTAAGCCCGACTTCAGTCAAAGCTATGGTCAAGCTGAGCGCTGCATGCAACCAATAAAAAAAATTTTCCCAAAAAAGCTCGTAAACAAAATCGTGACCCATTTTAACCATCTTAGAATATGGAAATTCACCTATTGTTCTGCCAATCCTCATGTAGTTTTTTTTCTCAGCGATTTGACTTCATGCAGCGTAGCCTCTTGTGAATGTGACGCAAAGACTTCATAAGCAATTTCCCACAAAATTGATTGATATTGTGGTAAATTAAGTGATCTCGTGTTATTTTGTTTGGAGTTTAAGTAAATGCAGCTTCAAATTAGACCCCTACAGCGAACCGAACAATTCGTCCGCATCGCAGTCGGTAGATCTGGGGTTCATTCCCTAAGTCGAGTCATACCAAAAGACTTTAAAAAATGGTATTCATAGCTTCCCTACTTGGCGCTCAGCATAAAAATAGGATAGTGTGGAAAACAAGCTGGCAAGCTTGCTTGTTGTGTCCTTGGGCAAGGCGCTTAACGCGTTGAAGTTGCTAACCCAGCATGTCGCAAAAGACGACGCTTGGGTACCCACCAGTGGCAGTCCGCCTTGTTGGTGGTGGGGCTACCAGTCACTCGAGACTGGTTTGAAATGAGCTGCCATCTTTCCCCTAGCCTAATTTCGATTAGGTTGACGGCATGAACCTGAATTGCAGTTCACGCTGTGCCTCCATCCCGAGGAAGAGGAGGGGTAACCACAAACAAACAAACAACCGAACAATTAGCCCCTACTGAGAAGTAGTAGACGTTATAACCAGGATTCCTACGCGGACTACTTCTAAATGCCTTCCTTTGTTATATAGTCTTTCTTTGGTCTTTGCCCTGTAGTTAAATAAGGCCGCATGTTTGACTTATATATATGACAGGTGCATCTGCTCATATTTTATATCTGCTATATACATATATAGTGACCACGTGCATTTTCGCTATTCTTGTCAAAATGTCAACGTGGAGAAACGAGTAGTGAATTTTCGTTTCGATCTGATTATGCTTCGGATTTCTGTTTTGGCCTGAGTGTTGGTCCTCCTGCTTGATTGTTATTAAGACTGTGTGGTAGTCTTTATCGCCGTGAATTTTCGTTCTGCACACGCTGGGCGAAGCTGCGCATATTTGTAAATAAAACACTGCAAGAAAGCTTCAGCCGTTTCTTGTTTTTGTTTGACGAAGCAAAAAGGATCCGTAGAGCTAATATTACTAGCTCTACAAAGAAACTCTACTGGTTCAGTGCTAATCAACGACGGTACGCTTTGCGCGGGAATCAAAGAGTTAAAACCTGGTGATGCCGCACCACCTATCACCGAATTGAAGTATTCTCCAGCTCAAATATTGATGAGCAGACGTCTTCACACAAAAATACCTGTTACGACGTCGCTATTGTCATCCAAAGTTGTCGATGCTTGTGCTGATTTAACAAAGCTGCAGTCTCGTTGAAAGTATTGTTATGATTGGACTAATTTGAAGGCATTACCTTCTTTGCGGAAAGGAGATGTAGTATGTTATCGTAAAATAAGATGCAAAACAAATCTGTCTTTTCCAATGTGCGAAATAAACCTCCTTCGTATTTAGTACGTAATGAACACGGTGTGCTGTGAAGAAATCGCTCGTCGCCTCTGTAAGACTAATTTGAAACCTCCTGTATTTATTCAGTGCCAATCATCCCATTACTATCAAGGTAATAAACCTGTGCAAAGCTCAAATGTTATTGATTATCGAACTGATTCGCCTATTTGCGGTAATGATACTTCATTGTTTAACTTCTCTGAATTCTCGCTCAGATTAACATCTCGCTATGGAAGGCCAATCAGATTTCCTGCCAAGTATAGAGATTTTGTGGTGTCATAATTAATTATACTTGTGATAAACTGTTTGTTATCTCTGCCTTAGAAGAGAGGCGTAACAATATGTAATGTGCTACCCAGTTTGAACTATGAATTCATAAGTTCATTTATTCTTATTATGTTAAAATGTAAATAGACTTCGTTTTGTTAGACTGTGTTGGAATATTACAACTTATATAAAAACGTTCAAACCAGATCTGTGTCAAGAAAAAGAATTTGTCTACAGACTCAAACTTCCACACTAGTTTCTCGCTTTTCGTTGGTCACTTTTTCGACTAATCGCTTGAGAGCGCCTTGATTTTTCTTTCGCTATATAAGTTCTTGTACTTCATATTTCCTTTTCGACGTGTTCCCTTAAAAAGAGTCAGACAAAAAGCTTTTGGAAATAACTCAAAAATCTTAACTTCATTTATGGCTGTTTTCATTGCTTTGTATTTTTTCCTTTCTTCCTTTTACGTTATTATTTTTCAATGTATAACCAATAATAAAAAACATTAAAAAGATTTGGGAAATGAATATAATACTTTCTGCCTTTTTCAACTGCTGTACCACCAACCAATATATCAAAAATTTTGATAAAAATAGAATTTCAAATCGGTTTTTTATCGAAAGCAACAAGATGTCAACTGTCAAGATCGATATTAAATATTTTGGATGCTTAATTTGCATGACTCGAATTAATGTTTGCTTTGTGAGAGCAACAATCAATTTTGGCTACAAAGTAAGGTCTGTACGTTCTTCAATTCAAAACACGGTATAAACATGTTAAGATAAAACAATTTAGCAATCTTAATAATTAAATATAGCAGGCATTCCTCGTATGTCGAGTGTAACGATATTTCAACCAGATCACTTCGTTCTTTCGACAATTTATTATTCAAATTTAACGTTTCGCTCCCCTTAGTTACCGGGGAGCTTCTTCAGAAAACGGTAGATGTTAAAAATGTAACATACAAACTGTACAACATAAAAATGTAAAGACTACCTGTATTACTAAACACTAAAAATTACACTGGCCAACACATTTTTTTTGTCTAAGGTCTCTAAGCTGATTTAGACTAATTTAGGGGCTCT
Source organism: Trididemnum clinides (assembly GCA_963675345.1). NCBI lineage: Eukaryota > Metazoa > Chordata > Ascidiacea > Aplousobranchia > Didemnidae > Trididemnum > Trididemnum clinides. The sequence goes on from OY776297.1 coordinate 169,474, forward strand.
GATTCCGAAAATCATACTAATTTTCTCTCATCAGGTCAGGTTTTTGAGATATTTGCTATTTTATACCTTTTTTACCTTAACACTAGAAGTACGTCTATATACACTGTAGCGTTATAATTATAATTGTAGGCTGTTATTGTGATGTATGTTAAATGATTATGACATCACAAACCTTTAAGTAAACTCAATACTCAAATTTGCTGTACAACAAGATATGTAGTTGGTAAGAAATGAACGCTGAGTAGAAAGTAGGGCTACTGATTGTAGCATATTCTTGTTGATTTCTGGGTCAAAGTATGGTTTATTCTTTTATATTAAGAATTCTCTTATAAGACAGGACTGCTCAACACGCAATTTATTGCATAGCAGTTATTAATCAATTTAGGATGATTTTAATGTGCCAAATCTAAAAATAAAAATGACGTTGGTTTTCTTTAGTCTATTTTAGATACTGAAGATTTCACATACTTTAACTTGGTTGTACTACTATACTTTTTTCATTTCTTTAAAGGTTACTAGTGATTAAAATGAAGTCAACTGGAAGAATTTTGTCGAAATAGGCCTGACATATTCTGCTATATTTGCGATGAATACACACTCGTTCCTTATAGGAATCCAGTCACAACTTTTATAAAGCAAACTTATCATGCCTATTTTGGTATGAAACTTGGTGACCAGGACAAAGCTTGGGCTCCTCACATGGTGTGCAGGTCATGCACTGAATGTCTGCGTCAGTGGAGTAAAGGGAAGAAGACCAGTCTAAAATTTGGAATACCCATGGTATGGAGAGAGCCCAGAAACCATGTCTCAGACTGCTATTTTTGTGCTATTGATGTGACTGGGATTGATAGAAAGAACCGTAAAATTCTCAAGTATCCTGATCTTGAATCAGCACGTCATCCTGTTGCTCACTCTGATGAATGCCCAGTCCCTGTCTATGCAATGCTTTCTGAAGATAGTGATAACGGTTCTACCGCTTCTCAAGAGAGCCAAGAGGATGAAGAAGCGGATTTTAGCGATGATACTCCACATCCTTTTTCCCAAAATGAGCCAAATGATCTTTTTCGTGATCTTAATTTGTCGAAGTCCTCAGCTGAGCTCTTGGCATCCAGATTAAAGGAAAAAAGCTTCTTGTCTCATGGCACACGTATCACTTTTTATCGCAACAGGCATCAAGAATTCCTTCATTTCTTTTTTGAAGAAAAAGATTTGGTTTACTGCACAGATATTGTTTATCTTCTGCAAAAGCTTGGAGTGCCACATTATGAACCGCAAGATTGGAGACTATTTATCGGCAGCTGTAAGAAATCATTTAAATGTGTTCTGCTCCATAATGGCAACCAGCTTGCTTCAGTACCCCTTGCTCACTCAACTTCACTGAAGGAGAACTATGATTCAGTAAAGTATGTGCTGGAGAAAATCTCTTACTGTCAGCACGAGTGGCAGATATGTGTTGACCTTAAAATGGTGAATCTTCTATTGGGAGAACAGTCTGGATTTACCAAGTACATTGCTTTTTGTGCATGTGGGACAGTAGGGACAGATCTCAGCAATATATGAAGAAGGACTGGCCTGCAAGAGATGAAATGGTGCCGGGTAGATCAAACAACATTGTCAACAATCCTCTGGTGGACAGACACAAAATACTCTTGCCACCGCTGCACATCAAGCTTGGCTTGATTAAACAGTTCACCAAAGCCCTGGACAAGGATGGTAGTTGCTTCTCTTACTTGTGCCATGTTTTTCCAGGATTATCCATTGAGAAATTGCAAGGTGGCATTTTTGATGGTCCTCAAGTTCGACAGCTTATCAGAGATCCTGAGTCTGAGAAGTCAATGACCAAATTGGAATTGGAAGCATGGAAAGCCTTTGTTCTGGTTGTGAAAAATTTTTTGGGTAACAACAAAGCCAGTAATTATGAAGAACTTATCACCAACATGCTTTATGCTTTCAAAAGCCTAGGATGCAACATGAGCATAAAAATGCACTACCTATTCTCACATATCGATCGATTTCCTGAAAACCTTGGCGCTATGAGTGACGAGCAGGGGGAGAGGTTCCATCAGGATATAAAAGAAATGGAAACCAGGTACCAAGGACGTTGGAATGCAGCTATGATGGCTGATTACTGCTGGACTCTGAAGAGAGGTATTCCCTCTGCTGTTCACTCAAGAATATCAAAGAAACGAAAGTTTATTTCTTAAAATTTGCCTAACCATGATGCAACTTACATGTCTTTCCTTTTTTAATGTATGCTCTTCATTTCATTTTTTTGAGATTTAATAAAAACATTCTATCAGATACATATTAGCCTACATGAGAAATGTTTTACATAAATCAACTACTAATATCCTCAAAGTTTATTTATAGATAGAAGGCGTTTTTAAAAAGCAGTTTAGAAAAAAAACCTGACCTGGTTGAGAAAAATAAGTCTCACTTTTGATTTTAGTGGTGCAAAATACTCGTAATTCCGCTAAAAAATTATAGACAACTTTCAATTTGATTTTTTTTGTAGACCAGTGTTATTTATCCACAGGGCAGGCAATCACGTAATAACAAAAACATTGTTACATCACAGATACAGGAGTGGCCAAGTGAAAAGTGTTGTGAGATACATAAGACATTATTTATTGGAGACAAACACACTATAAACAGTCGAAAAATTTGCACCATCATTGCGATTAATAACATTACATAAACAAGCCTTTTGATTTATCAAAAAACTTTCCGCAACGCGACGTCTGTATGCATGTAATTCTGACTTCAGTATTTTGACATTATCCGAATCTATTTTATGATCGAAATCCATAACATGTTGACTCAGCGCTGACTTTTTAGTGTTAAAAGTCTTGACCGCATCAGCATGTTCCCGTTTTCTGGTTCTAACACTAATAATAATAATAATAATAGCACATTTGTATAGCGCTCTTTCCTGACGGAAGGTCAGATCAAAAGCGCTTAACAAAAACAAAAAATCCAGAACAGTAAAATCAACAATATCAAAAATTTGGTTAAGCTAAAAAGTTACACAAACAGACTTCTAATCTTACAAATTATCAGAACTAAAAGAAATGGCAGAGGCAATAAAAATCACAAAACATGGTGACACATTACATCCGGCAAACCATTTGTAACCAATAATAAAATAATTAATTTGCAATATTTTGGAATATAACAATAATCTTAGAACAAATAGGTTAGTAGCCAGTACTCGTTTCAATCATTTACATGGAGTACAGTACCGGTGACATTGAATACAGATTACACCCAAAATTCAAAATCAGAAAAATGTAAAATGCTTTGGCAAGATTTGCATCAAGCAATTTACACTATAAAAATCATAATTTATCATACTTAAGTTAAACATGAAAACATTTTGAAAACAAATAGCTACTTTATAGTCTAATGGCAAAAAACACGGTCAGCGACATGGAAATAAAATCTAACTACAGATCATGACAAAAATAATTAGGTATCGAAGGCTTCTGTGTAAAAAAATGTTTTTAGCAGGGATTTAAACTGATTTAAAGTTTCAGCACATTTTATATCAGTTGGCAAATTATTCCAGAGTAAAGGTCCACAAACACTAAATCTACGATCACCAAATTTGGAAAAGGTTCGAGGCACAACAAAAAGATAACACTACGTCCTGTTTCACCTAGGCCTACATACACAGCATTGCAATCCCGGCAAGAAATTTGATACACCAAACCACGCTTTTGTTCAAAATCAATAACATCGTTAGGTTTGCGAAACAACGAAGACGTGTGATGTGGTTTTAAAGCCACTCCGATACCAACTTAAGTCAAAATTCGGCTAATAGGTTCGGAGACACCTTGCACGTAGGGAATCGAAGTAAACCGTTTCAGTTTTTCTGTTTTCCTAAAATTATGATTTTTCAAGTACTTCTTAAAACTACATTTATTACTGGGAAATCCGTTATTTTTTAAGGTTTTTGTTATCCGATGAAACTCTTCAATCTTCTTTTCGTTATTGGATGTGGTACTGTTGGCTCTGGAGAATAATGTACAAGCCACACTAACCTTTTGATTAATCGGGTGATGAGACGAATATTGAAGATACCTGTCCGTGTCTGTTTGTTGTTTCGCAAACCTAAAGATGTTATTGATTTTGAACAAAAGCGTGGTTTGGTGTATCAAATTTCTTGCCGGGATTGCAATGCTGTGTATGTAGGCCTAGGTGAAACAGGACGTAGTGTTAGAACCAGAAAACGGGAACATGCTGATGCGGTCAAGACTTTTAACACTAAAAAGTCAGCGCTGAGTCAACATGTTATGGATTTCGATCATAAAATAGATTCGGATAATGTCAAAATACTGAAGTCAGAATCACATGCATACAGACGTCGCGTTGCGGAAAGTTTTTTGATAAATCAAAAGGCTTGTTTATGTAATGTTATTAATCGCAATGATGGTGCAAATTTTTCGACTGTTTATAGTGTGTTTGTCTCCAATAAATAATGTCTTATGTATCTCACAACACTTTTCACTTGGCCACTCCTGTATCTGTGATGTAACAATGTTTTTGTTATTACGTAATTGCCTGCCCTGTTGATAAATAATTTTTAGTGTTTAGTAATACAGGTAGTCTTTACATTTTTATGTTGTACAGTTTGTATGTTACATTATTAACATCTACCGTATTCTGAAGAAGCTCCCCGGTAACTAAGGGGAGCGAAACGTTAAATTTGAATAATAAATTGTCGAAAGAACGAAGTGATCTGGTTGAAAAATCTTAATAATGCCGAAACTCATTAGAAAGAATGCAATTCCTTAACATCTGTACTTAAGTAGGCCATTATTTAGTTGATAAATTTTCCATAAAACGTGACCGATGTTTTATGAAAAAGTATTTAAAGCAGTTTAGCTGCCATAACAAAAACACAATCTTGGATGCATAAAGCATTGTAATGTTAATATTAAAACTACTTGTGATTTTAGTTGAATGTGATTTTTACTGATTAACTCAGTGGTACTCAAATTTTCTTTCTCTCGGCTTCTTCTTCTTCTTTCGGCTTCTCCCTATTCGGGGTCGCCACAGCGCGAAAGTATTTTCCACTTCTCCCGGTCGAATTTGTCTCCTTCCTTAGCTCCAACCCTTTCCATGTCTTCTCTTGCCAAATCCATCCACCTTCTCCTTGGCCTTCCTCTTTTCCTTCTACCTGGCACCGCCATCTCCATCATCGTTTTTCCCACGTAGCCTTCTTCTCTCCTTTTCACGTGGCCATACCAGCGTAGCCTTGCATTCCGAAGTTTGTCTCCTAGCTTTGCGATCTTTGCAGTCCCTCTCACGTATTCGTTTCTTATCTTGTCCTTTCTTGTCACTCCCAGTGCTCATCTCACCATTTTCAACTCTGCAACTTTCATTTTTCCCACCTGTCTTTCCGTCACTGCCACCGTTTCCATTCCATAAAGCATGGCTGGTCTGACAGCACTCTTGTACATTTTACCCTTAACCCTTGCTGATAATTTCCTGTCGCACAAAACTCCAGACACCTTTTTCCAATTCATCCAGCCTGCTTGGATCCTTCTCCTCACTTCTTCCTCACATCTTTTATCGCTACTAATTGTTGAACCCAGATATTTAAAATTTTTTGCTCTCTTTAGCTTTTCTCCTTGCAGCTTCAACTCTTCTCCATCATCCACATCCCCAGCCTTCAAATACTCGGTCTTGCTCCGGCTCACTTTCAGGCCTCTTCTCTCCAGTGCATTTCTCCACATCTCCAGATCATCCTCTAGCTCCCTGCAATTTTGCCTAGACAGCACTATGTCATCTGCAAACAGCATATCCCATGGTGCGTCCTTCCTGATGTCCTCCGTCAGCTTGTCCATGATGATGGCAAAAAGGAATTGGCTGAGTGCTGAGCCTTGGTGAAGTCCAACACCTACCTCGAATTCCTCAGTCAACCCTGCTGCACTTCTCACAGTTGTTGTCGCTCCGTCATACATGTCCTTAATAATCGTTACAGAGCACTCTGATGTTTCAGCTAACCGCAAGCATTCCCCCAGTTCCTCTCTGGGAACCCTGTCGTATGCCTTCTCCAAGTCAATAAAGGCACAGTGCACCGCCTTCTGCCCTTCATTCCACTTTTCCAACAGCATCCTCAAACAGAAGATTGCGTCGATGGTACTCCTTTTTGGCATGAACCCAAACTGTTGCTCACCAATCATCACCTCCTTTCTTATCCTTGCTTCTATTACCCTCTCCCACAGTTTCATAGAGTGACTCATCAACTTGATTCCTCGGTAGTTTCCACATTCTTTGATGTCTCCTTTGCCTTTGTACAAAGGTACAAGCACGCTCCTCCTCCATTCATCTGGTATCTTCTCTCCTTGTAGGAGTCTATTAAAAAGGTTCACTAGAAACTCCACACCTTTATTCCCTAAAGCGATCCATACTTCCACTGGTATGTCATCAGGTCCTTGCGCCTTTCCCTTCTTCATCTTCCTCAACCCAGTCCTGACTTCTTCTACAGAGATATCTTCCACGTCCCTTTTTGTCTCTTCTGTTCTCATTTCTCTTCTCTCTCTAGGGTTTTCCTGGTTGAGTAGGTCGTCAAAATATTCCTTCCATCTCTGTTTCACTTTCTCTTCTTCCATCAGTATCTCTCCAGTTCTACTCTTGATTACTCTTACTTGTTGTACATCCTTGCTTTGTCTGTTTCTCTGCTTTGCTATCTTAAACAACTCATTTTCTCCCTCTTTTGTTTCCAGTTTTTTGTACAGTTTTTCGTATGCCTTGTTTCTTGCCTTTGCCACTTCTATCTTAGCTTGTTTTCTTGCAGTTTTATAGGCCAACTTGCTTGCATTATCTCTCATGGTATTCCATACCTTTTTAGCATTTCTCTTATCCTTAAGTTTCTCCTGGACTTCCAGGTTCCACTACCACGTCTCCCTCCACCTACCTGCCGTGCTAATTTTTCCTGATGTTTTACCCAATTCCATTCTGGCAACGCTCCGTATCACCTCAGCTGCTCTTTGCCAGTCTTCCTTTGCATCAAGTATTCCGCTTTTAATCACTTCCATTTTAAATTTGTTCTTCACTTTGAAGTCTTTCAGCTTCCACCATTTTATTCTCTTCACTGGTTTTGGTGCTTTCCTCCACTTCGTCGAGATGAATATTGCACTTACTACTATTCTGTGCTGTTTTGCTGCACTTTCATTGACAATAACCTTTGTATCCACCACCTCCTTGATTCTTCTTCTTCTTACCATAATGTAATCCACCTGTGAACTGCGTCCGCCACTGTTGTAGGTGACTCTGTGTGCTGGTTTCTTTACAAAGTAGGTGTTAGTGATCGCTAGTTCCATTCTCTTAGCAAAATCCACCACTGCTTGTCCTTCGTTATTTCTCTTCCCCAATCCATGTCTGCCCATGCATTCTTCATCACCGTTATTCCCTTCTCCTATGTGCCCATTCAGGTCTGCTCCCACCACAATTCTTTCATTCTTTGGTATCTTTCCACTGTCTCATCTAGATCCAGCCAAAATGCTTCCTTTTCTTCACGTATGCACCCCACCTGTGGCGCATACGCACTGATAACATTCAACATAACACCATCAACTTCCATCTTCAAGCATATTATCCTGTCTGTTGCTCTCCACAACTCCACTACCCTGTACAAATGCTCCTTTTTCAATATGATTCCCACGCCATTCTTTTTGTTTTCGCTTCCACAGTACCACATTTTATATCCTCCACCTATGCATCTTGCTTTCTTCCCCTTCCAGCGAGTTTCCTGCACACACAGTATGTCCACCCCTCTTCGCTCCATAAGGTCCGCCACTTCTCTTCCTTTACCGGTCATGGTTCCAACGTTTAATGTTGCAACCTTCAGCTTGATCTTCTTAGCTTTCTTCCTCTCTTCATTTCTCTCCTTCTTTCTTCTCCATTGCTTTCCACCTCTTCTTTGCACCCAAGTAGCATGTCCGCCAGTGGCCCTTGGTGCCCAGTCACTGGTAACGGTCGTTGTTATCCCGGGCCTCGACCGATCCGGTATAAAGTCAGATACGACGCGCATTGAAAACATTTGGCTAGGTTTTACGCCGGATGCCCTCCCTGTCGCAACCCTCCCCATTTATCCGGGCTTGGGACCGGCACCAAGGCTGCTCTGATTTGAACAACCTTAGAGGCTGGGTTAAATTTTCTTTCTCTCGGCACCTTTTGATAATACATAAATACCTTCACCTTTCTAGTCATATTTATATTCAGCCAAATTTGAAGTTGAAACCCCTTTATGGTGAACAATTTTTTAAAAGCGATTGTTTATTCAAACACATGGTTGAGATCGTTTTTTGGCATTGAATTTGCTAATTTTGAAGCTGGAGATCTTTTCTTGGTAATTAACCTTTAGAAATCATTTGTTTGGCGCAGACTTTGGGTTCAAAGCGTTTCATAATGCTGAAATTGCTTATTTTATGATTAGATACAGTTTTCTGGTAATCAAATGAATGCATCTAGGCAAGTGCAGTTTTATCCATGGAGAACCCAGTTAAGGAAACTGTCCGATTTTCCCAACATATGCACACCAAAAGTTATTTACATTTTACCTTATAATGTATTGTTATACAGTCGATTTAAAACTGCAAAATTAAATCAGTTTTAGAATGGTGAGACTTTTTGACATTATATCATGAATTTTTTATATCAATATTATAGAAAGTTAACTGTATTTTGTATTGTACAAGTACTAGCCGGCTCCACCAGCAGGGCAATTAGTCAGTTATTTCAAGTTAATACTATTGGTTCAGCCGGCTAGGCCGCCTTCAACCAAATTGTTTTAAGACCATTAGCATTAAATTGGTACCAATGGGAACATCGTCTCTACGCCCCTAGTCCCAATCGTACTACAATTGCTTTCAATTAAGAGAGCAGTTTAGAAACTCTCTAGCATTTTACAAATTATGTCTGTTCTTTCAAATAACCAAGGAACAAACACGAAGTTGGGAATAGGCGCCTTAATGGCTTTTGTTTTACAACAGCACAAATCAGTTATTTGGTGGTACGCATATTTTACGATTTGGTGAAACCCTCTCACGAAAACAATAAATAGTATATAAACAAAGAAATCATTAGCATAAATGATATCCCTAGTCCGAATCTTCCTGTTACTTCTTATGCGACACGCTTCTGAGGAAATTGTTGATGTTTGATATTAGGACTATTACTTACTACATTTTGTACTTGTATGCCTATTTGTACTGCCTAAACCCTCTGGCTGGACGCATGCTACTTGGTCCTGGCATCAACGCAGTCAGGGAGAGTACAAACTAACCCAAAGAGATGCAATTACAGTTACAGCACTTCCATCAGTGATGTCGATGTTAAGAACTGGGTAATTGTGAGAACAGTTATGAAAAGTTAATGTTTATCGACATAGCTAATCCTCACTCCAAAATGGAAAATACCATTTTTCAAAGGAAATCGATCAAGCCTAAAAAAATCACAAGATGTCACGCATAGTCGTGATATTTCTTCCTAAGTTTGTGGAGTTCCTGGTAAGTCTTGCTGGTCCTGTTTGGTACTTAGGAAGTGGACTTGCTCACTTGAAACACAGCCAACGATTTTAACAAGTTTTGCTGGTTTATTTTATGAAGTGCAAGTAATCATAATTCAAAAGACGTGGAGTAAAGGACAATTTAGATAAATCTTTTTGAAAACTTTGATAGATAATGCCAACAAACCATGCTTTTGAGGAAAAATAATTAAACCAGACTTGAGTTTTTGTAAAAATTCTGCAATTGTGTGAAGCCCAGACAACAAACTTTTGAGTGTCTTTGACTGGTAGGCTGCATTTCAAAGTTATTACATCATTCATTTTGTGATGAATCTTTTTGGAAATTCAGATAGATAATGGCAAAGAAGTGTGCTTTGATGAAAAACAGTCAAAATGTATCAAAGAACTAACTTTTCATAAATATTGCTAGTTGCTTAGGTCTAGTAGGAAAATTTTTTAGCCAAAAATGAAAAATGATGTATGGGAACTAATTTTTGATTAGCAATTATCATCTAATCCTTAGCCTAATTAATTAGAATTACATATGAATGGAAAGCAAATTTCCTAAGCTTTAAAAGATACAATCCTCTGGGGTACTGTTTCTCAAACTGAGTATCGGGGCACGCTAGTGTGCCGTGGAATATTTGCAAATGTGCCGCGGGTTTTTCTTAGACTATTTAAAATCTATACAAGTTTTCAGAATGCTACAGGTGCAGCACATTCTTAACCATTATATAGGCCCTCCTATTTATTTTATCGTTCTTTGCGACGACGCCAGCGCTCGTTGCGACCATTAATAGTAGCAAGCACTCTCTCTTGCTCTCTGCTTTGGAGGAGCCAATTCAGAACGCTGCAATTTGACAGCAAGAAATACCAGCTATTTAGGTTCTGAAATATTAATCGATGCCATGGCGTAGTGGTTAGAGTGTCCGCTTCGCAGTCGATAGACGTGGAGTTCATTTCCCTTGTTGAGTCATAACAAAAGACTTTTAAAAAATCGTATCTATAGCTTCCTTGCTTGGCGCTCGGCATTTATGGGAGGTTGTGGAGAACCAGCCGGCAAGTTTTCTTGTTGTGTCCTTGGGCAAGGCACTTAACGGGACGCCTCACCTTCATGTGGAAGACAGGTGGTCCAGATACCTTGGAAATAGCAACTCCCAAGAGAGTGCGGACATACCGTCCAAAACATAGCGATACAATTTGCTTTCTCGTGAATGGAGGATAAATATGGTAAATAAAAAAAATTTTTTCCATAATGAATAATGACTAAAATCTAGGCCACCCTGGCAGACGCACAACAGTCCTGGATTTGCTGATGATGCTGTAATAATTGGTGTGTTTCATCAAGATTTTTATGCTTTATGTAGCACGTCGGACGACCGCCTCCCGAGACCACTTAAACAGTAATATTTGTATTACAGTGTATGCTTATATTTTATACTTTATCAACCAGCGATATTTATTATTATCCATGGAAAAATATGTTGGCAAGTATGTAACTGTGAAAACGTTGAATAAAAAGCAAGAAACCAAACGAAGTGTGGTCGATCCTCGCGATTGCAGCAAGAATCGGATGACTCTATTTGAACTTGCTGAATAGCTATAGCTAACCTGTTCTGTCCTACGTGAGAGCAGAAGCAAAACCAACTCGGGCGAAGAAGCAAGAAATCTGTATTATGCAACAATAGCTTTACAGAAAGCAATAGGCAACTTGTCCTAATTGGCGTTAAAAACCGCTAATTCAGCATCTAAAAATAAAGCAAAGAGGCAAGCAATACACAACTACGCGAGAGTCAGAAAATGATCACAAACCCTATAACTACAGTTTACTGCACTAAGCATAGCCCAGTGGGCCAGATAAGTAAAACTGATAAATTTAGTTTACAAACTAGGTTGGCGTTGGTACCGGAAAGAAATCTAGCTAAGATAGGACGGTAGGAGCACTACAGTATGGCCAAGAGAAAAAATATAACTGAACTAACACGAAAGGTAAATTCCCAGTAAAAACTAGCTTCTGCCTTGCCTCAACGAAAAAATATAAAAACTAACAAGCAATGACCGCGCTGACCAAAACTGCGAATATTAAGTCTCTGAGACAAAGGCGATAACGCGTCCGTCACGGTAGTGAGTACGATTCATAACACTTGAAAGGAAAAAGGCAATAAAAGTGATTGTAGCGTGTCGCGCCTCGCACTTCATCGAGCTGCCATGCCAAACACCTTTTTGTTTTTTTTTTACATTTTTTTTATTAGTTTGCTTTCAGTGGCTTGGCACCTTGCTCCCACTGATGTGTGTGATTCTAGTTGTTTAACTCTTTCGCTCCCGCGATCATCGATTGATGATCTCGTGTTTTCAGTGTTTCTCTCAAATTTTGTGAAATTGAGTTACAAAATTAGTTTAATAAAAAATCAATTTGTGACTTTATTTTTCATCCGATTTTCATAAAACTTTCAAAAGATCACGCTTATTTCCTCACGCATCGGAAGATGTATAATTTGTGCCTTAATTCTTGGATTTTTATACCCAAAAAGGGTTAAAAGACCAACAACCCAGTTGCAGACGACAAAATCGGCCAAATTCTCAGCACGTGCCAACTACACTAAAATCAAATTGAGATTACATCTTCACCACATAACCAAACCCTTCATCATTGACACAGTCTGAAAACTACTCTTTTGGGGCATCATTTGACAAAATTTCAAGCAATAATAATAAATTTTACTTTTATAAATTTCCAAATTTTTTAGGGGTCTCAAAACCCCCCCAAACAAATTTGAATGGTAAGTACATAAAAGTAAATTTAGTGCCTAAAAAATATAATATGTTGCTAAATACCGGTCTCATTTGAAAGCTTAGGAAATGTGCTTTCCAGCAATATATAACTTTGAATTGTTTAGACTAAGTGGTATATGATATTTACTGATCAAAAATGAGTACTGTACATCATGTCAGTTCAAAACCCCCAAAAATGTTTTGACTTACCTTCACTAAATTATGATTTTTAGAAAAACTACATCCTATAAAAAGATAAAATAAATTGCAAATGTTTCACCAATAAAGTCGTCATTTTGTATCAAGTTTCCAAGGAGACAAGAAGCGAAATACAAGTTTAAAAGCTAGCAGAAGTTTGTCTTTCGTAAATCAAAGTTTGCTGTATCCCCCTTGTTTCTCAAGAAATGGGAAGGGTGTAAACAAGCTGCTGTTTCATTGTCAGTGATAGCATATTCTATTTAAACTTAATATTTTTTGAATCTTCAAGAAATTCCCTGTTCAAAAATACATAATGTTACATGGTTTAGGCTAACCTGTAGCAGATAATGACTGATCATATTTTAGGTACTGAATTTAAGTACCTAAATTTGGTACCGGTCGGTGCCGGTCAAAAAAAAGGTCATGTGCCTCAGAAAATTGCAAATTGTAGAAAACCTAGGCTTTTAGGTAAGTTTTGATTGATGTACCTTGAAAGCTTATTTCCTTAGCATCATTTTGCGACCATTTCTAAAAAAATTGGTAGAAAATTAAATCTGTAGTGATCTTTGAGGTGAGGGTATCTTTAATTTTGAAGACAACTACCCCCCAGTTGGGGGGGCTCATTTGCATAAAATTTGCATATTTAAAAAAAATGTTTTTTTCTATTTGAAATCCTCAAGAAATGTAGATTTCAACGATATATCACACTTAATGTAGAAGTAGACAGCTGAGTAATGATTTACAAACAAACTTGAGGAACATAATTATGATTGATTATGACAGATTTTCGCGCTGCCACCTTACGGACATTTTTTTTCGCTTTACACGCGGGAGCAAAAGAGTTAATGTAAGAGCTGTGTTTGCTAATTTGCAACTTCGTGCGTCCCCAGTTTGACGCCCAGCTTGCGCACCTTTGCTGCTTTACCCTATGATTTTGCTGATGAAGTAATGTTAACTGACAAAGTATCTACCGCCAGGTTTGTAGCCGCTCGGCTATCTCCGTTTCAAGTATATCGTGCTCCTATAGTCCGCACGCCTGGCGATGTAACCTCACGCCAGGAATCTAGCCTTCATGGCTTTCCGGTAACCTAGCCGTGATATTGCAACGCGTATTGTTTATTGTTATTGTATGCGTCTAAAATCACACACATTTATTTTTCTTTTTTTTATTAGGGCTAGATTATGTTTATTTTTATCTTCACTTGGTAGCTCGGTGATCGGCTTGCCTTTCCCGCCATGAGGTTATTTATCCGTTATTTTTTTTGTTAATGTGACGTGTGCAGTGTCCTGCTTACATAGACGTGTGCAGCGACCTAATTCCTGGTGTCGCGTGCAGATTTGTTACCGACCATGTGGTCGGAGATATTGTGCTCCTCTTTCTTCGTCGATCGCCGTGGCGGACGGACGTGTTCTGGTTGTTTGTCATGTTTATCGTTCGTTGTTGATCGTCGTGGCAGAAGGACGTGATTTTTGATTATCTGCCACAGCTTGCGCGAATTGATGGAATAAAATATTGCTGTAGTGCTTTCTTCCTTGTGACTGCTATAGTTCCCAGCAATTGGGATTCAGTCAGCACGTTATTGCTCTAAGGAACATATTTCCTACATTGGTGACCCCGACGTGATTTCAAGAAGGAAGAAAGAAGACAGCAAAAGGAGGGAAGAAGGAGCTAAATCATTCACTGATTTTTCAGAAGAAATTTTGACTAATCCGTCCGCGAATTTAAAAGTTAAGTGTTTATTTTTCGTTTGCTTCCGTATATTCTTTTTCACCCAACACTTTTCAGTAGGATAGGCCAGAAGTCGGCCTACCGCATGTCCTTAAGACGCCGAGGCGCCATAAGGCGGCAGCAGGGGACAAGAGGCTCAAGTGCGCAGCCTTCGGTGTTGCCGAATTCACCGGCAGAGAACCCTGTCGGCGCGTCCTACAATGATGCTGCTGAAGCCGTCCCGGCATTTTGTTCGTCAAGGGCCCCTGAAGTTCTTCCTTGTGACTGCCATAGTTCCCAGCAATTGGGATTCAGTCAGCACGTTATTGCTCTAAGGAACTAACTTCCTTAGAGCTTAGAGCTAAGTTCCTTAGAGCAATAACGTGCTGACTGAATCCCAATTGCTGGGAACTATAGCAGTCACAAGGAAGAAAGCACTACAGCAGTCACAAGGAAGAAAGACTCCAAGAACAAATATAGGGTGTCCACAAAGTCTTTAGACAATCTTATAAATTCATTAAAAAATTTTAAAAGTGTTATTAAAATAATTCTTTTTGCATATTAATCAGTTGTTATTAAAGTTTTTTATAATATAACTTTTTTTTATTTCAGAGATGAATTAGCTAAATAGAATAATTGATTTCCAACCCTTGTTAAAAATTACTACTCCACAAGAAAAAGCACGATGTGTTTCTTGGCTTATCAAAACGAGATCTGACATTCAAGCACAAAGAAATTTTATTGCTAAATATGCAAAACGAGCCCCAGCACCTTAGACGATTCGCAATTGGCATAAGCAGTTTGTTGGAACGGGAACGTTGCTACTAAAACCGAGGAGTGGATGGTCAAAAACTTCTGAAAAAGGCATCGAGCGTCTTCGTCAGTCATTAGTCGTAGCCCAACAAAATCCATCCGCTCTGCTTTCGCTCGGGCTACGTGAAAGATGTTGTGTACCGCACCAAAGTAAAAGACATAAGTGACCTTAAGGAAAGAATAACTGCCGCTGTAGAGACAACTGATGAAGAAATGTTAAGAAGGACGTGGACTGAAATTTAATATTGTTTAGATATTCTCCGTGCTACAAATGGGGCTCATATAGAAATTTGCTTTGAATAAAAACTTGACCATTTAATTGATATTATTTAAACATTTCAGACATTTCCAACGTCAGTTGTAATATTAATAAATTTTTTAAATTGTCAAAAGACTTTGTAGACACCCTGTATATTTCAATTCATAAAAGCAACATTCAATGCATAAATGTTGATTTGCGATGAATCTTGAATCGATATACAATACAATACAGTACAATAACGAACGCACGCACAGAACGAGAATGTTTATGAGTCACCCACATGATTTCAGCAAAACATCAATGATCCAGAGTTTGTATTCCATAAGGTCGCCATAATTACTCCCCGCAGAAAAAAGGACATTGCTGTCGACGAAAAGATTGGTAGCTCCCAGATGAGCTACCCTCATTATTCATGATATGTGGCTGTGTATATTCTTTTATGACCAGTTTTTAGGCCAACGAATGATTTTGATATTGAGGTCAAGGAATGATTTAAAATAACAATATACATTACAATAACGAGCGCACAAACAGACCGAGAATGTTTATGAGTTATCCTCGTGATTTTAGAGAAACATCAATGATCCAGAGTTTGTATCCCATAAGGTCGCCATACAGCAAGCACTTATTTTGCAAAGACTTACAAAATACAACCAAAGGCAAAAGTATTTTAAATGTGGTGAACGAAAACATTTTGCTCTTCAAACTACTATGGAAAAATTGTTTCAGTGTTTGCACCGATAGTTGCCCTTCCATGCAGGAAAGTAGAAAGGGATTCGTCACTTTTGTGCTTCAAGAAAATCCAAATGTGTGAGTTGTTCACTGCGTGATCAATCCTCAGCGAAGCTCTTGCCTTTAAATCTTTGCCAAAAGATTTGATGTTTGTTCTGGATCTAGTAATTAAAAACGTAAACTTTATCAAATCTCGACCGCTTGCATCCCTACTTTTCTCTCAGTTCTGTGAAACGATGAATTCAGACTACAAATGCCTCTTGTATCACATCAAAGTTCGTTCGCTCTCAAGAGGAAAAGTGTTAAAGCGTGCTGTCCTACTTAAGGCTGAACTGATTTCGTTCTTGGAAGCTAAAAAGAAGACTTTGGATTTTCTATTCATGACGAGATTTGATGGATTAAGATGGCATTTGTCTCTGATTTATTTGACAAATTAGATTTGCTGAATTTAAGTCTTCAAGGACCATCGGAAAACATCATCACTGTATCCTCAAAACTAAAGTTAGTTGGCGAAAATTTGCTGCTGTGGCAAAGTAAGATTTCGAAAAGAGTCTTCGACTGCTTTCCTACTTACAACGAATGTGCCTCAAATAAAGAAATAACCCACGAAATTCTGTACACATTGGCACACCTGCAGTCAGCACTGCAGCATTACTTCCCAACAGTTGCAAGTAATGAATGAAGATGGGTCAGCTATCTATTTGTAAACTACGAAGTTACAAATCTTACGACTGAAGAAGAAGAGTAACTAATTGATTTAAAAAACGATACATTTCTCCAGTCAAGATTTGCAGAGAAAAGCCTGGATGAGTTTTGGATCTCAATCAACAAGATATTTCCTGGAATCAGTTTAAAAGCAATCAAAATTATTATTCCATTTGCATCTTCATGGTTTTGTGAGTGAATTTTTGAACACTGACTGAAATCAAATCAAAGAAAAGAGAGAGAGAGACTTCTTGCAATCGCGCTGAAATGCGAGCTTGCTTGTTGACTTTGACGCCGCGGTTAAATTACATTTGCTCTCAAAACAGGCACATCCTTGACATTGAATGTAATTTTTAAAACAAGCCGTGTAATTCTTTATTTTACGATAAAACATAACTGTTGTTTTTTCTGATGAATCGCGAAATTTTTTTGGTTTTTTACTGTGCCAACAGACAAAAAAGTTTGAAAAACATCGGCCAATAATAACATTAGCAGTATTGAAGACATAGTGAGCCCTAATTGAATTGTAATTACATGAGTGTTATAAAACAACATTTTAAACTTGCTGCTTAAACGATGCTGAAAATAGCAGTAACGAAAAGTATGGGCAAGTAGCTTTAGTTTTCTTGACATGCAACATCAATAAATTTATCAAGATTTGCTGGCAAAAGTGGCCACTTCAAAATGAATAGCCTTGTAGGAAATAAGTTCCTTGAGCAAGAGCGTGCTGACTGAATCCCAATTGCTGGGAACTATGGCTGTCACAAGGAGGAAAGCACGACAGTAATATTTTATTGCATCAATTTAGGCAGTTGTAGCAACAATCGAATTACATCCGTCCGTCTTGAAATCCAACGATAAAAGTGGGCCGAAAATCTCCGACCACATGGTCGGCAACAAAATACTGCACGCGTCACCACGAAAGAGGTCGCTGCACACGTCTAAGTAAACCAGAACACTGCACACGTCACATGAACGAAAACAACGGACAAACAACATGATGGCGGAAAAGGCAAGCCGATCAACGAGCTACCATGAGAAGACAAAAATGAACATTATCTAGCCCTAATAAAAAAAAATAAAAACATGTGTGTGTGTGATTTTAGACACATACAATAATAATACACGAATACACACACTAAAAACTAAAATCACACACAACGGCGGTAGTAAGGTTCTGAGCCTCCGACGGCAAACTAACAAAAAAAATAAAAAAACAGGACAAAAAGATATTTGGCATGGCAGCTCGATGAAGTATGAGGCGCGACACCCTACACAATTCCCCCCTCAAGCACGCGCAGCCAGCAGAGACGTGCGAAAGGACGGAAGAAGATATTGTCGTCACTCTCGGGCTTGTCTTCCAGGCATCCAAAAAGGTGAAAAGCAGCAGCGCAGAATCAGTGTAAGCTGAAAATAAAATATATACATCAATAGAGCACATAGACGTTATATACAGATATTTACAAGTTAGCGACACGTGGCAGTGATCAGGCATATTTTAAAGTCATAACTGAGGCCAATAATAAAAACAATAAGATCCCCCCAAGAGATGAAGCATAAAACATAACTGCAAGGCTAAACTAAAAATATAGAGGGGCAAGGCCAAACTTAATCATCTAGTGATCTCCTGTAACGACCCGGGAGCCTTATGGTTCTACCTCGCCGCGAACGAAATTCGGGCGCCGGCTCTTCGTCAGGGAGTGCAGAAAGGCCGACGTTAGTGGCGATGGAAGGGATTTCAATGGCAGCCGATTCGTCGTGGTCTTAGTAGTCTTCCTGAGAGTTCAGGTGTTGCGGCATATACATGTGTGCGGCCTTAAATCTATCGATTGAGACCGAATTAATCCGGTCTCCAAGATCTAAAATAAAGTATTTGTCCTCTTTATCGAGAACGGGGAAAGGTCCTGTGTACGCCGGTTGCAATGACGTCGCAGAACCATCGTCTCGCACAAAGATGTGCGTGCAAGTGCGTAGAGCCTTTTCCAAATAAGAACTACGACGACACGGCTCTCAAGGCAGAGAAGGTTTGAGTGATTTCATAAAAGTTAGAAGTCTTCGACGATATTCTGTGTGCAAAACCGTTTCGTCATTGTCTGAAAAAAATTGACCTGGCAAGCGCAGTGTAGTGCCAAGGGTGAGCTCAGAAGAGCTGCAGCCAATATCCTCCTTGACCATGGAGTGAATACCAAGTAAATCGAGGCCGAAATTTTCGTACCAGGCGGTGGGATTATCGTTGCACTTAAGAGCTGTTTTAACTGTACGATGGACGCGTTCAACCACCCCATTGGCTGCAGGGTGGTACGCTGTGGTGTGTGACAACTTCGTCCCCAGGAACTCGCACATTTCCTTCCATTAGTAAGAGGTAAATTGCCGACCTCTATCGGTAGTCATCTGAGTGGGACAGGCAAAACGTCCAATCCAGTGTAAAAGGAACGCGTTAGCACACTCTGTCGCATTTACGTCACGCAAAGGGACTAACTCTACGTGTCTGGTAAAACGGCAGATAATGGACAAAAGGTAAAAGTAACCATGGGAAGCCGGTAAGGAGCCAACGATGTCAACATGAATGTGTGAAAACCTTTTATTAGGAGTCTTAAACGAATGCAATGGTGCTCGATTGTGTCTTATAATCTTCGCTTGTTGGCATTTAATACATGTCTGAACAAAAGTTCTGATGTCAGACCTCATTCCGAACCAAACAAAACTCTGGCCGACAAGCATCTGACTAGCCCGGACTCCGGGATGTGACAAAGCATGCAACATATCAAAGATCTTTTTTCGAAAGCTAATAGGGACTAGCGGTCTAAAAACTCCTAGAGAAATGTCCCCAAGCAGAGGCTGGTCACAGCCAGGCACAGACTCCCTCACAATTTTTAAAGAATGATCGGTCCTTAATAGAGTGATAATTGAACCGTCGGTCTGCTGCGCGCGACTCATAGCGACGAAACCCACAGCTTGGACTTTGTTGCACAAAGCATTTAAATCCAGTGGATGGCTCAAACAATCACGACAACATTATTTTCGCCGGAAACATATCTCACACCCTGGACCGGATTAAGCAATGGGCAAACTGGGCAATTGCCCCGGGCCTCGCGCTTTGGGGGGCCCCGCGCTTTTTAGCACGATTAACTATTGAATTGAAATAAAATATATTTATAGCCTCATAACCTACATTACCAGCAAACTTGAACTGAAGAATCAAAATATCTGCATACCGGTACAGTTATTATTTGTACGAAAAAAATTAAAACTGGCTTTCAATTACAAAGTAACTGGGACGTCACAGTAGAGACCGGTATAATCAGTGGTGTATTGCTAAATAATAAAGTAGGTGGACGATTGGAACTGATATCAAGCCTTATGGTCTGAGAGACATGCGCAACGGCAAACTTCGCTTCAGCGCAAAACGGGAAACATAGACAACATATAATTGAACTGTTCGCAATAAAGAGTATACTAATTGAAACAAATTTATTTTAAAAAAAGTATATTTGAAAACATGTTTTAGAAACAATAAAATAAACAAATTTTGAATATTAATAAAATGTGCCTTCAGTCAAGCGTTTTCCAAAAAAAGTAAGTGGACGGCGATCCCCCTGATCCCCCTCCAATACATCTTTGGATGTAATAGCATTCAAATTAATGGCTGCGAACGACTGTCAAATGTTAGAGCAGTTATAAGACATCTTTGACTGCACTACAGCCCTCAAGGAAAATTTTGTTAAGTTGAGACAACTGCTACAAGATTTAAGTTGGTCGACAATGAAACAAATAAAACCAAATCAGATTTATCGTATTTGGAAAAGAGTACAGATGCCTTAGAAGCAGCTATATTATTTGTTTTATGGCACAAAATCCTTCAAAGGTTTCACTGTTCAAGTATAAGTCTACAGCGTGCTGACATGACTTTAGGAAGTTGCGCAGCACTTTACAATAGAATCGAGAGTTTTTGCCAGCATTTATCGGATGAATTTGATACAACTGCAAAGGATGGTTTGAAACTCACAACCGGTATGCAGAAAACCTATGTGTCTCCCAACAAACGAAACCGAAAAACGAAGAAGACTTTTGATTATGAGGGAGACGACACTGGATACACTAGAGCTTTGGAAGATGCTCGACAATCCTTTTGTATTGGAACTTACTTTCCAATCATTTATTTATTAATTGTAGAAGACAAGAATTTGTGTACTGCATAAGGCAACAGAATTTTAATTTTTTGCTGAATCTGAACACTTGGGCTATCAGTGATATAGAAAACGCAGCAAGTAAGTTGTTAAAAGTATATGCAAGCAATTTCAATAGCGACTTTCCTTTAGAAGTTGTGCACTTCGCTTTTCATTTACGCTAATCTCTTGATCTTGGTTCGAAGACAAATACTGCGCAAGCACAGCTGTCATATTTGAAAAAGAACTGCTAAATTCAAACTTTTCCAAATGTGGCTATTATTCTTCGTATATATCTCATCTTGCTTGTTGCAAATACGGAAGGTAAACTTCTTTTTCGGCATTGAAAAGAGTGAAAAACTACTTGCGCTCATTCCTGACGCCGGATCAAGTCTGTGATTTCTGTATTATAGCCATCAAAAAGAGTTTCACAAAATCAATGAGCTTTGAGGATATTATTGATAAATTTGCAGCAGCGAAATGCCGAAAACACCAGTTGTAATACATTATTTGCCTTAGTTTTTTTTGTGCTGCACTTTCTGTGTTGTTTATTATATTTTCTGTGTTATTTATATTCGCCCCGTTAACGAAACAGTGCGAAAATTCTATTCTATATTTAATCTTTTAAAATAAATTTCAAAGTAAATTTTAAACAAAATTAAACTTTTTTTCAATTTATATTTCTATCAAGCAAAAACACAAATAACGCAAAAAAATCAAATTTTAGTTTAAAATAAATACTGTACAGTTTAATTAACCCGTTTGTTTATTGTTGCTGCCTACTGTCTGTCTTTACTATCCTCAACGTCACAACAACAACGGATGTTCTGCTATACGTCTTGTTGAATAATGGCGTACTCCGAAGAAGGAAGAAAGCAGCGCTACCCACAATTCATAGCGTGTACAATAATGTTTCCAATGTACAAAACATACAACATCAACATCCCCCCTTTTTTAAGCAAAGCATATAAACAGCAAACGAATAAGAAACAAACAAAGCATATCTCAGGTTTCATAGTCCCTAAACCAAATAGGCTGTTTACGGATTCTTCGGCTACGATTGGATGATGAGCAAGCTTGTAAATTACGATGGGCTTGACGAGCAGTGGTAGCCGGATTATTAGTGTCAGGGAACGTAACAGTAGGAGACACATAGTCATAAATATCAACATCGCCAGATTGCACAGCGCGACTATGATTGGGGCGAATATGCACACGGTTTCTGCGATAACGAGAACCATTTTCAGTTTGAATCACATATGAACGTGCAGAGAGTGTTTCTACGACTTTACCACTTTGCCATCCCTCCTTATTCGGGCTTTGAAAATACACGTTTTGATTAAAATGCAAATGAGATAGCGACTTGGTAGGTGTACATTTATTACGAGATAATTTCACAGTATTGCGGCGTTTACGACGTCGTTCAAAATCAAAATCGGCACTTTTTTTAGTAAGTACAGGAATAACAGTACGTGTGGGTCGTCCAAACATAATATTAGCCGGGCTTGCAAGTATATCTTGTCGTGGTGTGTTGCGAATTTCTAATAAAGCAAGCCATTGGTCCTCATGCTGCTGAGAGGTACGCATAAGCATGGTTTTATAGGTCTTGACAGCAGCCTCAGCTTTGCCATTACTTTGTTGATGGCCTGGAGATGATGTAAGGTGAAGAATGGACCATTTATTACAAAAAGATTTGAACTCGTCGCTTACAAATTGTCGTCCGCAGTCAGAAATTAAGCACTTGGGAATACCGTATCGACAAAAATGACGTCACGGCTAGAAATGTTATGCATTACATCAATTTCGGCAAAATTCGAAAAGTAATCAACAGTTACAAGGTAATGTTTTCCATTAAGGTCAAAAATGTCAACACCTACTTTTTCAAAAGGATACGAGCCTTCCGCATGTAACAACAGGGGTTCTTGAACATTACAGGGTTTTGAACGTTGACAAATACTACAAGATTGGGCTAGTTGTCGTAACTCGTTTGGCATTCCTAGCCAAAATATAGTTTCTTTTGCCCGTCGAATCATGCTATCAGCGCCAGTATGTGCGGCATGCAGTCGGGCTTTCATGAGAGGGCGTAAACACTTAGGGATAAAAATACGTTCACCTTTCATAATCACACAATTGTCAAAACTTAAAGTATCACGAATTGCAAAATACGGTTTGATTAGGGTATGCAGAGAACTTTTATCATCGGGCCAGCCATTTTTAATTGCGGACAGTAAGAGTTGTGACTCTTCATCGCTAATTGTGGCTTGAGCAACAGCCAATAAGGTTTCATCATGTATTTCTTCACATACGGGGTCTGCGGAAAATTGAGCTATCCGATGTCTGGTGTCATCGAGCTCTGGGTATGCTCTGCTTAGAGTGTCAGCAAGCACTAAAGCACTACCAGGAACATAAGCAAATTCAATATCATAGCGATTAATACGCATAGCAAGGGTTTGCAAACGTTTTGGAGCTTGGCTCAATGGCTTTTTCAAAATAGTCTCCAAAGGACGGTGGTCATTGTGTATTAGCACTTTTCGGCCGTAGGTGTACTGGTCAAAACGTTCAACACCAAATACAACCGAAAGCAGTTCTTTTTCTATTTGTGCCCAATTGCGCTCTGTTTTCGTGAGTGCTCTAGAGGCGTATTCAATGGGCTGGTCATTTTGTAGTAGGACAGCACCAATGCCATCTTTTGAACTGTCGACTTGAAGTACAAGCTCTAAATTCTGGTTATAAAAGGCGAGTACTGGAGGCTGAGAAATTGCTTGTTTTATGGCTTGGAGCGCATTTTCACACTCAGGGCTCCAGTTCCAAACAATGCCTTTCTTGGTTAAGTGTCTCAGAGGCTCTGACATTTGGGCGAGATTTGGCATAAAACGAGTCAGATATTGTATCATACCACAAAATCGTTTCACGCCATGGACGTCGGTTGGTGAGGGCATGTCACGTATGGCTGTGATTTTGGTAGGATCAGCTTGTATGCCTTCTTTTGTAATCAGGTGGCCCATGAAGGTAATTTCAGTCTTGCGCATGTCAGCCTTTTCATCGTTCAGCATAATGTGCTTTTCTCGGCAGCGCTCATGCAGTTTATGCAAGTTTGCGTCATGATCAATCAAAGCATTCTCATGGGTGACACCGCGTCCAATGACTATTACATCGTCAGCAACAGCAAAAACACCGGGTAAATCAAAAATAGTGTTATTCAATTTACGTTGAAATATTTCACTGCTCACTTTTAACCCGAATGGCAGTCGTTTCCATCGATAGCGACCAAAGGGTGTTATCATAGTGGTCAACTTACTAGAAATGTCATCCAGTTCAACGTGCCAATACGCATGCTTAACGTCTAATTTACTAAACACTTTTGCATTATGAAGCTCAGGCAATATATCATCAAGAGTGGGCAGTTTAAAGTGTTCACGTTTTAAAGCAGTATTTAGTGGTTGTGGGTCAATACAAATTCTAAGTGAACCATTTTTCTTATTCACTACAGCCATTTGGCTTACCCATTGGGTCGGTTCAGATATGGGTGCAAGCACTCCTTTGTCAACAAGGGTGTCGAGTTCGGCTTTGACTTTGTCACGAATAGCGACAGGTAATCTACGACAAGGCAATATACGAGGTTTCACTGCGGGATCAACTGTGAGTGAAGCATATCCTAAATGACCCAAATTATCATTAGTCACTGTGGCAATAAACGCATCGGAGTTTACAGTAACTAAATTCATTCACCGTACAGTATCTAGTCCTAACAAACATTGTAAATCATTGTTCACAACAAGAAAATTTACAGGACATACATCATTACTTTTAGTATTTACAATATCAAGTGTGGTCTCACCGGCAACATGGATTGTAGACTTGTTCCACAAAGTCAATGTTCTGGAGCATGGTTTCACTTGCTCTTTGCGCACGAATTTTTTGCAAATTGTATTAACATTGGCGCCTGTGTCTAGTTCAAAACGAACTTGGCAGTCATTAACCTGCAGCAGCGCTGTCAGTCGTTTGACATCTTCTTTCGGCTTTATTGCATGCAGATATTCTTCTGTTGATGACGAGGCAGATTCAGCATCTTCTTGTACTTTATGGACTTTAGAGTGACATTTTGCTCTGAAATGATTACGGCCTCCACATTTGTTGCAAGTTTTCCCATAGGCAGGGCATAAGGATTTGACTTTTTTGTGTCGGAAACCACAAAATCTGCAGTCAGTTACTGTATCAGCATCAACTTTCTTACTGAAATGTCTTGCAGAGTTAAACTGTCGAGTGGGTGCTTCTTCACGTTTGGCCACTTTGTGAACAACATTATCTTGTTGTCCCTGCATCTGTTTCGATTGGGTTTGGGACGCATCAAAAGATCTACAGATTTGGACAGCTTTGTCCAGTGTGAGCGGATTCTCACGTAGCAGTACTTGGCGGAGTCTAGCAGATACCGAAAAGATAATTTTATCTCGCAGGAGTCGATCTTTCATTGTGCCAAAATTGCAAGGGTCTGCTTTGCTTCTAAGCTCAGTTAAAAAGTAATCAAAACTAGTACCTGGTTTCCAGTCGATATTCCAAAATAGATATGCGTCCAAGGATTCATGCTTTTGAGGGTTGCAGTAGGCAGCTATCTTCTTAAGTAATTCGCCTGGGTCCTCTTCATGTTCACCTTCGGCGTAAACAAACTGTTTTGCAGCACTTATTATGCCTGGTCCAGCACAATTCAGAATGATGCAGTTGATCACCTTTTTGGGTTTTTCATCTGCGCCACAAGCTGTGAGGTACACATCTATTTGTTCTATCCACTTCCGATAATCTTCGGCCAGTGTGTTAGAATAGATATTCAAAGGCTCAGGGATTCTCAAATTACTGATATCCATTGCTTCAGGCAATCTCAAGGCTAGTGCTATCAGCACGTGATATAGGCTAACCAGCAACTTGTTCAAATAACTTCAGGGTTAATCACTATTAGGTCAGAAGCGTCAGTAAGTCGTTAACAATATCCCGTAGCTGCCACCATGTTTATTGTTGCTGCCTACTGTCTGTCTTTACTATCCTCAACGTCACAACAACAACGGATGTTCTGCTATACGTCTTGTTGAATAATGGCGTACTCCGAAGAAGGAAGAAAGCAGCGCTACCCACAATTCATAGCGTGTACAATAATGTTTCCAATGTACAAAACATACAACATCAACACCGTTTATAGTTCACCCATTTTAAATACCAAGAATTACCTCTGGGACACTTTATCCCCGGAAGGTAAAAGCTTATTATGTCTTCTATCATTAAGATCTACTAAACCAGTTGCTCACAAACATTTTCGAGCGCGACCCAAATCTAAGTTAGTTGTTTTCGCGTTCCATAATTTAGGGGACCCGCACTCTTATGTGCCCCGGGCTCCGTGATCTCTTAATCCGGCCCTGCTCACACCGGCTGTCAGTTGTGCTACATACGAAAGCTGGTGCAGCTGCCGGCAGTAGCTTGTCACGGCACTGTCGGGGTCACCATCACGTCGGGGTCACCATTGTTGTGCAATGGCAGGCATCCGACTGTAGTCCATGTTAAAACGAGTGGACTTTGTGTGGCGACTAGTCACTTCTATCATGATAGCTACTTGACGGAAATGGCAATGCATATATAAAGCCATGTGTTGTTGTTGACTTTCTGTTTGTGGTTTGTAGTTGCTGAGGTTGCCACAGCCTTAAGACTACAGCTTGGTCAGCCTGAAGGCTAGTTCAGTCCTTACTTTATAGAAGAAAATTCTGATCTTTCATCTGCAAGAATTAATGACAGTAGTGTTTCTTTGCCAATGGTCTTAAGGGGAATTTTGTTCCAGAATGCTCCCGTAAAAAACAAAACGAACTTTATTTGTGTAATACTAGTTGGAAACATGGTGTAGCATAGCAACAAATACTTGAAATCGAAGGAAGATGTTTCAATAATTTCTCTCAGAAGTATTATTTTAATGATGATAACTGATTGAACTCATTGATCGCAAAGATGAATGAAGAGTGTGGGACACTACAATAGCATGTACTGGTAGGCGTAATTTGAATCGATTGTTGAACAAATCCTGCTAAGTGAACTAATTTGCTGCAACTTTAGGATGAGCAAACAGTTTTTTCTCCATCTTCATCAAGTGATCTGTATCTAACTTTCTCAATGCTTTATCACTTAGTGGAAAATTATATTTGACTATTTTTGGATTTGTCTTGAGTTACCGTATATAAGTAAATATTTCATGTAAAGGTAAAATTCTTTGTTACATTCAATGGAAGCTCATTGTGAACTTCTTTGCGCATTAGCTTCCCTAATTTAACTTTATGGTTATTGTAGAACTTTTTTAAATCTAAATCCTTGTCCACTTTGTAATGTCACAATTTTTTTATTCTATGTGATAGTTTTTTGTTGTGTTGTTATGTGTAAGTTCTACCACGTGAGAATAGTATTACGATATATGTGTAGATTATAGTTGACCTTGAACGGCAAAAGTGATCTGCTACTACAACAAACAAAAACTGATGCATGTG
This sequence comes from Trididemnum clinides, assembly GCA_963675345.1. Lineage (NCBI taxonomy): Eukaryota > Metazoa > Chordata > Ascidiacea > Aplousobranchia > Didemnidae > Trididemnum > Trididemnum clinides. The sequence continues at coordinate 196,859 of OY776297.1, forward strand.
ATAGATGTGGCTGTGGTGATCTATTTAAGTGTGTCTTCACTTTGCACCTCAAAATGGTTTTGCTTTCATTGCATTATTTTTGTATACTTTATTGCCTATTGTAAGCAGTTAATTTTGTGTGGTGTTGTAATTTAGTGCTACTAGAATATAAATAGATTAATCAAAAGTTTATAGTGTGATTATAATATGATTCTACAATTGTCTTTACGTCAACAAAAACTTGCGTGTTTAAGTGGTTTTTATAATCAAATTACAGTGTTTGATTCAAACGTTTATAGTTTTAGATTAGGCAGTGGCTATTTCGCCATCGACGGCAATTTGCCCTTGGAATCTATTTTGCTGTAATCATTCGTGTGTGTTTATATAGCCATATTTGCTATTATTACACCAGTGGCACTGTGGTGTAGTGGATAGTGCGCTGGTCTTGAAATACCAAGGTTGCAGGTTCGAATCTCAGCTGGCAGGGCATTAAAAAAAAAGGCAGTGTACACTGAAGGGGCAGGCCCAGTATGTAAATGTACGGGGCAGGGTACACTGGAAGGGAGTGTACAGGATGGGGGATAGAGACCTGGGGGTGCAAAATTTTTTTAATTGGTTTTCAAAATTGACCAATCAGAAACGACCAAAAGTCACATGTTTAGTATGTCATTAAGATTGACCAATCACAAATAACTCACGGCAAAATAGTCTCTGAGGGTAAATTGCTGTCGACGGCAAAATAGCCACTGCCTTTAGATTAAGTAACTGCCTACTCACTCTAACAATTAATTTATGCATGGATTTTTTGTTTTTCTTTAGGCAGTGGCTATTTCGCCGTCAACGGCAATTTACCCTCAGAGACTATTTTGCCGTGAGTTATTTGTGATTGGTCAATCTTAATGACGTACTAAACATGTGACTTTTGGTCGTTTCTGATTGGTCAGTTTTGAAAACCAAGTAAAAAAATTTTGCACCCCCAGGTCTCTATCCCCCACCCTGTACACTCCCTTCCAGTGTACACGGCCGTGTACATTTACATACTGGGCCTGCCCCTTCAGTGTACACTGCCTTTTTTTTAATGCCCTGCCAGCTGAGATTCGAACCCGCAACCATGGTATCTCAAGACCAGCACACTATCCACTACACCACAGTGTCACTGGTGTAACTGTAGCAAATATGGCTATATAAACACATGTGAATGATTACGACAAAATAGATTCCAAGGGCAAATTGCTGTTGATGGCAAAATAGCCACTGCCTTCTCTTTAAGTTTTGCTTCACGAGTAGTTGTGGTAATTGGGTTACAGCCATCACATCATCAAAATAATTTCACTGAAGTTTTCTGTAACAAACATTGAAGTGAATAATGGGTTAGTTTTAACTCTTAATGGTGATGCAAAACTTTATTAGAGCTTCAAAAAAAACTTTTTTTCCATTAGCTTTTTGTGATACTCTCATCAGTGGCGTATTGCATCAAAAGGGAATAGCTGCAGTGAGTAATGCAATTCAGTTTAAGGAGTTCATTTATCAAGTGCTGCATCAAAATGTAATTTCTTTATAAACTGCATAAACAGAAACATGGAAAATGTGCTCTTGTTCAGTCACTTAACAGCAGTGAAAGATTCACAAGGTTATTGGAGTCAACTGCCACTATGGAATGACTTGGGCAACAAATTTGACCAGGGCCAGGTTTCCATGCCAACCCTGGCCAGAGCCTTCTCATCATTCACCTGCTTTCAACCAGTTGCTACAATGTGTCATGCAGAGCCAAGCATGCATGGATATTTAGATGTACACACTGCTTTTGCATCACAAGTACTTAATGTTGGTGCAGCAGCTGCAGTGGGCAACACCTCTGTTCTAGCTGTCTTTTAAGGTTGCTTCAACTGGGGCTGGTTTGGACGAAAGTGGCATCCCCAGCCAGTGCTGAGGCTAAGGTCCCAGTCAATCCGTAGCTGCCACCCTATCAAGAAACAACAGAATATAAAAATTTACCAACAACAAAAAAATAACTTTACAACAAAAATATGATCCACAAAACTTTTTTCTTCATTCCATTATGATACTTTGGAGTAGAAAATTTTTGTTTTTTAAAGTGATGTTTGGAACCTTTCTTAATTTCATGCGGAACCTCATGCCATTCTTTGATCTAGCAAATAGGATTAATGATTTTCCCAAATTTTTTATTATGGAAGAAATATAAGTTATTTTATCTCAAAAATTGGCACGGTAGGCAATCAGGGCAAGCCAATAATTAAAGGCATATAATCTTATGGCAAAAACAGCTTTTTTCAAAGCTATATTATAGTCTTAAATCCTGTTTTTATGAAATGTGAAAATGCTGACAGTAAGTAAAATATCAATATGCAGCCTTGACCCCCATGTTGTAACAGGTTCTCCTTAGTTTGTGAAAGATCTAGAGTTACGATTAGGAAAAAAGATGTCAGAAAATGGTGAAATAGGGCAGCAAACGCAAACAAGTCCTGTGCCTTCCTCTGCCATTGATATAGACACAAAAGAATCTTTTCAGAATGATGAAAAAAAGAAATCTGAAGAAACCGATAAAATCAAAAGCAAGTGGTTGATTTGACTTTTTATATTTTAAATAATTGAGATAGAAGTGTATGTCAATTGCATAATCGGGTGGTTTGAAGTCATATTTTGTTACAACTGTGATCAAATAAATCATTCAACCATCACAATCATTGCATTGTAGTAGGAAAATGCTTTTACAATGATTTCCTCTACTTGGCAGATTCAAACAAGCAGTACCTTTATTGTAAGTAGTACCAAGCATTTCAGATGAAAAGTTGATGCTTGGAAACTCCAAAATAAGACTGAACAACTGTTTTATGTTTAGTTCGTCTGGCACTGTCGTGTGAGTCATAAAAGTAAAAATTCAATGAATGTAAACATTTTTAAGCAATTGTGCAATAAGTTGGGGACAACTTGGCATGGCATCCAGTTGCACACTCATTATGTTTTGCTTAGAGCTATGCTCTTAACTCTAAACATAAATGGATAATCAGACATGCATACAACAGTTTTACAAGTTCTTTTGTAAACCTCGATCTCTAACTGCATCTGCTTACTCAGCTGCTTCAATTGCAAGTCCAAGGTTTTCACTTTGCTAACATGTGTGTTTTAGGGGCTGTAATCCCAGGAAATAAAAAACTTTTAAAGAAATGAGTACATGTTTTTGCATCCAAACAAGCCACTATACACTTGCATGTTTCAGTTGGATAATATACTCAGTTGGATTGGTAACGTTCTTTACATATAGTGCAGTGCTTTGGTAATGTTTCTTATATAAAGGAAATTGATTGTAGTGAGGTTGCCTAACATATGAGGCAATCTTTCAGTGACTAATTTTTACATGAGGGCAATCCTTGTTATTCTTGTTACCTGGTTCTTTCCTCCGGTTAGGGGCATGGTGGAAGACCATGCAGCCACTCTCGTCAGAAAACTCTCAATAACCTTATACCAGCAGCCATTTACAGAAAAAAGAGTAGTCAGATGCACTGCTGGTTGAAGAGTCCATACCTGGACTGGGTGAGATGAAAGGTGCCCTGACTTGGGTATAGTTGGTACTGCATGAAAGATTCTCAATTTTGAAGAGTGAGCATATAAAAGAACCCATGTTCACAGCTGCAAAAAGGAAAGAGAAGACAGCAGGCATAGCAATCATAGGAAAAAAATTATAGCAGTTTATCTTGAGAACACAGCAGTAAAATTTTAGTTTTATCTTCACGGCCTTTTTGGTGTTAGATAAATTTTAAACAAAGATAGAAACTGCAAAATGGAAACAAAACATTTTTTGAAAAGAGGCCAAGTGTGTCTGAATGCGCTTGATCTTCTAGAAGATGAAAATTTTCCATAACATTATTTTTAATTAGCCTTACAGTAAACAGCAGTTGATGCAATACGAATCAATTTTTTATTTCCAGCTTTTCATCACACTCAACCTTGTCATTTAGGTGAATGGTTTACTCAACTGTAAATGGGAGACCATATTTTTTATGATGCATCAACATTGTGAAGCAGGAAATTATTATTTCTAACGAATGAAGAGAAACCCTCACAAAAACCTCACTACTCATAGAACGCTAGGCTTTCACGGGACTGCTGTTGGAAGAACATCGCTTTATGTGTAAAACTATTGTATTATATGTAAAGAGCTTTACCAGTTTGTCTCAACTCAAGATTCGCTGATAAAAGTTGACCAATGGAGATCACTAGAAATTAAAGCATGTGCTTTGTAACAAAAATATGTCACAGGTGGAATCGCAAAAGAAGAGTCTGATAATGATTTACCTGAGAGTCCTGAAGTAAAAAACTCACAGGGAATTACTGAAAAAGACATTCTTGTTAAAGAAGAACAGAAAACTGGGGAAGAAGTTTCTGGAACTGATCAAACTGAGATCATCAAAGAAGCAAATCAACTCATAAATGGTAAATTACTCTTCTGAATCATGCGATCTTTATTTCATAATCAATTATTTGATTTATTTTGTTCAATGTAACCAAACAACGACAAGCTATGATAATTTCTGCATAAAAGTACAACATGGCCTAGTAGGAGCAGAGGTGATTGGTAATCATGTAGGTTATTTAATGATAAACTACTTGCTTGAGTAGTTGCATTGTTTTCTACTTTTACTTAAGTTACTTGGGAAGCATGGTGCTAGAGTAGCTAAAAATTTTACTACAAGTGCCCAGTTGAAGTTTGTTATCTTTGGTTCAAATTTTGAAAACCAACTGGTTTTGTTATTCCTTGCTGACAAGGCAAGGTGCGACCAGTTGTTACCAGTAAGTCGTCTTGACAGTGTATGATTGTTGCTTTGTGTTTCATCTCCCAAACATATTGATTAGTTTACAAAAGCCAAAGGGGCAAAGTGGCAATTGCTCTACGAAAGATAAATAAAATCTTCAATTTTGGCTGATCAGCGCCCTTGGAAAAATGTCATGAAGCTCAATAGCATTGACAGAGTAAGATTGTGGCATGGGATTTTGTAGGGAACATGTGAAATATGCTGTTGTGCTTCCCCACCCTCACATATAGAACAGAAAATACGATTTCACAAATTTGACCTCCAGAAAGCAGATCTTCAACTCATAAAATGGATAAAACATCTCTCTAGAAACTTATCTCCAAAATAATGTCTTTAACTTGAAAAAAGGCGCAACAAAAGGTAAGCTTCTAAATAACATCTTCTTTTGCCACTAGTTTTGATCCCCAAAAACTTGGGTAGCAAGCCTGGGTCAGCCTCTCAATTGGCCTGCATAAGCTCTATCTCAACAAATATCTCTGAAATTTGCTTAACAGCCCTAATTCTTACCAAAATTATGTGTTGCAATCTTTATCAAACACGAAAAAGGTCATCACCAAAATTGTGATATAGTATAAAAAGTTTCCCTTTTGTCCTTTGTCCCCATCTAAAATTTTTAGCTGGCTAAACCTGTGGCTTTTGCTGTTGAATATCATCAATCTTGAATAAATTCTTGAACATCTAAATTTTGCATTAGTGGAGTAAAAGAATCTTGGTGTCAATGAGTGGCTCTGCATTTTAGCAATTTTTAGCTAGCAATCAACGTTCTATCAGAAGTGCTAAACAATCAAAAATTGAAATCAAATACAGTACATCTGGTCCGTCAGCACCAGGTTTCAACTCTTTGATTCCCGCGCCAAGCGTACCGTCGTTGATTAGCACTGAACCAGTAGAGTTTCTTTGTAGAGCTAGTAATATTAGCTCTACGGATCCTTTCTGCTTCGTCAAACAAAAACAGGAAGCGGTTGAAGCTTTCTTGCAGTGCTTTATTTACAAATATGTGCAGCTCCTCCCAGCGTGCGCAGAACGAAAATTGACCGTGATAAAGGCTACCACACAGCCTTAATAACAACCAAGCAGGGGTACCAACACTCAGGCCCAAACAGAAATCCGAAGCATAATCAGATAGAAACAAAAATTCACTACTCGTTTCTCCACGTTGACATTTTGACAAGAATAGCGAAAATACACGTGGTCACTATATATATATATATATATATATATATATATATATATATATAGGAGCAGATGCACCTGTTATATATATGAGTCAAACATGTGGCCTTATTTAACCACAGGACAAAGATCAAAGAAAGACTATACAACAAAGGAAGGCTTTTAGAAGTAGTCCGCATAGGAATCCTGGTTATAACGTCTACTACTTCTCAGTAGGGGCTAATTGTTCGGTTTGCTGTAGGGATCTAATTTGAAGCTATATTTACCTCCTAACAAAACAACACGAGATCACTTAATTTACCACAATATCAATCAATTTTGTGGGAAATTGCTTATGAAGTCTTTGCGTCACATTCCCAAGAGACTACGCTGTATGAAGTCAAATGGCTGTGAAAAACTACATGGCGATTGGCGGAACAACATCTACCAAAAAACGTTTGTTAATTAGTTTTCACCTAGTGTCAAACTAGTGATGTTAGGAAACTTATCAACAAAGGCAAACTTCTTGTTTTGGATTTTTGCACTTTAACGGTGGTAAAGAATCAATTCTAATCTGCATAAGAAATAAGTTTAATGAGCGGGAAACTGAAATGCTGATTAAGTAGCAGTAGTGTAGTTATTCAGTTTTTATCCGGTGTTGTCCCCTTAGCAGAGATGGCCGCATTCACCCCATTCCTTCTGCAATTGCTCGCACTCCACCTCTCCACTTGTCTTGATGCAGGGCATCCTCTTTCAAACCAATCTACTCAGTCTCCTCCTCCACTTTCTTTTTTCAGGTTTTCTGCGGTTGTCCTAGCTTTCTATTGCCATTCACTTCAAGATCTAGAGTAACCCTCAAAACACTATCGTCATCCCTCCTCATTACATGTCCATAGCATCTAACTCTATTCACTGTTGCTAATCGGTCTATAGTTTCTTTTAACTCTAACATATCCATCTGTTCTTCAGTCTTCTTTTTGTCTACAACTTTCTGATCGCACATGGCTCTCACCATAGCTCTCTCCATTCTCCTAAAAATTGCTTTTTCATTTTCTTTTAAACACCATGTATCACTTTCATACAGTATTGCTGATCTTACGCAACAACGATAAACTTTACCTTTCATCCTCAGTGGAAACCTATTTCCAAGCAATAACTCTCCACATTCCCTAAATCTTTTCCAACCGATTCTTACTCTTGCTGTGACTGCCGCTTCACAACCACCACTAGCATTTAGTCTGTTTTCCAAATAATAAAATCCATTCACTGTCTCCACTTCATCACACAACTTCTCCATCAAATCCACCGTTCCTTCCATTATTCCTTTACATTTCAAACAAGCGAAAGGAATTGCCAATCTAGCAGTAGCTCTCTTTATTTTTGCACATCTGCCATTAAACCAGTTTCCATATTTTGTGCACCACACTGAATTGGCCATGACTCTCCTCACACAAACTCCGCATGGATCTATCTTGCTTTTGAATAGTTCTCCTTCCACCCCGCTTACGATCACTTTTGTTTTTCTGGTGTTGACCTTTAAACCCTTACTTTTCAGTGCATCCTTCCAATTCCAAAATCTTTTCTCTAAGTCTTCCATGGTTTCGCTCATGAGAACAAGGTCATCTGCATACAGTAATTCATTAACCACACTCCTTCTTGCTTTTTCTGTAATAACGTCCACAACTATTGCAAACAATAGTGGCGACAGCACAGATCCTTGATGTACACCAACATTTATTTCGAATTCCTCTGAATATGCAGATCCCATCCTCCCTCTTGTCTTGCACCATCATACAAATTTAATGACAAGTGTTTGATATGATAAACTTGATATCACACAATTAGGATTTGGTGTAGTAAGCTTTCCTTTAAACACCTATTTCTAAAAATGAAACAATCACTTGGCTTGTGATCATTTCTGAAAATATTTACCACATACCAGTACTATTTTCTAAACACCGAATCGCACATGTCACTGAATCAGCTTTGTGGTAAGATGACATTTAAAAATTGTCTACCCTTGACAGCAATCACTTAACAGTTCTTTTACTCCATAAAGTAATATGAGATTGGTACAGTGACTGATTGCTTATGCAATACTTTACTTTTCCATTTTTTTGAACTCAATAACATTAACTTTGATTTTTGAGGTACGAAATTGTATTGCTGTTTATTACTTTTAATGTACATGCAGGTACATTTGCATTTGATGCAAACTACCAAAAGGCAAGGAATCTACAGTGGCTGCGCATCAATTACATGACAGAAAAAATGAGCTGTTTAACCTAGCAAGTTTCCAAGTAGCACATTAGAAGGTTTGAAATAAAAATATTTGACGAATTCAATTAAAATAATTACTTATCCAAGGGTTGGAACGAGGGAGGGTTCAGCGCTTGATCTTTAATTTACTTGGAGGATGATAATGCTTTTTTATTGCTAGTTGCTTCTGTTAATCAACTTTTGGTAGAAGCTTTATCAACTCATTTTTACAATTTATGGCTTTGTCCTGATTAGGGGCGCCCCCACACAGTACCAGATGTGACAATAACCCCCAGCAACGGCCCCTCCTGGTAAGCAAAGCGAGGGGAAGCGCAGGGACCATGCTTCCCAAATTTCCTGGTTAAGTTAACAACCATCTCCGAGAAAAAGTTTAAAAAATACACTTTTGGCCCTTCCAAGTTTTCTTGTTATACTAATTCCTTTCCACTTAAATACGCCTTTCCACGAGTGCATGTGTCTATACTATGTTGCATTGCTTATGACTAATGCAGAACAAACTTGCTAAAAAAATGAAACTACTTTCAAATTTTACTGGTGTTTTACTTTACTCTCAAATAGGTGTGCCTGCTGTTACTTCCAACTTACTTGAATATTTTGTTTGAGTACGTAACAGTACTTTTACTTAAACTTTTTGGTTACTTTGGTGCCACTGTCTAGGAGGCATTCAATACGATCATGCAGTTCTGTCACTGATACATGGTGTGCAATTCACATAGAAATCTTTTTAAAACCTTGATAATGCACATTTATAGACAGTTCGTACAATTCGGCATTGTGGTCAATTAAGTTGGGATGCCAATAATCGTGAGTTCAAACGTCCCAGTAGCTATGCCGTATTGTTGTGCACTTGAACAGGCACTTTATCGCGATCTACCCAATTTGGTTGCCGTGCGTGTGATAGAAATACAATGCGCGACAATTCTGGTATCTCTAAAGGAGGTCAAATTTCAACAAAGGTCTGTCACAGAAGTCACCAACATGGTGCCGCAGGGTCATTAATTGCCCGCAGGCCAGCCCCCCAAAAAAATAGCACTAATTGCCAACCAGCCTAGGATACTATTAGTGACAATCTGAAACTAAAAGTAAACTGTGCAACTTGGTTATTTCAGAAGAATTTTTTTCAAACTGATAGCCCCATGCGTTACTGGTGCCTGATACACATTTTAAAAAGAGCGGAATTACTTTTCTGGTATTTGGTTTTAGTCCTTTTGATTTTTATCAAATGAAAGGTTCGACGCAGGTTGCAACCAATTGTTTTTGGTAGTAAACGTCTACTTTAAAGACCAATATATCTTGTGGTGCCTGTTTTTTTTTCTTTTTGGTGCAGTACTTCAGCACTGGACTAGATTTATGTCAACTTGTTGCGTTGCCAAACTAAAAAATGTAAAAAGAAATTGCCACTTTTGCTATAACGAAAGTAATTTGATATCAGTAGCCTGCTTGTGTTTAAATTTACCACAGGTAGCAATACTCAAAAATTAGTTTGGTACTACCCACCTCTGCTCAAAAACCTTGAGGTAGTTCTCACTTGCAAAAACGTTGGTGACCTGTGTTCTAGCATAACCAACCACAGGTTTTCTAGAAACTGGAACATAAGATTATACAAAAAAAATAAATTTTTAAAAGGATATTTTGCTTATTTGTAAAAGCAACAATAATTACAAGCCATCCATAAATTCATGCTTGCTACTGTGCTCATTTTTAGGCAAAGATGATAATAAGACAGAGGACACTGCACAAACACCTGAGGCAACTTATGTTGAGACGACTAATGTAGAAGGAGAAAGAAAACCTGAGAATGCGAAAGTAAACGATGAGACAACCGCAGTGGATGAAAGCTCAACTGATTTTAAACAAGACACAACTATTAGTGATCCAGCTGTGCTTTCTACTGGAGTGGATGACTCCAAAGATGAGCTCATATTTCAAGAGGAGATGCCATCTGAAATCACTTCGGATAAAAAAAAAGATGAAAACGAACCAGGCGAACAGACCGAAGCCTCTGAAATGCAGAAAGCTGATAACAAGCCCGCTTTTGACAATCTGCCAGCAGTTGAAGCAGATGATCATGTTCCTCACCTGGTAAAAACTACTGTAAAGATAACTCTGTGTGATGACATGCTGGTCCTGCAATGGAGATGTCGCCACTTCAATGCCTGCATCAGTTCTGCATTGGTGTGCCTTTCGAAAAGGCACTTTACGACAGTTTTCCTGCTTCTAGCATAGACTCTGCCACCAACAATATCTGAAAAATGCTTTTCCAATGGACACAGCAACACAGAAATTATGAGGAATTGACTCGAAACCTTACGAGTGCAAGCCTGCACACTGAGCCACAATCGTGTAGTTCATCCATACATGACCCAAAGTTGGGGACACTTCTGGTCTGATGTCCGTCTTGACACTACCATTTAGAACCACATGCTCTACAGTCTACACCAAGCATTTAATTGAAAAAATCATATAACCAAATCACTAAGTTGATTAATGCTTTAGTTTGAGGCATGTGGACTATGCTACGGTACGGTTTTGTGAAATAAGTAAACGCACTTAACACAAATACCCAAAAGTAAAGTCATCAATGTGCTCACCTACTATAGCTTGACTGGAAATCAGACCAAAAAAACGATCAAGCAGTTTACTAAGCGCTCAGAAAAAAAGTACCTATGAAGTAAATCCAACTGTAATTTACTCAATTCTAGACAACTAAACGGATGCAAAACGGTCAGCTATATTGGTGAGCTTTTAGATATATACATGAAATCGTTCAGTTTTAACTTTTAGGAATTGATGATGAATATTTAAATAGTTGAAATATATTTTCCGTTATTAAAAGTTATAGCTAAACGATTGCCTGTATTTAATTATCTAAAATATGTAGATACGGCCACTGGTGATCTTCAGCTATAATTGCTCAGTTTTCGGTTGATAAAGTCTTTGACTAAATCCTCTTACACTTTAACTACCTTGGTATTGTACAATGACCACTATATTGGTGAGGTAACGATGATTTAAAGAACAAAAGTTGTTGGGAGGTGAAAAGGTAGTTCAAAAAAGACTACGTTTGAGGTGGGTGGAAATGGCTGTCGGCCTTCGCGAGAGCCCCACCTAACATGGGTACTCCCCTTATGCAATCATTTTTTCACATTGCTGCCCTCTGAACGATCACAAAAAGGCAGCACTCAGTCTCCTTAAAATTGGTTGCCTGCATCTTTTCTCCTGCCTCTCTCTTCCCCATATTCTTGTTCTTATTCTCCTTATGATGAGCAGCAGTATTTATCCTAACTCTGATCCCATCTTTCCCGGCTCAGTGTGCGCTAGAAATATGACCTTGAGGTGGAGGTCAGTGCAATGCTGCACCTGCTCTAAATAGTTCCACCTAAGGTGCTCACTACTCTCCTGCTCCAAGCTCAATGCTCCAGGAAGATCTCACTTCTGTAGCTATTTCTCCGGGGTTTTAATCTTCCAACACTGTGGCTTCTTCTTCGGAGTCCCTGATTATATATGTCTCTGCTGTTTAATCTGGTTTCCCACTGCCAATCCAGCGCTCCCACCCCACCCTTGCCTTCAAACATCTATTTTCTTCCTACCCACTTTGTAATTCTTCTTTCTGCATTTTTCCCACCCTTCTATGCTTCTGGCTCTTCTTCTACATTTGCTTCCTCTTCCTCCCCTGACTCGCTTAGGGTTCTTCAATGGAACGCTGAAGGTGTTTAACCAGAAGTGCTGAACTTATCCACTTTATCTCGCTTCATCTTGTAGGCATTATCTGTATCCATGAATCCAATCTCAACTGGTCTTTCTCTGTTCGGATCCGTGGATTCTCTGCTCTGTGACCTAATCCCATTCACTCCCGTTCTGGCATTCTTTCTCTTGATGACCCGCATGCCAGCGGTTATGTCACAATTTTCATCAGACAGGGCCTATCCTTTTCTGAACTCTCTACCTCCTCTGTCCACATCACCCCTAATCTGACGGTGTTGGGGTCAACATCTCATTTAATAACTCTTCATCACTCTCTTTTCTTGACGTCTAATCTATCCCTATTTGCTCTTCTCTAATGGATAGCATAAATGACTTCATTCCCCCCTCTGTTCTTCTTTCCTTGTGAACTCTCTTTATTCTCGGAAACTTCAATTGCTATCAACCCCTCTGAGATTCAAAAGGTACTTCTGACCTCCTTCCTCTTGAAGTCGCGACATTCCTACCCTTCTCCATTGCTCCTCTGATAGTTGTTCCTCTCCTGATATTTTCTTTGCTCTCTCCTCCCTTGACATCTCTTGCTCGGGAGGTGCTTTAGGACTTGAACTCTGATCACCTACCAATTCTACTTCTTTTTTTGCTCTTCAACCCCAACGAGCGGCCCTCTTCAATTTTCAGTAAGATTGTTGGGATAACTTTGCCTAATACTTTGATTCTCACTATCCTTCTGTAGAGGAATCCTCTTTTTACTTTCCTGGCGTTGAGTGCGACCAAATCTTCCATTCCTTTCGGCCGTGTGGAATGCCAACCTCAAGTCTAGTGTTTTCCTAAAGTGGAAGAATGAGTAAAAGAAAGATGTAAGGCTTGTGCTGCCGCTCATAGAAGCGATGAAGATTGAAGGGACTGCATCTCTGCCTCTTGAAATGCCTCGTTTGTCAACGCCAAAGCCAAGGCTAAGGTATTGTAGCGACATGGCAGCAACAAGGCTGGGACTCTCTCTCCTAAATCTGATCCTTAATCAGTCTATTCTCTCCTCTGTTCTGTCACTGATTTTTATCCTCATCCTTCTCCTCTCCTAACTTTTCTCACAGTTCTTCCGGGTTGTCGGCATCGGTCTATGCCGACTACTTAAGGCCTCCTTTTCCTGTCTCCCAGCTCAAGGCCTTGTGCAGCAGAGCCAGAGGCTACCTTTTCGAGATCCAATAGGCAACGTGCCGAGTCTCATTTCTTATTCTGCTCTCCCTCCTCTTCCACTGAATTTCTCGCGGTTGCCATAAAACTCTCCTCGTCCACCGCCACTGGCCCAAACAAAGTTGCCTATCCCATGCCAAAGCAACTTCCTCGCTCTGGTTTTGATTTTCTTCACATTTTCAATCTTTACATTGCATTCCTTTTCTTCCATCTGGAAGACATCTTTTAGAATTTCCGTCCATAAGATGGGAAAGCCTCTCGACTCTCCTGCTTTCTCCCAAGCTATCTCTCATCTCCTGCGTCTCAAAGCTTTTCGAACGCATCATTCTATCTCGCCTACTTTTCTTTCTGGAGTCTAACTCCATTCTCTCTCCCCATCAGGCCGATTTCCGCCCTGGACGGTCTACTCTCGATCAAATTCTGTTCCTTTCTCAGTCCATTTTAGATGGGTTAATTAAACCCAGGCTGGGCTCTCGCGCGATTCTTGCTGCAATTGACTTCTCTAAGACTTTTGACTAGGGCATCTCGCTCTTTGCCATTAACTCATTTCGGCTGGCCTCCCTTCTTGCTTTACTTGTTGGACACAATCTTTTCCTTCTGACAAGCGCGCTTGCGTGGTTTGTCAAAATCACAAAAGTTGCTCCTTTCGAGTCTACTGAGTTGTTCAGCAATGATTTGTTCTTTTCTCTCTTTTCATCAGTTATCTTCGTGCTATTCTGCCTTCTTTCTTCAGCTGCTCTCTATATGCTGATAACCTGGCCATGTGGTCTTCCACATCCTTTTGTCCTTTTGCTGCTGAAGCGACACATAAAGCTCTGGTTCGACTGGAGCGCTGTTCTGAGCGACTGATGTCTTCCTCTCTGTCGCGTAAATAGAGTTTTGGTTCTATCTGAGCTTTAAACTTCGTTTTTTTAAATTGAGGTGACTTATGGTATCGCTCTGATAATCAATGCTGACTGCAACTTAACAGCTAGGTGGAGTTTGATTTCTATTTAATACTTAACCGCAATACCTTAAATCAAGCATTTCTTTATGAAGAACATAACAGATACACATATTTATTGAATAACTCGAGAATTTAAAATTTCTTCACTTGTCAGCCACACAAAACCAATGTACTCTAATATCAAGGCAGAAAAACCATATCAATCATTATAACACTTGACTCTAGCCTGGTCACGATTTAAACTCGTACTGCGAGGTCGCTTATACAATACGACGTCGTGCTGTAGAAGCGACCTCGCAGTACGAGTTTAAATCGTGACCAGGCTAAGTTCGTATTGCAATTTACTCGTATTACGAAGCAATTTTTTGCATTAAAATTGATATGAAAATAAATAATCTGTTTCATCCCCAAAATGTCTGTTCTTCTGTTTATTTTTTAAACAAAAAAGGTGCAATCAGAAAAAATAAACAATATTGTACATGTAATATGATAATAACCATGTTTTATTAATTTACTAAGCTTAAAACGGAGACCATCTAAGCGTATGGAAGACAGTGAAACTGAGAATAGGTTATTGTCTGTCATGAGAATCTATGTCCATTGAAGCGTCAGGTGGAACAATTTCTGTTATTTTAATATTTCTGTCTTCATCACTTACTCTGACATTTTTGGCCCTACTTCCGTCACTTTGAGCACTTGCAGATCGTTTCTTGAAAAACCTATCAAGAGTAATCTGCCTTGTTCTTGAATTTAAAATGGCACAAAAATAGTCGACACCATTGTCATTGACCAAGGCAGCCGCACAACATGCACTTAATTTTTGAGGGTGGCATTTTTCGACATTGTGTTGCGCTTTTTGCCACATCGCAAGCATTTCTTTGATATCGCTTGTAGGGAGCACCTCCGATAAATTTTTCTCTATTTCTAATTCCTTGATCTTTTCCGTCGCATTCGTGTACTGGTGCTCCTGAAGATAAAGAAGTTTCTCTGTCGTTACTTTATCCTCGTCAACAAGTTCGTTAATGTCGTCATCGTCAACCTCGAGGTCCAAAGATTTGCCAAGAGACATTATATCAGCGACTTCGGGTGCTTTTGTGGCGAAATCGGAAAGTCTTTGTTGGATACGCATTCAGGTCACAATTTCTTCCATGCAGAATTGAGAGTCCTCCTCGTTACAGCCTGCGGCCACGTCTGTGATGCTGTGGGAATTCACAATGTTCAAGTGGTCCTTCCAAAACTCACGAAGGGTGAGGCTGGTGTTCTCGGTAACGTCAAAGCACCTACGGAACATGTGTTTGAATCAAGCACCTAGGGAACATGTGTTTGAATCAAGCACGTACGGGACATGTGTTTGATGTACAATTTTTTGAAATTAGAAATCACCTGCTGATCCATTGGCTGCAAGATGGGGAAGGTATCCGGCGGTAGGTAAAGAATTTAAATAAATTTAAAATTTTGCAAGATTTCATCGTGAAGGTTTGGAGGGTGTCCTGGGGCATTATCAAGAACGAGTAGGGCTTTCATAGGAAGACCGTTCTCCTTGAGGCACGTGTGGGCTTGAGGGTCAAAAATGTCATTTATTTATTCAATAAAAATTTCCCTTGTGACCCAAGCCTTCGAGTTAGCTCTCGATATGACAGGTAGCTGCTCCTTCTGAATTCCATGCGCCTTGATCGCTCTAGGATTTTTCGAATGATATACGAGCAAGGATTTAATTTTCAGGTTCCCACTCGCATTAGCACAAAATGTAAGGGTTAGTCCATCTTTCATAGGCTTGTGACCTGGCAGCCTCTTCTCCTCGGCAGTAATATACGTTCTTCTGACATCTTTTTTTAAAGAGCCCAGTTTCATCGCAGTCGAACACCTGCTGAGAGGCACATCCTCTTCTGCGATAAGCAAACTAAACCGGCGCGATGGTGTAGTGGTTAGAGCGTCTGCTTCGCAGTCGATAGACCTGGGGTTCATTCCCTAAGTCGAGTCATACCAAAAGACTTTAAAAAATGGTATTCACAGCTTCCCTGCTTGGTGCTCGGCATAAAAATAGGATAGTGTGAATAACAAGCCGGCAAGCTTGCTTGTTGTGTCCTTGGGCAAGGCACTTAGCGGGACGCCTCCGCCTTTATGTTGCAGACAGGTGGCCCACCCGTACTTCACCGGGTTACAATTGTGAAGTTGCTAACCCAGCATGTCGCAAAAGACGACTCTTGGGTACCCACCAATGGCAATCACGAGGAAGAGGAGGGGTAATCACAACAACAACAACATAAGCAAACTAAACTCATTAACGAATTTCTCGGCAGCCTTCGTTTCAGAGCTGGCTGATTCACCATACCTCACGACGTTGTGCACGCCAGTTTGCTTCTTAAATTTGTCAAACCATCCCCGACTGGCTTTAAATTCTTCTGCTGGTATGTCTTCTGTCAATGGTCTTGGGCTCTGCTTCTGGAGATCCCCAAACAGTATTCGGGCTTTCTCAGCGATAATTGCCTCTGTCAGGATATCGCCTGCAAGCTGCTTCTCGTTGTTCCAAAGGAAAAGCAGTTTTTCCATCTCATGGATATTCGTCCTTTGCTAGGACAGCCTGGAGACATCTTTTGCTTCTGCAACGCCCTTTATCTCATTCTTCTTCTTCAGGATAGTGCAGATCGTTGATGTTGTTTGGTCGTGTTGCTGCGCCAAATCCACTACACGCACTCCTGCCTCGTGTTTCTGTATTATTTCTTTCTTCACTTCTGTCGTGATAAGCTTTTTCTTGGCATCAAAATCTTTATTACAGTACTCACTTTCTTCGGACCCGTGATAACCACAAAAAATCAACACAATAAATCTAAAAACGAATGAGACACAATATTAATAAGCACAAAACGCTCGAGATCTTATTATTACAAGATGAACATGTAAATTCAGTAAGCGCAGGCTTCTATTGAGCTACCGCAGACTACCATTAAGCTTAGAAACAGTCCTAATGTTGCTTCTATACTTTCCTTGCACATACTAATTTGAGAAAGGTTCAATTTTCATCAATAAAATGTATAATTTACCACATTAAAAGTAAGCAACACATTGTCTATAAGTTATTTCAGCAACATGTCAGCCACCAAAACTGTTTTTTGCGGAGTACACTACTTAGTAACCTTTCAGCTTCCACAGAATATGCACAATACAAATTGCCTTTATTATGATGCAAATGACGTAACAATAGCTGCTTATAACCTAATTGAAACCAGTTGTGTATAGACTTTTCTAGTCCGAAAACTTGATATGTACTGTATATACTTTTGGTAGGTTTTAAGTTTGTCAAGTTTTTAATAGAATTACAAACTTCGAAATCGAATTTCGAAGTCCCTGGATGTTGAGGGCCTACGATCGCACGTACTAAGAATTTTTACTCATCATACGAGACAAAATTTTTGCGAATATCCATTCGCTCACACAGCGAATTTCTCGTACCACAAGGCACTGGTACTGCGAGGTTCTACTGTATTCTACATTAATATTCACAACAAACCACCACAGAAAAACACGCTATCTGTTTCTATACACACCTTCGCACTATCTTCATTCTTTTGCACTCTGCACTCTCTCTCTCTTCTCTTTACGTGTGTAAAAATCTCGTCGCCTTACATATGTGAATGATTACATATGTAATATGTGAACGTGAACATCTGATCACCGTTGTGACGTCATAAAGGAGGCGTGTACGATACCAAGCTTAATTCGAAAGAAAGAAAGGTTTTTGCAAAATCAACCGAGATATGACGCCAAGTTTCGATTCGAGACAATTCTAGGTTCACTAATAAAATGATTACAGCAGAACGAAAACAATAAATTACAGAGATTATACAGTGCGTTCATAAGTCTCTCCGCAGTAGACTGTTTGAAATTTTTTGAAATTTTTGTAATCGTTTCAGTGATGAACAATGTTTATTTGTAAAGACATAATTACATCAGAATTATTTCATCAAACAGCATACAAAAGTCGTTACAGTTTGTGCTGAAAATGTTGTCCTTCAGCCTGGAATATACTACCATTCTTGCTGTCACAGTTGGTTCAACTTAATTAAATCTTATTTGCTACTGATCACAACAAAATTACAGATGTAAGATGTAGCTGCAGCACGTATAGCGAGGTAATGAATTTGAGAAGCGTTTAAGTAAAGTCGACCTTGCACTGCATACACAAGTGTTTTAAACAATTCACCCCACCATGCCTAATAGCACACAGAGTTTTAGGTTTGCTAGCAGACATTAGTATTGCAATTTATTTTTAGTCTAAATCGTTTTTAAATTTGCCAAATAAAGGCGGTCATAAACTTGATTGGAAAATACATAAGAATGTGAGTAGCGGACAGTGAAGGGATTCAGAGGGTTTGCACGGGTTCGTGCGAACCCGTTCTTGGAATGTCAAGATAATCAGCGATCCTGTTCTTGTTTTTTTGTTATAGACGATAGATGACCGCAGCAAATGGGTGACGTGCACCGCAGCTGACGACTAGCGTTGTATTTGGCGTTTCGAAATGTTATGTATTAGATTTAAGTAAAGCGTGTCATGCTAATGTAGCTTACGTAGTGACTTATAGTAGTAAATATGACATTTAAGTGATAAGCTATAAGTTTGGCATGGTTTTCTGAAAAGAGGAAACCTGTTGTTAGAGAGTTCGATACAAAAGAGAACCTGTTTTTAAAATTCTTAATCCCCTCACTGGTAACAGGCCTGACAATGTCAAAACTTTTGCTAGATTCGGTAGAAGAAATTGCGGGTTATTTATTAATTTGATGTCATCGAAAATAACGTTTTTGATTTAATGGTTTTTAGCCAACTGGTGAAAGAGTGAAAGAAGACACTCCTAAAGCTCCTGTTCTTCCGAGTCCTCCTGATGTTTCTGCAATTGGAACTGCTGCAGCGGGAGACACGATGGACAAGTAAGAACAAAATCATTCCTAATTACATCGTGCGATATGCCTTAAGAAGCCACTTTTGACAGGCTTCCCTATTGGTGGTAAGGCTTCCAATTTGTAGTTTTGTGTTCATTATTGTTTTAAAGTATACGGTCGCTTTCCTCTAGCTCAGCGGTTCTCAAACTGTACCTCGCAACGCCCTGATGTATCGTTTTAATTTTCCAAGGGCGTCGCACGTTAATTTGGTTTTGTGCCGATATAACTTGCTTTTATTCTGCCAAAAATCTGTAAAGATATAACCTTACTTATTTCTTCCAAAACGCACAATCAATTGCATTTTTACATTAAAAAAGGTGTTGTTAATACACTGTTGTAATTATTGTCTTGTTACTTAAAAATCGATATGCGCAATAGTAAGGTTGCACGCACGTGATCAAACGTCATCAAAATGCTCTTTCGAAAAAAGTGGCTGACCACTTTGAGTGATTTTGCATTGAATTGAATAGGAGTGATATCGTTTTTTGCAAAGTAAATTGATAAATGTGACAGTTGTTAAATGAACGTTAAATATGTTGTTTTACTGATGTTAAGAAATGAATCTAAGGTCAAAGTAAGATAAGAGGTGCTAAGGTTTGCTTGTTAGCTAATAGTTGGGCTGGTTTTATAGGCTAAACATGCAGGCTTATTTCTAGCTAGCTTCTGTGAGGGCTTGATATTCGATTAATCAGCGTGTTTGGGAATGCTGAGTTTAAGTTAATTGTAATGTGTAACTTATACAGTATATTTAGTGGCATAAGCATTCTGAAAAATTGAAAACTTAAGTTATACTGTAGCCTAAATGACAGGGAAGACTTCTGTACCGTTTGTCATATGCTATATTAGTTATTGTTGAACAAAATCAGTAATTTTTTGAAATTTTTTGTCAAAAGTGCTTGCAGACCAGTCATATTGATATGTCAGATGTAATTTTGTGACTTTAACTATTTCTTAAACAATTTTTTGGGCTATTGCCTAGGCTGCTGGACCAAGTGTAATTAAAAAACTTATGCAGTATACCACTCAAAGAGTTTATAGTAAACGAGATCTATTTGAAACCCTTACCTCTATGAACATAGCACGTGATCACCATAACCGTATCATACATTGATTTATTGAGTTACAAAGGCAATCTACGCGCTTTATATGCATGTTCATACGAGTGAAGTGGTTATTTCACAGTGTAATAGTATTGCAAATAATGAAAAGCCCCCCCCCACAATTTGACGAGACCATCCCTGGACTGCATATATCTTCGATACTGCATCTTCTGATCTTCGATACGGATGGATGGATACTGCATCTTCGATACGGATGGGATCCCCGTACCAAAGTGATAGCATGCGCTGCGCGTGTGATGTGTGCGAAGGAATTTGTAATAGATTGATACTAAATTTTTCATATTATTGCAAATATGGGATTTTGGTTTTTGATCATGACGGGACAGGCCCTGCTGATGAGTCCAAAAGGACGAAACGCGTCCAGGGATGGTCTCGTCAAATTGTGGGGGGGGGGCTTTTCATTATTTGCAATACTATTACACTGTGAAATAACCACTTCACTCGTATGAACATGCATATAAAGCGCGTAGATTGCCTTTGTAACTCAATAAATCAATGTATGATACGGTTATGGTGATCACGTGCTATGTTCATAGAGGTAAGGGTTTCAAATAGATCTCGTTTACTATAAACTCTTTGAGTGGTATACTGCATCTTCGATACGGATGGGATCCCCGTACCAAAGTGATAGCATGCGCTGCGCGTGTGATGTGTGCGAAGGAATTTGTAATAGATTGATACTAAATTTTTCATATTATTGCAAATAGGGGATTTTGGTTTTTGATCATGACGGGACAGGCCCTGCTGATGAGTCCAAAAGGACGAAACGCGTCCAGGGATGGTCTCGTCAAATTGTGGGGGGGGGGCTTTTCATTATTTGCAATACTATTACACTGTGAAATAACCACTTCACTCGTATGAACATGCATATAAAGCGCGTAGATTGCCTTTGTAACTCAATAAATCAATGTATGATACGGTTATGGTGATCACGTGCTATGTTCATAGAGGTAAGGGTTTCAAATAGATCTCGTTTACTATAAACTCTTTGAGTGGTATACTGCATCTTCGATACGGATGGGATCCCCGTACCAAAGTGATAGCATGCGCTGCGCGTGTGATGTGTGCGAAGGAATTTGTAATAGATTGATACTAAATTTTTCATATTATTGCAAATAGGGGATTTTGGTTTTTGATCATGACGGGACAGGCCCTGCTGATGAGTCCAAAAGGACGAAACGCGTCCAGGGATGGTCTCGTCAAATTGTGGGGGGGGGGCTTTTCATTATTTGCAATACTATTACACTGTGAAATAACCACTTCACTCGTATGAACATGCATATAAAGCGCGTAGATTGCCTTTGTAACTCAATAAATCAATAAAAAACTTATGGTACCGATTTATTTATTCATGCGTATGAGCTCATGCTCTGTTTGCTTGTCTTTCGTCCCACTGGGCCATCACGACGGTTAGACTGCTTGGCCCCACTACCTATTTGCCACATAAAATGGAGGCATGCCGTTAAATGCCTTACCCATGGACACAACAAGCAAGCTTGCCGGCAAGCTTACCGTACCGGTAGAAATGATAAAATAATAGTTGTTTTTGCTAATGTACCGATTGGTATCTAATTGGTAGAGTTTATTTTTAAGTGAGGAGCAAATGGTATTTAGATGGCACTTCTCTTAGGGGCAATTTTTTTAAATTAGCCCACAGTACTAAGCTTAGACTAGCCAACTGAAAGACCTAATCTCATCTAAATTGCTTTTGGTCAAATTTGTTTGTTTTCGAGTATCCGACTAGCAATAATTCATTCTAAATTTTAATTAATTTCTCATTAGTTTTCAAAATAACCTCAAAAGTTGGTGTTCGCCTTATACCTCTCCAGCATAAATTACAGCTTTTGGTCAGCCACTTTTTTGGCGCGAAATGTGTGACGTCATATGCAACCTTCCTATTTTAACTTAAATTGGTGCAAAATAAATAGAGCTTGAGACAGTTTGTTGTGAAATGGTCAAGAACAGTAAAAATGGGTTACAACCTCTGACCTCTGTAATTTTACAATTGACAATGGCAAACCTAAAGCATGCAAGAATAATGACGGTTATTTAGATTTTGGCTCACATTTTTGTTGCAGAATAGAGAACAAAAACCTTGGAAAAGAGTTTGGTGCGTCACTAGACTAGCAGAATTTTTCAATGGTATCGCATTAAAAAAGTTTGAAAATCATTGCTCTAGCCCAGCGTTTCTCAAACTGTGCGTCGCGACGCCCCGGTGCGTCGTTTCAATTTTCCAAGGGCGTCGCGGAATATTTTGGTTTTGTGCCATTAAGTCTAGGTTTTATTGGGTCAAAAGAACTCTGATCGTAGATTCCTTTCTTACTTTCTTCTGACATTTTCAAAATAGTGTTTTTAATACACTGTTGTAACTGTTGACTTGTTATTCAAGAATCAAATTGCAGAAGTTTAACTTAATTGGCGAAAAATATATAAAGAATAAAGCATTCAGTTGTACGTTGGACGAAAACAGGAAAAATGAGTTACAAACTTAGAAGAGCGTAATTTTACGATTGAAGATGACAGACCAGTCCAAAATCTCGGGAGCATCTGCTTAGGGGCAGTTATTTATGTAGATTATGGGTCACATTTATCTCGCAGTACGGCAAACTAAACAGTATGATGCTGTCTGGTGCGTCGCAAAGTCTCGCAAGCTTGTTTAAATGCGTCGCATCGCAAAAAGTTTGAGAACCACTGCTCTAGCCTAACCTTGATTAGGTTTGCAGTGTGAATCTGAATTGCAGTTGCAGTGCCTCTCCCAAGGAATGCGAAGAATAGGTACAACATTACCCTCTGATAGTTTTTTTTTCATTATGTGTTCTAATTTTCCAGACCAGCACGGACGGAATTTCGTGTTAATTTGGTTGTCATGACGACTAAACGGTCTCAGCTATGGGGCAGTTGACTGATCTGATAATTTTGTTTTTCACCTGCAAGGTGGAACTGCCATTGGTTAGTTTTAATTGCTGCCTCTTACATCACACTAAAAGACCAGTTTTACTGTTCTAAGAGGGTGGAGCACAAGAACTTTTTATAGTAATGGTAATATCAGTTTCATTATTGTTTAAACCACTGGCTTCTCTACATTGATTGCTGTGAAATCTAACTCACGACACTCCTTTGATGCATCACGTAAATTGCGTAAAAGCGTCACAAATAGTAATTTCTATCAGCTTTAAGAAAACTGTTATTTTGATGTCTACTTCGTTTTGTTTTAACCAAACATGTTTACGAGATTGTGATATTGCTAACTTGTTTATCACATTTTGATTTGGGCATAGTTATTTACAAAATTTAAATTGTAAGATGGTGATTGTGACGTAAAAAGGAGTGTAATTATACTCGCAGATTTGAACTTATGACATGGTGATTTTCCATCGCTGTTTATCTGAACCTTTTAGAACAAAAAGAATGTCTTTCATTAATACATAAATGACCGAAAATCTTCAGAGAAAGAGAGAGAGAGAAATAGATAGATAAGTAGGGCATTTAACGGCAAAGCTTATTTGTTATAATATTTCTTGTTATTTCAAACACAAAGTGGTGTTGATACAGAGCTGGTAGATAAAGGTATTTGGTATTGAATTATTTAGTCTCAGTAAAGTTGCAGTCCGACAAATTATTTGAGCGATGCTTTACGTTGCCCAAGGTATAACATGTTTTGTTTGTAATAGAACCAAAATTCTACTCCACAATAAAGAGCGTGTTGCAAAAAAAAGGGAGTCGCAACATTACATTTAATTATAAGAGTTTTTTGTAATCCAGAAAATACGATAATACTCCTAGCTTGTAATATGATTTGTTATCTTTTTTTTTACTTGCGTGTGATCCCAAAGAATTTTTGTATTTTGCCATAAAAAAATTTTTGGCAATTAAACGAGTGTTTTGGAGGAAGTGTGGTAAATTGAATTGAAAATGGGATAAAAAAATTACATGTCACTGATGTAGTGTATTTCAAAAAAAACGAGTAGGTGCTTAGATCACGACCATCATGAAAGGTGGTAGCCTACTTATATCACGACCAGGTACAGAAAATTATGCTTTCATCACAATGGTGGTAGAATGTGGTGCTGTCATCACAAGCTCGTAGCAGGTGGTGCTGGCATTACGACTGTTGTAGGATGGGGTGCTTGTATCAGGATCGTCGTAGAAGAGGCGGTTACATCATGGACACTATAGAAAGTGTTGTTTAGTGTTTATTATGGCGGTCATAGAAGGTACTGCCTTACATTACAATAGTCATTAAAGGTCGTGCTAAGGTGAGACTGCAGTGGTCCTGGAAGATAGTGCTTGCATTACTACGGACGTAGATAGCAGTTCTAGCATTGCGATTGTCGTAAAAGATGGTGTTTAGCACGAGCGTGGCATAAAGTGTGGTTCACATCATAACTGTTGTACTAGGGGGTGCTTTCATCGCAATGATCACAGAAAGTGCTGCTTACACCACGACAGTTGTAGAAGGTTGTACTTGCATCACGACCGTAGTAAAAGTTGGTACTTACGATTATAGTAGAAGTGATACATTACGATTGTCATTGAAGGTGATGTTTTCAGCACAACTACATTACCATGTTAAAAGAAGATGCTTACATCACTATTGCAGAAGAAGGTGGTGATTATTTCACTAAAATTGTAGAAAAGAGTGCTTCCATCACGTTAATTGTAAAAAAGAGCTTACTTCACGAACTTTTTGGATGTGATTCTTCCATCACGACCATAATCAAAAGTTACTCTTACATCGCGACACTTCTAAAAAATCTTTGTTGTATCACAATACTTGCAGATAATGCTTATGTCACAGTCATCATAGGAGGTGATTCTTTTATTATGATCGCCGTAGAAGACAACGTTTTTACCACGATGATTGTAGTTTATGATGTGTACATCAAGATGATCTTACAATGTAGTGTGTCACGAATAAGTAAATTTGCGTTAAAAAATAGTTTTTATATGTGTGGTTTTTGAAATCTGTTGTTTTATTTTGTAGAGATCGTTTTATTTGTAAATCTGAATTGTCTGAAGCCCTAAACTTGCTAAACTGTTTTCGAAAAATAGACTTTTTTTCTTTCGCATTTATTAATAGATTTGTAACTCACACGCCTTTCTGACGTCACAATAATTGACTACGTGACTAAGTTCCTGTGTGTTCTAGTGATTGTTGTTTCTTCTCGAAGATTTTTCCTTTTTTATTATTGCCGATTATGTAATTTATTAACGGTGTTTTTCCTGTGTCACGTGATGTTCTAGCAATGTCTAGATTAATTTCCAGTCACATATATAATGTGGCAAGATTTTTTTATTCATTCAGAGTGAGGGAGAGAAATAGTAGAGTGTAGTAAAAAGGCGTTGTTCGGTGGCGATTGCTGTGACAGGAATCAAGCGATTATTTTGGTGGTTTTAGTTTTGGTTAGTCTTCGATATTTATATATTAAAGTGCTTTAGTTTCTGTATTTGACAAGCAAAGCAATTCAAAGTTTCAAAGTGGTTTGTGAATATATTAGTTGTGTTCTTGATCGAGAAATGCGTGAGTTAAAGTATCTTAGTGGAAGCCAATATTTTCCTAGCTATTGAGTTGCAACCAGACTTAATTATTCGAGTGATATTACAAGTCGTCTCAATTTTAAGATGTAAATTAAGATTAAGCTAGAACAAAAATTCTATTGAAACACGACATAGTGCATAAACATTACAACCATTTTAGAAGGTAGTGCTAGCATCACGATGGTTCAAAAGTGGTGCTTACATTACTACCGTTGTAGAAGGCGCTGCTCGTGTCATGATGTTTGTGGAAAGGGGTGCATACATCACAACTGTTGTGGAGTCAACGCTGATAAAACTTGAGTTTTGATCTAAGGTCTTTGGTTTTCTGTACCTTGTTTGGATTCTAAAGTTTCTTTTTTAAACTTTTGGGTATTGTAACGTGATGCAATGTTTATCTGATTTTGAGTTGGTTAAAGTTGATTGATATGTTTTTGTACTCCAGTTTTGGAAAAACTTATGTCGCTTTTACTGTAACATTTGTATTCGGATCCATTAACTCATTTCTACCATGAACAGTGCAATACAGTAACTCCATAAAGCCAGAAAAAAATTTTCTAAAGGGCGCACCTTACACAATCCTGTATTGCTTAATTCAGATTCAAACAATTTACCTAAAAAAGATTTTTTACGTGGCCAGACTTATAGGAGTTGTTGGGATGTGACGAAATAGTGTTAGCTTGAGCGACATTAGCAGTTTGAACGACTGCTGATTGTTTTCTTATGTGCTAGCATACTATTGTAGCTAAACCAAAGAAAGTAAGAGGCACAATTTAGAGTAAAAAGAGGCGCCAAACTTAGAACTACATTTCCTGATTTCAGTAGTAGGACTTTCTCACGATTCATTATTTATGCAGCAATATATTGATTGATCTTGTCGTTGAAAATTCTTTTTTGTTAAAAAGGAATCATCGACGTGCCTTTACAACATAAGCAGCGCTTAAAAGTAGCCCATAGATAATTTAATTGTACCGTTGAACTAGTCAATCTATTCAAAGTGAGAAATTCAAGTAAAGTTGCCTGCTTTTAAGCTGATGCATCAACGCTAATGGGTAGAAAGCAAGTAATTCAACCGTTTCAGATTTAGTGTAATTAATTAAGCGCAGTGCTGAAGCGAGATGTGGATAATATTTTGGTATTACTCGTCTATCATACCATTCATGCTACAAATCATGTACAAAATGCCTATTACATGGTAGAAGACAATAAAAAAGTTTCGAGTTGTAGCCTGTGTTATGTGCAACGTACATTGATTAGCGTATCCAGTATTATTCTTAGATTTTGGAGCAGTTTTTTCCAAATAGCAGTAAGTTCAAAAAGTGAAAAATCGAGAAGGAAACAATTAGCAGAAACTTGTTTTAGTGCTATCGCAATAACGTGATTAATCGTTCAGTTTGATTCATTTTATTGTCGGCGTCGCCTGGCAAAGCTACCAGTCAGGTATGATGGGTTAGGAATGTCGTTCGCCGGCTTCACCCAAATGACATTTCTGGGAGCAGAAGCAAAAAGTTGCTGTAAATGGGGGCCTTCACCACTATGCCTCAAATCCCGATCATCGTACTTTTAATTAAGACTGGTTGTACTCGCGAACTCTCAATCGTTTCACATAATCTCTCTGTTCCTTCTATTTATTGGGCCACAAAGTTAGAGTTTGTGTGTGCACTTTAATTGCTTTTGAATTACGATTTCAGTAACAAGATATTTGGTTGTAGGCTTATTTCACGATTTGGTATAACCCCTGCATAATGACATTTGTGACACCCAAGTTCCTTGGTTGCATCTGTGTTCCTAGTTTCTAGAATAGAGCAAAAGGGACTGTATCTCCTTTAAAATGTCTGGCTTCAGATCATCCGGTTGGTCTAACAACGCTTTTTGAGAAGAGGTTTTCTTTGATGCATACGATTGTATATTTGGCGACTATCGCACAGTGGCGTAGACGTACTAACCTATTTATTCAATTGTTTGCGTTCAGATTTTGAATTTTATAAACTATGCCCATTATACCCACGTCCCTGGTAGACTGTACTCGCAGCAGATAATTTCACAAACTTTCATGTGTTCACTCCATTAAATGTTCAGAGGCATAAATTCAAAGTTGTGCAAGGACGCTAAAGTGATTGATGTATTTACAGGAAGTAAGCTGTAGGCCTACTGCTTACACCTTTTTTTATAATTGTATGCCTAGTTATAAAATTTTAAGTCTCCGGCTGCAGGTATTTTTGTTGCTTTTGGCATAAACGCAGCCAGGGGAGAGCAAAGTAATCCGGAACCCAGAATCCAGCTTGCACAGTTGAATTATTGCAATAAGTTAGGACATGGCGTAAGTGGATAGCGCAACAACCAGCTTTTTGTGCAAGAGGATTATATTTTTTTAAAGCCTGACATTTTGTTTCTTGTTTGCTACACACGATATGAATGTCTTAAGGGTTAAGAAGAACACTCAAACGTGCAACTTGACTGTACAAAGGTATTCTTATGTGCAGTCCCTCTACGGTTCTGTTATTGTAATTTTTGTTGTAGCCATTGCATTATTTAAAAAAACGACTTTAAAACGGTATGTTTGTGCTGCAATAGACTATTCTAATTTAACAGGTAGCATGCCAGTAATAGGGTTTACTATTTATATTTGATTTCAAAATGACTATGGATAACACGTACAGCTGTTGCCTGTAGCTGTTTTCACTGAACTGGTACTATAAACATTATGACGTAGTTGCACATTGTGACAAAACAAAGCATTTTTTGATACGTTCAAGAAACAGGAAAAAAGCGTGCTAAAAAAGTCCTAAATGCCTGTATAATTGCTTGTTGCCTGTTGGCCAAAGTTGTGGTTGTGGTAGAATTACTTTAATTCAATGCACCCTGTTGTTATCTCCGGAAAAAGCTCTCAACCCCGTTTCTACGGTCAGTACTTTTTGAGGGAATGTAAAAACTACTTCTAAAATAATTCGTTAATTGTGACGTCATGTTAGTTCTTAAAATAGCGAAATTGATTGAAGTTGGTGTGTCGGGTGTTGGCTTGTGTTTGAGGTGAAAACCGCTTCCTTTTGCCAAGAAATGAAAATTTTAGAAAAATGTCGATTGTGCTATCGTGACATCACTAACTCCCTTGTGACACTTGCCACAGAGTGGTGATTAATCGTGCCAAGTTTCATGTTAGTACATCAAGTAGTTTCGGAGAAATAAATCACATGGACACAACACACATACACACACAATTGCGTGTTATTGTATGGATGTAAATGGTATCATTTCGTATGAAGCACCCTGTACTTCGAGCTAAAAAAAGTTCTTGACATTTTTTGTGGAAGTTTAAATTGTTTTGGACATTATCTGGGTTTTTTCGAAATTGTTATTGGCAGCACTGGTAGGGGGGTGATGCTGGCAGAAGATGATCACAACGGTCGTATAATGTGTTGCTTACATGACGACAGTCGTATAATCTGCATTTTTTGCATAAACACTGCAACTGCTTTTACAGAACTTTATTTAGCCGATTCATGCTTATTAGCGCATGCTTTGCAGTTGTAGTTACACTGGATCACCGCGACAATTAGACTGCTTGGCCCCACCACAGAGAGGTGGAAACATCCTGTTCAGTGCCTTACCCAAAAACGCAACCAAACCTGTCTGTTCTTTGTCCACACTATCCCTTTCGTGCTGACGTCAAGCTGTGAAATGCCGTTTTTAAAGCCTGTGGTACGACTCGACAAGGAAACTGAACCCAGGTCTACTCCATCTGCGAAGCGGACTCTCTATCCCAGGTGTTTTCAAACTTTTTGAGTCGCACAATTTCATCAAAAATTCATGCCCCCTTTGATATGTGAAATCTTTTTACTTTTTTGGAGTTGATATCGTCAACGGTTGTCATGCCATTTTCTTTTGTATACAGCGTAAAAATCTATTTCGGAGATTAATTTCTTCAAAGTGGTCATCATTATTTGCTTTTAAAAATAACGTGAAGACCTTTTTTTTGGAGATCAGTTTCTTCACAACGTTGATATTGGCAAATTTTCTTAATCTCTTCAAGGGATCACCATGAAGCCGTGGCCCTGCGCTTCCCTGCAATCCTTCTAAGCTCTCCGAGGAGGGTGTGCACCCAAGTTTAAGAATTCTTGGTCAAACACCACCAATTTTTAGAACTAAACGGACTGGAGTTCATCCTATCAATTTCGAGTGGACGTTTGGATTCAATCGGCGCATTCCTTGTCTTAATTTAACCGATGAAAACAGGAACGTCATCCTGTACGCGTCGTCACACGTCACAGTGCTTTATGATTACAAAAGCAATTCTCAGAGACTGTTGCAAGGACACGTAAGTCAAGTCGTAGTGTTCACTTCTTCGCGTTCTCAATTAGCTCACGCTGAACCATTTTTAATTTAGCTGAAAATACACTCGGTAGAGTTTGCGCTTTTTAGCAAACTGTTGTGTACTCTTTTAGCGTAAGGTTTTGTGAAACTTGATGTGGGCATCTCGCGACCTTGATGAACGAGCCCCTGTTGATGATGACTACGCGTGTATCCTACATACTTATTCAATATAAAGTAAACAAACTTTGCGATACTTGTTATTTTTATGGCATATATCAGGGATGGCCACCCCTGCTACACGAAAGAGCCAAAAACTGTAGAAGCCAAAATGGATAGAGCCGCGACGTAACGCTCCGTTGTTTTCTGTCGATATATCGCCATGCAAATTGGTGGCGAAGATCTTTTTCTTTTTATCATGAAATTCAAAGTCCGAATGGACGAATTTTCCATTCAAGTAGTGGGCATAGGCCTCAAAAAATTATCATGACGGACCGCAGTTTGCACACCGCTAGATTATATTACAATGCATAAAAACATCAGTCAAAAGAGCCGCAGTTTGGCCACCCATGGCATATATACACTAGTTAGCTTGTAAAATGCTCCTTCCTCCCCTGTAACGGTAGAGCCCGCAGAACTAAAATTTTTTTAAAGATATACGTGTAAATGTACTTTTGTTGAAATAATTTTGTTTCAGGGTAACGCTGTGACGTGTATCGCTTGCAGCGAAGATAAACGTTGGCTTGTCTCTGGTGAGAAAGGTCCGGACAGTTGCGTGATTGCATGGGACACTTACACAGGGTAGGTTGTGTGCACCTAACTCGCTAACGATCGTCGGTAAAATCGAATTAGTTTCAACAATTCTTGAATGATTATCGCATCTTTTTGCTGCTGAAGTGATGAAAAGGTTATGAGAAACGTAAGTCATGTCATGATGATGCCATGAGGTGACGCTGCATTGTTTATCCCAGTTGGAGTTCCATTGGCACAATTACCTGATGTGGTGTATGTCTATCACTGACCACCTGATTTGGTGTATGTCTTCCACTAACCACCAGGTGCGGTATGTGTCTACTGTCTACCACTAGCTACCTTATGTGGTGTATATCTAGCATTTACCACCGGGTGCGATATATGTTCACCCCAGTATTTGTTTACCGCTAATCATATTATATATGCTTTAGATCTGATCGCCATCAGCAATTGGATCTTTGAATTCTGAAAATTACATGCTTACAGCTTACTGTAAATCATTTTAGAATTCCTGTTCAAGTCATTTACGATATTCCAGGCGGAAATGGTGTAATTGCGGTGGGAATGTCGAGTAATGCCAAATATATCATCACCGTTAATGAAGGACCGCCACAATCGGTCAGTATGATGAAGTTGAAGTGGTGCTATGCATTTTTTTTATAAATCGATCATCAGCTACAACTATTGTTGGAGAGGTGTTATGACAATACTATTGTAGAATCGGCGACAGACAATATAAGCGAGAAGCCTGCCAAAAATCTGAAAGAAATATGTGCCAGAATACGTTCCATTAAAGCTATCCGGAGGAGTGCAAAACTTGACTGGTTAAGTTGTTGTCTCTTATAGTAGAAGCCTGCGAAGATTTTTCCGAGCTCTTACTCCGAAGTCACTACAATAAAAAAAAAACAGTTTGGATTCACCAAGCAATTCAATTGTAGCTCATTTGTGGTGTGGGGCAATCGCTTTAGTGACGGTGGGATTCCACTTTCCACAAATTTACTTTTACAGCTTTTTCAGCCAACCAGCCAGTAGTTACTCCATTGTTCTTTAGATTTCCGTGTGGAATTGGACCTCGTCAGTAAAAGAGCCTTTACACCATGTCGAATTGGAAAGTTCTTTTCAACCACAAACCTTCGTCCAGTTTCATCCATTTAATGATCAACTCTTCTCGACAAACGGAGAATCACAAATCATCTTTTTTTGCTGGGTGAGCGCACCAATTTATTAAACACTAGCCGGCGTCGCCCGTCGGTACGTCGAGTAACGTTCAGTAACGTCGAGGTTTACAAAATCGGTTCAGCTGGCTAAGCCGGCTTCACCCAATTGATATTTGTGAAAACAGTAATAAAGAGGTGATGTGTTTCTGACGTAGTCATATCTCATTCCGAAACAAATCCATCGTTTTTTGAGACGCAATTGACAAAAAAAAACATGAGTGTCTGAAATAATTTTTTAACCTGAATATAAATTGACTTAGGCTTTCGTGTCCTTCCGGCCTTACTTCTCGAAATTTCTCGCGGTATCCGCGCTCAGTAAAATCATATCTTTCCAATAAAGCAACTTTAAGACGCTCATAATCCATGGCTTCCTCTGGTGACAATCTATTATATACTTCTACCGCCTTGCCTGTTAACAGCGAACTTAACTAGGTTGCCCAAGTACTTCTATTCCATTTAGCCACATCAGCGTATCTCTCAAATCTCAAAAGATATTCGTTCAAATTATCCTTTCCGTCCACGAAAGATAGTAACGGTGGCGTCCTGACATTATTTGCAACCGATCCTTGATTCAATTGCTCAACATTCTGAGATTGGGAGAGCCTCTTCGCTTCCCTTTTCAACTTCGAGCTTTGCCTTCCTTCCTTCAGCCGCTATTCTCCGTTCGTCAGCCTGGGTAGCTAACCTTCGTTCTTCAGCTTCAGACGCCATTCTCCGTTCTTTAGCTGCTATTTTCTGTTCTTCAGCCTGGGCTGCTAATCTTTGTTCTTCAACTACAGCCTCTATTTTTCGTTCTGCAGCCTGGGCTGCCATCCTTCGTTCTTCAACCTGGGCTGTTGACCTTTGTTCTTCAGCCTCGGCCTCTCTCATTCGGCGCCATTCTTCCGTTATAAGCTTGTTCCTCTGTTTCTCATACAAGCCCAACGATTTTACTTGTCTCTTCAAGTCCTCCAACTTCTCCATATTAAGTTTTTTGCAGCCATTTTAAATTATCAACCGATAAAAGTGTTCCCGGACCAGCCCTCAAATGTCACGTTTCAGCAGAATTTTCGTTCTAGCTCAATCTTTAATTTACTTCTTAAAATTGAGGCGACTTGTAATATCACTCGAATAATTAAGTCTGGTTGCAACTTAATAGCTAGGAAAATGTTGGCTTCCACCAAGATACTTTAACTCACGCATTTCTCGATCAAGAACACAACTAATATATTCACAAACCACTTTAAAACTTCGAATTGCTTCACTTGTTAAATAGAAAACTAAAGCACTTAAATATATAAATATCAAAGACTAACCAAAACTAAAACCACCAAAATAATCGTTTGATTCCTGTCACAACAATCACCACAGAACAACGCCTTTTGTACTACACAATACTATCTCTACTAAACTACACTCTCTGTCTTCTCTAGAAAAAGTCTCGCTGCCTTTTGTACAAAGATATGAGCTTCTAGAAATTGCTAGAAGATCACGTGACACAGGAAAACACCGTTAATAAATTACGTAGTCAGTAATAATAAAGCAAAAGAAAAATTTTCGAGAAGAAACAACAATCACTAGAATACAGGAACTTAGTCACGTAGTCAACAATTGTGACGTCAGAAAGGCGTGTGAGTTACAAATTTATTAATAAATGCGAAAGAAAAAAAGTCTATTTTTCGAAAACAGTTTAGCAAGTTTAGGGCTTCAGACAATTCAGATTTACAAATAAAACGATCTCTACAAAATAAAACAACAGATTTCAACAACCACACATATAAAAAAACTATTTTTTAACGCAAATTTACTTATTCGTGACAATGAGGGTTGCGCATAGCAACTACATATCTCCTGAGTTTCAAGTTTTGAGGTAGGAGAGGTGCCAAAGTGATTGATATATGAATTGTCAGGAGTAACCTCTGAACTTATAACCTTAGGACCGCTACTTACTTTTTCGCAATTGTATGCCTTCCTGTACGACCTGTTTACCTGTGGCTGTGCGCATGTCGCTTGGTCCTGGCATAAACACAGCCAGGCAAAGAGCAAACTAACCCGAAGTGATGCACCACCTTTAAGTTATTACAATAGCAGCGCCCCCACCAGCAACATCAAGGTTAAGAACATCAAATCAGCTTTCTGCTTCGGCCTCGCTCAATTGCAAAGGAAATTCCAGCAGCATTTAGATGATAAGTAGCTCGACACTAATATGTTGTTGCAAAAAATAAAACAAGGCTATCTTTATCTCCACGTTTTTATAGGGGGATCACCAATTTGTTTGCTTGGAGGAGGCTACTTTTGAAAATTTTTAGACGCTTCATATTTTGATGAATCATTTTGGAAATGTGGATAGATAATGCCAAAGAACCATGCTACGGGGAAAATAGTGAAAATATACCATAGAACCAACTTTTTCAAAAAGTTTCAAGTTTTTCGATGTAGTAGGAAAATTGTTTAACTAAAAATGGTACATAATGTATGGTAATCAATGTTTGATCAGAAATTACAGAGTAATCCTTACCCCTTACTAATTAAAGTCACATATTGCTGGAAAGCAAGTTTGCTCAGTTTTTTAACGACACTAATTGTTGGTACCTTATCATAATCTTACTATATTAAATTTACCTGTTCTTACGGCGCTTACCACGTTTTGGAAAAATAACAAATTACTGTACAGGTCTTCAGGTTCGAATTTTTTGGTATAAAAGCAAACGGTAAAGGCACATCTCATGTATTATGAAATTGCCATGACATAGGATTCAATTTGTTAATAAAGTTTGAAAATCATTAAAGAAATGAGATCACAAATCAGTGTTTAAGAAAACTGATTTTGTAAAAGTTTTGAAAAAAATTATATTATGATTTTTGGCAGCGAAAGACTGTGTTAATCGTACTAGACAGCATTATGACATCTTACATATATATGGATATATACGTTGTTTGAGCAGTCTTAAATATTTTACCGAGTTCATTATATTTAAAAAAATTATGTGTATATGTACTAGCAGGCACCGCCGGCAGAGCTACCAGTCTGTTATTTACGGTCAGTAACATCGGTTCAGCCTGCTGCGCCGCCTTCAACCAAAATGGTTTTGAGACCATAAGCAATAAATTAGTACCAATGGAAACATCGCCCTCATGCCTCGTAATCCCGATCGCAATGCGATTGCTTTCAATTGAGAGAGTTCTTAGAAATTCTCTATCATTTCACAAGGCTGTTCGTTTCTTCAAGTATGTGTAGAACAAACACAATGAGAATGGGTGCCAAAATGGCTTTTGTTTTACGATAGCACAAATCAGTTATTTGGTGGTATGCTTATTTTACTACTCAGTAAATCTTCTCTCGTGAAAATAATAAACAGGAAAGAAACAAAGAAATCATTAGCGTAAATAATATCCCTAGTCCTGATCTTCCTGTTGCTCCTTATGCGGCACGCTTCCGAGAAAATCGCTGATGTTTGATATTAGGACCATTATTTACTAATATTTTGTACTTGTATGGCTATTTGTACCACCTAAACTTTCTGGCTGGACGCATCTTACTAGGTTCTGGCATCAACGCAGCCAGGGAGAGAACAAACTAACCCAAAGAAATGCAATTACAGTTGCAGCACTTCCATCAGTAATGCCAATGTTAGGAACATGGGTAATTGTGAGAACAATGTTTTTTGACATAGCAAATTCTCGTTCCAAAAAGAAAAATATCGTTTTTTAAAAGAAATCGATCAGGCTTGAAAAACATTATAAGGGGTTGTGCATGGCCGCTCTATTTCTTTCCGAGTTTCTGGAATTCCTTGGTGAGTCTTGCTGGCCCTGTTTGGTACGTAGGAAGTGGATTTGCTCTCTTGAAACACAGCCAACGATTTAAAAAAGTTTTGCTGGCTTGTTTTATGAAGTCCAAGTAAGCATAATTCAAAAGTTGTGGAATAGGGAGCGATTCAGATAAATCTTTTTGAAAACTTTGATAGATAATGCCAACGAACCATGCTCTTCTGTATCAATCAACAGCCGCCTCAACGTTGTGGTGCGGTCCCCGACCTCGATTGGGTTGGGTCGAAATGCCTGTTGGTCTTTCCGAGGGTCCCAGTACCCCCGGGCACTTCCCTCACACAAATCTTTTTTTTCTGTGCTGCTCTTTGAACCACCGCAGAAGGGCAGCACGCAGCCTCTTAGAAATCGGTCGCCTGTCTCATTTCTTCTCCTGCTTTTCTCTTTCCCGTCTTCATCTTCTCATTCTACTTTTTCTCCTAATGAGCGGCAACGTTCATCCTAACTCTATCTCCATCTTTCCCTGTTCCGTGTGCGCTGGAAATGTGACCTGGCGGGGTAGATCAGTGCAATGCTGCACCTGCTCAAAATGGGTCCATTTAAAGTGCTCACTCCAGATTCAGAACTCTTGCTTCTTCTGGAGATCCCACACCTACCAACACTGTGACTTACTCCTTGGACTCCTCCAGCTTGTATACCTCCACTGTTCAATCTGGCCCATCTGGCTCCCCCTCTGCTACTGCAGCACTCCCGCCCCACCCTCGCCTTTAAACCTCTTATCCCTCTTCCGCTTACTTCGTATCTTCTCCCCTTTGCACCCTTTCCACCGCCTCATGCTCTTGGCTGTTTCTCTACACCTCCTGCTTCTTCTTCTCCCCTGACTCCCTCAGAGTTTTTTAATGGAGTGCTGGGGTTCTCCGAGCCAGGAGCACTAAACTTTAACACTTTCTTTCGTCTCATCCCCTTGACCATATTTGTATTCAGGAATCTAATTTTAATTCATCTTCCTCTTTCCGGATCCCTGGATTCTCTGCTCTGCAATCTGATGGCACCCACTCCCGGTCTGGCCTTCTATCTCCTGATGCCATGCACACTAGCGGCGGTGTCATCATTTTCGTCTGGCAGGGCTTATCCTTCTCTGAGCTTTCTACCTCCTCTCTTTCTTCGCTTGACCCCTACTCTGATTATGTAGGGGTCAACATCTGTCTAAACAGCTCCTACTCGCTGCCATTCCTTAATGTTAATGCTCCTCCTATTTGCTCTTTTCCTACGAATTGCAGAACCAACTCCTTCCATCCTTCCCTCCAGAAATCTCTTTATTCTAAATGACTTGCTCTTCTTTCTCGCCCTAATCTTACCCTAAATCTGTTTACTCTCTTCTTCGTTCTGTTGCCGGCTCTTCTTCCTCACCTTCCTCCTCTCCTAGCTTTCCCAATTGTTCTTCTCCCAGGGAGTCGGATTCGGTCTTAGCCGCTTATCTGAAATCCCACTTTTCTGTCTCCCAGTCAAAGGCCCTGCGTAGCAGAGCCAGAGGCTATCTTTATGAGATTTGCCGAGCCACGTGCTCTGAAGGGTCTCATTCGTCATTTTCTCCCCCACTGAATTTCTTGCGGCTGCCTCGAACCTCTCCTCGTCCACTGCCACTGGCCCAGACAAAGTTGCCTATCCCATGCTAAAGCACCTTCTTCGCTCTGGCATGAGTTTTCTTCTTTACATTTTCAATTTTTACTGGTTTTTACATTCCTTTCCTTCCATTTGGAAGGCATCTTCCATTGTTTCCATCCATAAGATGGGAAAGCCTCTCGACTCTCCTGCTTCCTTTCTGCCTATCTCACCTCCTGCGTCTCAGAGCTTTTTGAACGCATTATTCTATCTCGCCTACTTTTCTTTCTGGAGTCTAGCTCCATTCTCTCTCCCCGCCAGGCTGATTTCCGCCCTGGACGGTCTACTCTCGATCAAATTCTGTACCTTTCTCAGTCCATATCGGATGGGTTTAACAAACCCAAGCCGGGCTCTTGGACGATCCTTGCTCTTATTGATTTCTCGAAAGCTTTTACTCTGTTTGGTATTCCGCCCTTTTCCACAAACTCATTTCGGCTGGCCTCTCTCCTTGCTTTGCTCGTTGGACTCGATCTTTCCTCTCTGATAGACGCGATTGCGTGGTTTATCAAAACCACAAAAGTCGTTCCTTTTGAGCCCGTCGAGGTGTTCCGCAAGGATCCGTTATTGGCCCTGTACTTTTCTCTCTTTTTGTCTATGGTCTTTCTGCTTCTCTGCCTTCTTCCGTCCGCTGCTCTCTTTATGCTGACGTTCTGGCCATTTGGTCCTCTCCCCCTAAAACAGAGTTTATAGATTTTTGAAGACTTAACTAGCAATTTTGTGTTTGACTGCCTTTTTTAAGCTTAACTACTCCAAAACTACTGAACATTCAAACTCTACACTTGGCATCGTTTATCACCACACCAAGGTGAGGGTCACAAGGAAGTTTAAGACGTCAAGGTGACATCACAATTAATGATAGATTGTTTAAAAATTGCATTTTTTTATGAAAAAAAGCGATTTTGGGCTAAAACATAAACCAGCGCCCAACTTGCCAACTTCAAAAAATTTTATGTATTTAGAAATTAAGATCACGTCATAATTAAACAATGATCCTAAAATTTGTTTTCTCTATTTACTCAAACAATACTTACCGAAGAACCGCGGTTGAAAGCATTTTCAGAAGATGTTATCAAGGTGCATCCGCTAAAAGCATTTTTTCACATCTTGCCTTGTATTAAGATGCTACAAGCAATTGTTCATTTAAGTGTTTTTCAAGCATCCTTTTTTTTCTGTCTTAGGTTTTTTAACAGCACTATTACGTAATAATCTTCAATGACATCACAAGGCGTACCACTTTTTTGTGAGAAGTACAAGAGGCAGCAAAATTATGCACTGTCGTTTTGATAGCAGACATGAATGTAAATGATATGCCACCTGCTAAGCTGTAATCATATATTACAGTACAGTACTTTCATATCGGTTTCGATCTGTTTTTTAGCACTGTTAGGGCAAGCATGCAAAATTTATCATAACTAAACTGTTGGTGGTCTTCAAGATCTGAATACGTTTGGAGTACAGTAATGTGTTGCGCCTGATTAATATTAACCTTGAAGTGACATTCCATCAAGTGAGGCAAAGTGGAACAACATGTCGCGTTTTATCGAAAAATCATGCAGAATTTCAAAACAAAACTATTCCCCGTTTTGTACAAATTTCTGGTTCGTAGGTTATTCATATAAGCCAAAATCTAAGTTCGTAAAGTAACTCAAATGTACATGAACAATTGGCTTTGGGGTTAATTCGTCTTCTGTCTGCATTCATGCCTGAAGTAAAGAACATGCGCACACCCAAACACTTCAACTTTGATAATTAGACCTGCAATTAAGATAAAGATTGAAGTAGTTGTTGACCTATAGCTTCACAGCTTCATTTGGGTAAAATACATCAATCACTTTAGCGTCCTTCCACAATTTTAAATTTGTGGTCATATGTACTTAGCCCAATGAACGCTCGAATGTTTGTGAAATTATTTGCTGTTTGCAAGTAACCACAGTGTTAATTTATTACACCGGAGGTAAGTATCATGGGCATATTCTATGAAACCCCAATTTTAAGAGGAAATCAACAGAGGAAACATGTTATTACATGAACATCACTTCGTGATATCATACTCACCAAATAGGCCTGTACGATCTTGCCCGTGCTCTAGTTAGCGCCCATTTTCTATTCAGACGGAGTCGCAGCTAAAACACAGGGCAGTTTTTGCAAGCTAGCATGCTATTATATTGAAATGGAGCCGGAGCCAAGAAACAGGGAATTTTTGTCGGAGCTGGCTGTCTATTTTCTATTGAGATGATACCGGAGCGAAGAACCCGAACATTTTTTGTGGGAGTTACCGCTCAGGTGTCTACCGCTAACCACCTCACGCTGTGTGTGTCTATCAATAAGCCTGATGGGTTGTATTTCTGTCACTATCGACCTGCTTTTTATGTCAAATTTCGATTGACTGCAATGTTTTCAGGATACTGGATCACTGGAATATCATTCTCCATACTTAGACGACCTGACGTTCAATAAAGTGGTTGGAACTTTTAGCCAGACAATTTTTCAGGTATGCAACTTCTTGTTTTAGTGCCACTCGGATGGTTACGACAGAGATTTATGCTATTGTTAGATGGAATAATCACAGCGATGCCAGATTTTTATACCTTCCTCTCTTAACCTGGTTTTGATTATGCTGACAATGCGGATGTTCTGCACTGTTTTTCTTTTCCCCATTCTAAGAAAAAAAGAGTGTAGTCTACTCATCAAAAAATTTTTTCATCTCTGATTGCTCTTTCATTATCCAGGCTGCTGTACCAAATCGTGTGTTGACCGCTACTTCACAAGGAAACATAGCAGTGTGGGATCCCGATAGACCGGATAAGAAAAAAACAGGAGGTATGTGATTAACCACTTGTTAGCGTGGTTATTGCTGTATTTCGCCTTTGTGGCATTAATCGAGATGTGACCCTTCTATGTAATTATTGATGTAGCTTACTTAATCGAGTGTCTCTACAATCTGATGTTCGTTAAATCAGATAAGGTGAAGTGAAAGCAGCTGTGGGAATGAAATGAGAATTTATTCACCTCGTCAAACATAAGAGGAACCGATAGTTTGGGCGACTGCGTAGTAACCGCATGGCTTTCGAGTCAGCAGCCACCCATTAATGTTGTGGCGGTTGACGCGAACGTAGTTTGAACCCGTTCTCTGAGCATTTTGATGTCAACACTGGAATGACTGGGTCCACTTGACCTCGCTCGCTTGCTATTCTATAATTTTAAGTCTTTTACCAGTCTTGGGCCAGCCTATAAACAATTTTTGCGAGTTTATTCAAAGTTTTTTCTTAAATCGGGCGATAGTGCAGTTGCGTGCTTGCATTGTAACGCTTTCAGCGCTCGATGTGTTTTCGATCGCAAAACTGTCGCTCAATCTATCGAGGAGGCTGCCGACGAAACGAAGCGGCAATAATACTTGATAACGCGCTCGATTGTCACGAACCAGCTTTAGTGTT
Source organism: Trididemnum clinides (assembly GCA_963675345.1). Lineage (NCBI taxonomy): Eukaryota > Metazoa > Chordata > Ascidiacea > Aplousobranchia > Didemnidae > Trididemnum > Trididemnum clinides. The sequence continues at coordinate 237,650 of OY776297.1, forward strand.
GATACGGAGGTCATCTTGCAAGGGTGTTAAAGGGAGCTCGATTTGAAATGGGTCTGCAAGAAAATCACTTTTACTCGCAAAAATCTAGTTCACACATCAACGCCCGCACTGGATCGGGCTTTATGCTGGACTCCGGTCCATTTTTGAAAAACGAGGGGTAACTAAAATGATGCAATGACAAAAACAAATCTTCACTGAGCCTGGTTTTGGAACTGTAGGTCTGTGTTCAATCACACTCTAGGCTCACTCACCCAAAGTATGGCCGTTTACGCTTTGAAGTATTTCCTTCACAGAAGATTTTGTTACAGGTGGGGTCGTGCCTTCGCATAGGAAGCGAGTTCTTAAACTGGTCCGGGTAATGGACAGGGGAATCACCGCCCTGGCTCAGACCGAAGATATGGTTGTATCTGGAAATACCCAAGGTCACGTGACGTTCTTCAACGAACAGCTGAACCTGATCATCTCTTACACGGATCTTCGAGTCGGATCAATCAGCGGAATATCTTTCAAATATGATCCGGAGTTTGATTTTGAGCCGTGAGTTGAGTGTAAATGGGGGGGGGGGGCGCAATGATGTTTTTTAGGATGCCCCTGCTATTTTATATAAATGTCACAAGATTGGTTGGAAATTCTGGTAATTAGTTTGCCATAACCACAGCTGTTGTCTACCATTTTGCTTCTGCTAGTTGGGCTACCTATTTTTGATCTGTCTGCTGAGATTGAATTGGTTGGCATTTCGTAACCCGACCAAACCGGCATCCATAATGTTTTCCGACGGGTTTGACTCACCAGTTGGCCGGTGAAACTTTGCATCAATTTTTGGTATTTTGACGGGCGTATTGACAAATATACCGCCCGGCCGATTGCCAAACCGCATAAAAAATTACGCTATTTTTAATGTTTTAATCATCAAAATATTGAAACTATTCCTTGAAAAAAAATTTTGCTGTATTTGTTGAGCATTTGGTCAAAACATCACGTAGCAAGTCATTGTGGCCTGATGATAGGCAGTAGACTATAGTAGGTTCGAAGTATTATTGCTAGAAATTTATGAAACAAATACAAGAGTCTTCATAAATTCTTATTCATTAAAATAATAATACCTTGTGACTGTCAGCAGAAAAGAGTTTTGGCAGCTACTACTCACAAGTCTTGACCTGACCGACTCCGGCAGCTACCACTCACAAGTTTTGACCTGACGAACTCCGGCCGACCCGACTGATTTCCATCTCTGCTGCGCTAAAAAAATTCATTTCAGCATATTTTACGAGTTATTTTTGGTATAAAAGCGAAAGCAGTTTCTGACTCGTTGATAGGTACTTTTTTGAGTTTTGAATCGACTCAGAAGGGTGATGTAGGAGCTCAGTATTTTATAAGGTTGTTTTAGTTTAAGCAACCAAGTATGGTTAGAAAAGCGCACGGGTGATACGTACCTGGGGGATCCATTTTTTTCATATTATATTGGTTTTATGCTAGGTATTAGAATAAGTTTCAGAAGTGGTCAAGTGCGGGTTGATGTGTCGAGTTTATGCAAGAAAATCTACTGAGCAGAGTTGGAACTGCTAGTCTACTGAGATTGCCGTACAAGAAAAGGAAGAATAAATTTGAAAAAAGCTGCTTTTCAAGTTAGAAGTTCCCATAACTACTTTTATGAGGAAACATAAAACAACTGATATTTCACCAATAGAGTTTCAATGTCAAACTAAGTGTTGAGACTTTATAAATCTGTTTTTACTAAAACTCAAGAGAAAGAACTCGGTCAACGTGCCTTTTCTCTGGGACAATCATTGTTTAGCATCACTAAAGGGTCTTCAGAATCTGGCTTTACAACTTATCGCGAAAAATTGCAAACATTCAAAAGCAAACAAATAGAATTGCATGATTAGAAGTGGCGCATTGTAACCTTGTGGTAATAACACGCAGCTTACAACCGCGAACAAATCTTTGTTTTTGTAAACAAACGCGACAAGGAGGGAAATACTTGCGCCAGGATTTATGGAGATTGTGGCGCATCTGAAACCGTATAATAAAAAGTTGACGCCTGGTAGGTGAAAGGTTGGCCACCCCTGTCCTAGAGGATAACTTTCATATTATAAAGCAGAGTTCTGTCGTTCCGGAGCGGAGGGATAGCGTTTAAAACGTTTGTTTTGCAGTCTGTATATCTGAGTTCAATTCCCTTGTCGAGCCATACCGAAAAGTTTAAAAACTGTATTCACAGCCGTGTTGCGTGATGCTCAGTAAGAAAGAAGGGAGTAGTGGAAAATATCGTAAAGTTCGCTTGCTGTCTTTGTGTAAAGCACTGAAAGAGATAACCCCAATTTTGTGGTGGACAGGTGGTGGGGTCAAGCAATCTACCCTTTCATTTGGTTTTACCTAATTAGTAACTTGCAAACAGAACGAGCTTATACGCTTCAATGAACGAGAAAGTGTTGTCTGTACGTACGCACCTGCATTCGCTTAAACTTCTCCAAAACTACTGGGCTTAAAAGTATGAAACTTGTCACAATTAATTTTTGCCCCAGAGTGAGTGTAATGAGGAGGTTGGTGACATTATGGCGACGTTACAATTTAAGATATATATTTTAAATCCACCTTTCTGGAAGGATGAAAATGATTTTACCTTAAACGAAAGCCAACACCCGGCCCATTAGCATGCAAAAAATGTAGCTCTAGGGAGTAGGATGACGTCATAATAAATACTGCTTTGCGAGATTTTATTTTCCTTATTTTCAAGAAAAATACCGTCTAAACCATGGATGTCCAACCTACGGCCCACTCAATGTTTGGATGCGGCCCACTATTGACTCATTAAAAAAAATTTTTTTCAACAAATTTATTAAGTAGTGAGCACAAGAGTCTTCACGTAAGTTAATCAAAATACTTTCTATTTAATAAATAAAATATTTAACATAAACAATTAAAAAAACAATATAATTAAGATGAAATTTACGAGTGAGCATGCATACTAAGTTTATAATATTGTCAGTTTCTTAGTTCTGTGATTACGGTTCCCAAAATATAATACACACTATGGATAAATATCACTCTGAAGGCCATCTTGTTAAAACTAAATTAACATTATTGGATTAATTATTAGATTAATTAATTATATTAACGGATTTTTTAATTTTCTTTGTTTCTGAAATAAATGCATTTTCAGTAAACTACGGCTCAGTATACCTATTAATGGTTAATTTCTTTTTCAGAGAACTATAATCTTAAATATTGAAAATTTTATATTCATATGGCCATGGAATCTATTACTAAAAAAAGGAAGATAGCAGAAGAAAAGAGGAAATTTAACATCCAATGGACGGAAAAATATTTTGTGTCCGAATTATTTGGCAATATAATATGTCTTACATGTAATGATAAGATTAGCGTATTCAAGGAATACAATATCAAACGTCATTATGCTTCGAAACATGAGTCAGAATATCAGACGTTTAATAAAGAAAGAAGAAAAACGAAAGTTGAAGAATTGACAAAGGCAATTAGGTCACAACAAGCTAGTCTTCAAAAGCCTGTTGTTAAAACTAGAACATGTACAAAAGTTAGTTATCTTATAGCTCAGAAATTGGCTAAAAAAGGAAAACCACTTGTTGATGGAGAATTAATAAAAGAATGCATTGCTATTGCTTTTAATGAGTACTGTCCAGACAAGTTGAATTTAGTAAAGGAAACATGTCTATCACATCAGACCAATGATAGAAGAATTGATGACTTGGGTGATAATATTGAAGGCACACTGAAAGACAAATTATCTGCATGCGTTTACAGTTTAGCGTTGGATGAAAGTACTAATCAAAGTGATACTGCACAATTGATTATTTTCATTAGAGGAATTGATGAAAATTTCAATATTATTGAAGAAATGCTGAACTTGTGTCACATAAATGGCACAACAACAGGCAAGGACATATTTGAGTTTGTTAATTTGTCACTAGATAAATTCAATATTGATAGGAAAAACATTTATTCAATTACAACTGATGGTGCTCCTGCCCTGACTGGTAAACATAATGGTTTTATTACTTTATTCAAAGAATCTGTTGATCATGAGATTCTCAGTTACCATTGCTTGATACATCAACAACAATTATGTGCTCAAAAGCTAAATATGAAACATTTGATGACTGATCTTGTCAAGGCTGTTAATTTCATCAGATCACGGGGTTTAAGTCATCGCGAATTTAAAGCATTCTTGGACAAAATTGGCAGTGGATATGAAGACGTAGTACATTTCTCAGAAGTTAGATGGCTCAGTAAAGCAGCAACCTTAAAAAGATTTCAGTTATTGTTGCCTGAAATAAAAGTGTTCTTGGAAGAAAAGAAGCAAAATGTGGATTTTTTAGAAAATGAAGAATGGTTGAATGATTTATCTTTCTTTGTAGACATCACCGAGGTATTAGCTGAACTTAATTTGCATTTACAAGAAAAGGACCAGTTATGTTCCTCAGTGTTTGAGCGGATAACTAGTTTCACAAAGAAATTGGAAATTTTTATAGCACATCTAATATCCGGTAAAATTGTACACTTTCGTAGCCCATCTGAAAGAGAGAAAACGTTTTCTGTAAACTATGAAAAATATACTAAATTACGTGAAAATTTGCTTGGAGAGTTTACAATTAGATTTTCTGACTTTAGAAAGATTGAAATTGAGTTAAAATTGTTTAATGATCCATTTTCATTTGAATATGACAAAGCACCAGTGGAGTACCAACTCAAATTGATTGAGCTGCAAAGTCGGGAAGGTTTAAAAACTTTCCATAGGGAGAACAAACTTCCTTTATTTTATAAGAAATTGCATTTTCTCAAAATGATTTCAATCAAATTCTAAAATTATCTTGAAAATTATAATGCATGTGGGGAAGTACATACTCTTGCGAGCAGTTTTTTTCAAGCATGAAAAACATTAAAACTGCAGAAAGAAAGAGGTTGACTGACAGATATTTAGCAAACATTCTTAGAATTAAGAATGCATCCTTCGATGCAAATATTGAAAACATTATGGCTGGAAGATAAAGTCAAAAGTCTCATTGAATTAATATTGGTTAATTAAATTTAATGTTTTTTTTATGTAAAGCTACATATAAACATTACAATATTTACAATGTTGTAATAATGTTAATAAACTGCATTCACATGGTTTTGTTTTATATTGTAATTTTTCCAATAAATTGTGTTAAGATATTGTGGTAGTTTTGCGGCCCAGTTAAATATTTAAGTTTGCAATGCGGCCCATTAAATTGAAAGGTTGGACATCCCTTGTCTAAACGCTGTTGGAAGATATAAAATACCATTTCAGCACAGCACAAAATACCATTTCGTGATAGTTATAGTTTCTGATTTAGGCATTTGTCAATGAAATCAATTTTTGAATAGAAATTGAAATAAAAATAATTCTACAACGATTTGAGCTCCATTGGCGACGAGACAAGCGGTTTTTCAAGCATCCTTTTTCCTTGTTTTCTTGAATTTCCGAAGTATAGTCTGGATCCTTTTCGTTGTAAAGCTAAATGATGTCATAATTCTGTTTGGTAGCTACAATTTTAGGGAAAACAGAAGCATCTGCAATTATTGATATTTATTTTGAAAGCCATTGTAAATAGTAAAGCCAATTACTCATAAGCTGCCAGTTAAATCCTAATAATAAATCGCTAGCCTATCAGATAAATCTGCTTTTTGAAAGATAGAATTGCAAATATAAAAATTATACAAACTGATTGGTAGATGCACACAATATTAGACTAAGGTCGTGCAGTCGCGCTTCATGCTTGATCAATTTCAACCCTTAAAATATATTGCTCACGTTTTATGAAGTGTAACAAGGAGTTCAGTTTTAAAGCAAACTCTTGCAGGAGTCAGAAAAATTTGTCCGCCTTTAGTACGACCATTTATATGGTGGGTTACCCACTTAAGCTTCAAGCTATTCTAGTAACTGAAGTGTACCTGCTGGACTCCAGTTGCGATTATCTACTGATATTTTATACCTTGACGTTGCTGGTTGGTAAGGCATGAAACTTTGTAGAACGATACGTTAGAGTGAGACTACTTGTGATTTATCTGTGGGGATGTTGGGATTAGGGACATTTTTGCGCTCACAACTTTGAAATGGCATCCACCACATCAAACTAAAGTAAAATAGAAAATTTTGCTCAAAAATGATCACCAGCATCATATGGTACCATACAACAATCTAGTATGGTACCTTATGATGTTGGTGATCATTTTTGAGCAAAATTTTCTATTTTACCTTTCGGTGATCGTAAATATGATTCCGATTTTGGTGCCCATCCCAAACTTTGACTTTGTGCTTCCCTCCCCCGTAGCTATGGAAAGAAGCAGATAATAGTTTGTGAAATAAACCGGGCATGTTTAAGAGTGAGGCGATTCGAAAGAGGGACAAAGAAGCTATGCCCCCCCCCCCGTTTACTTTTTGTTACTGCTTTCACAAACGAACCGATATTTTTTGTCCCAACATAACTGACGAGTAGCCATGACAGGTAGAGCGAGCTAATTCTAGAAATGGAAAATGGCATTTTGGGTAATTTTAGAGAGTAGAGAATAGAGATGTCTTGAAACCTATCACATATACACCAACGGTAAATTCACAGGAGCTACATTTTCTGCCTGAAAGTCTCATTGCTGAAGACAAAGTTTCTTTTGTTATCCAGTGAGAGAAAATAGAGAAATCTGCAGTTAATGATAATATCCGGTATCAAATATTGAAATCTCTTGACAGAAAAGGAATGTTATGGTTAGCTTGAATATGTAAGATTGTATTGAGTTTTGGAAAGGCGCCAAAACATTGGCAAACATGGATTGTCATTCAAGACGCAAAAAAAATGACTTGAGAGAATATACCAACTAACGTGGAATTTCTCTTCTTATCAAAGTGCCTGGGTAAGCAATAACGGGAAATAGCCGATGCCAAACTGGAGAAGATGCAGTGCCAGAAAAAGTAAAACGATCCAAGTTTTTACCTTTTAACTAGCTTTTCAAATGTATAAAGAATTTGCGAAGATGTCTAGGCTTCTTTCCTACACCTTGAAAAAATCTATGTTCAACTTCGGCCAGAGTGTGTACTCTCACCGCTCCTTTTCAATGTGTATATAGACTGCATTGAGAAGAATAGTTCTGCGGAAAATGGTGTTGAAGTTATAAGTTGCAGAAGTTAATTGTTTGCTTTTTTCGGATGATATAGTAGGCTGCTTTCACGCCTTCAAAATCCAACCTTCATCAGGCACTCGATCGTTTTGCAGCTGGTTTTAACAGCGCTGGGATTAGGATATGCGTAAACAGCTTTCGCGATAACCTGGACAAGGAGATCTGCATGTTTGCGGAGAAAGTTTAAAGTAAGTGGAGAATGGGGGTCACATTTGCCAGTGACGGAAGGCAGAAAAAAACTTGGCATTTGAATCCGTAAAGCAAGTGCAATGATGCGTGAGCTTCAACGTTCGATTGTCTGGGAATGAAAGCTGTTTAAGTATGCCAAGCTTTCAATCTTTAAATTGCATTTGTTCCTAAATTTATGGATGGTCATGAATCATAGCTAATGACGCAGGTGTGCTATCTCGAGTGCAAGCTTTTGAAATGACGTTTTTTGGATATTGAGATGGGCGTGGCTGAAACTGACATTGTTCATCGGGTCAAAAACCAGTTTGGGATGATTCCTGAGGAAAACTCAAAAAAGGATGATGATGAGGTAGATGCGATGGTTCCGAGTCGGAAGGAAATGATGAGCTTCATGGAAACGCTTCGAAAAGGTCCGTTTTTCAGACCAATGGGCAGTTTTATAGCAACGAACCCGTGCTGTAGACGATGCCACGAAGACCGAAGTAAAACAATCAAACATTAGCCAGTTCTTTATTTTTCAAACGCCTAGAAGATATCTAAGCGTTTCGTAATACTGCACATTTTGTAATACTTTTAATGATGCAATACATCAGCACATGCTAAACGAGTGTTTTAGACAGTCAGAAAAAAGTGAAAACTAAGACATTTCATGACCTCGTGGCAGTCTGCTGGATAATAGAGCCAGCCGCTTATTAGAGCCACTTTGGTTGATCCCGAGGTGGCTCTAATAGATTGCTTCCACTGTATCGTCATCAGGTCAAATGGGAAAGAACCTCGTTGATACCGCTGTTGATGGTAAGTTTAGCTAAACAATTTTTTTCGAATTTCTTTTAGTGCTGGTAAGGAGAACGGATATCCAACAGATTCCACCATTGCATCCAACAAATTTGTGGTTCGCGATTTTGTTCTTTCAACAAAAACCTCTGAGATCGTCCACGTTGAAACTGCGGGCACAAAAGTGACGAAAGTTCTGCGAGAGCACGATGCGACTGTCAACGCACTGGCTGCCTGTCCCACAAAGTGAGTCGTGGTTGGTGGAACTAGTTTACTTCGCTTTGTTATTCTACTAGAATATTATTTAAACAGCTTGTGTCAAGATCCGCTTCAGAGTTTCCGGTGCCGCCGGCATAGTATCAAGCATGGAATTTTTCCTAAAATTAAACAACGCTGAGCCTCATCGCACAGCTTCATCACTAGTGTTGCTGAGATGTCGTTGTGAAGAATTTTTTTTATGAAAACAACTTTTTAGGCCGTGGATATGCATCGGTGGTTACAACGGATTGCTCAAGTTGGTTGATTATGAAGCAAAGTAAGTGATCCGCGTATTAAATTCAGGAAGATCCTGATATTTTTCAGCGGGCATTTTCTACGAAAATCGCAAGAAATATATGGGTTTGTTACTTTGTCTCTGTTTCCTGACAATTTTACGGAAAAGGGAACGAGAGGGTTGTCAAAAAGCATGTCCGCAAGCTGCCCCACACTGCACCGCAAAGCATGTCCGCAAGCTGCATTGCACTGCACTGCAAAGCATGTCCGCAAGCTGCCCCACACTGCACCGCAAAGCATGTCCGCAAGCTGCATTGCACTGCACCACAAAGCATGTCCGCAAGCTGCACTGCACTGCACCGCAAAGCATGTCCGCAAGCTGCATTGCACTGCACTGGAAACTTTTACTGAAGTTCGTAAATTCCCTGCATCGCAATTTTTTAGCACGCGTCGTTAAATTTTACTTTATGATAAGTTTTAATGTTCGGTTGACAACAGCTGGGTACATTACTTTGTATTTGAAAAAAAATGGGGCAAAATAAAAATACAAAATTGGAAAATTCTTTGAAAAGAAGGAAAGAATAACTAAATTACAAATATTGTTAAAATAGGAAAATTTATTGAAACACTTATTTTAACTTAATATTATCATCCAATTTTATCCTACTTGATATTTTCAGTTTTTATCGGCTTTTGTAAATTTTCGTATTTCTGCAGTTCGCGTACATTTATAACCGAAAGTTTTTCAGTTACTCAGTTATTTCTTTTTGAATAAAATTCTGTATTTCGAAATTCCACGTCTATGTAGGAATTTCCTTCATTTAGTAATTACTTCAACATAAATTTCTTTAAATTTAAATTTTCGATTTTGGTACCGTCTGTAACTGCAGCCTACATATACCCAGCATATATCCATAAATCGTTTTAAGTCTTAACTTTTTTGCTGTCGGCACTAACAAAATGAAAAGAAAATTAACTAATACCTGACACTTTTAAAGGTGTAAGTTGCAAGTAGAAATGTGATGATATTTGCTGCCACTAGATTGAGATACTTAACAGTTATATGCCTTACAAGTAGTGACATGATCGATTGGACCTGCTGTATATAACGTTTTGCTTTACCACCAACTGTTTTCATATTTAATCAAGTTTCTGGGAGGAGAGTGATGCCCAATTCAGTGTTGTGTACGAAATGTGGAAACTGGTTTAATGGGAGATATGCTAATACAAAGGTAGTTACCGATAAGTTGGCAACGCGTTTTGTTTACTCAAATTATTGAGGAATGATGGATGGAATGGTGGATTTGATCGAGAAGTTGTGCAATGGAGTAGAGGTAATGAATATATTTTGTTATTTGGGACACAGACTAAATTCAAATGGTAGTTGTGAAACGGCAGTCACAGCAAGAGTAAGAATCGATGGGATGAGATTTAGGGAATGTGGAGAGTCTATTTGGAAATAGGTTTCCGCTGAATATGAAAGGGGTAGTTTATCGCTATTGCGTGAGATCGGCAATACTGTATGGAAGCGAGACATGGGGTTTAAAAGAAAATAAAAAAGCAATTTTAAGGAAAACGGAAAGAGCTATGGTGAAAGCCATGTACGGTCGGAAAGTTGTAGACAAAAAGACTACTCAAGAGATGGACATGCTGGGGTTAAAAGAAACTCTAGATGGGTTGGCAAAATCAAATGGAATTAGATCAACGGTTCTTAAAGTTTTTAAGCCCCAATGCTCCTAATCCGGATTTACGTAAAATTTAACTCCTCTAATCAGTTGCTATGTAATCCAATACATCTCTTATTTTGCAATAGTACTCCATACCTTCAAAACCTAATATCAGTATCTCTGGAGGTATTGAAGCAAACTTTAAGAACCCCTGAGTTAGATGGTACGAACATCTGCTGAGAAGAGACGATGATAGTGTCTTGAGAATTGTGTTACATCTTGAAGTAAGTGGCAAGAAAAAGTGAGGACGACCAAAGTATAGCTGGAAGAAGCAATCGGAAGAGGAGACAGAGAAGATTGGTTTAAAAATGAAGAATTCCCAAAAAGTGCAAAGAATTTTGTAAGGAATAGGGTGACTACGGCCAACTCAATAAAGGGAGCAAAATTGGATAAAAACTGAGTCGCTACTACTACACGTACGTTTAGATCAATCAGTCAATGCCTCTGTCAAAATAAACAATTAGTTTCAGTGTTGGCTCATGCTTAAACGTATTTGTAGCTCTTCTACTAAAAATCTGTAAGGCAACGTTTTTACTATTCTTTCTTTTTTAGCAGCTACACTTATTTCTTTTCAAACATCCAATTTTTCCAAATTTTATGGCAATAACTAATTCCTTTTTTACTTTATTCTTACTTCAGGAAACTGGTCAAGCCATAATACGCCGATGCAGAATTTTATTTGAAGGAACTAGTCATGTGAAACAACAAAGTAGCTAATTGTACAAAAATACAGACTGCTGGCGTTACGAACTTGCTGGTAATCTACCAGTGTGGTACATCAACAATAAACTAGCCATTCAGTTGTTGAACTGTGTTATAGCAAATCTTCTCATTTTACGGCGGTTTTCCCTGCTGCCGCAGGGGTTGGTTGTGTTCCAAATATTCTTCTCCATTTTTCACGATCTTTTGCATCCTTTCTCCTTAGCCCGACAATGCGCTTGTCCTTCTTCACGACGTTTCTCCAGTTCCTTCTTGGTCCATCCTTCTCTTGCCATTTACTGCATAGGACATTACTTTTTAAACCAGTCCTCATCGCCCTTTCGTAACACATCTCCATACTATCTCAACCGCCCTCTCCTCAGCACATCAACAATTAATTCAACATTGATGTGCTTACGTAACTCCACAGTCAGCACTTTTTCCCTTAATAATTTTCCACTTATCCAACTTAGCATCCTTCTTTCTGTACGTTCTGGTCGAAACGTCTGCTTTGTTTACAGCTCAAGTCTCGCTCCCACACAACATCCCATTTCTCATGCATGCTGCACCGACTCTTCTTTTCAACCTCAATGACACACCCCTTGTTGAGAGATTACTCCTCTAAATTTTTCCTATGCACATTGTATCCTTGCGACTGATGCTATAGTTGAGCCTCCGTTTCCATTCATTACTTCTCCCCGATAAAAATTTCCAACTCTTTTTAGATATTTTTTATTTCCTAAATCCATTCCAAAATCTTTATCAATTCTGTTGTCCTGGTTTCCTCCCATCCATATTCTATATCGAAAAATATCACAACTGTCCTGAGATGACTCTTCACACTGGTGCAGTGTTTATGCACCCATCCATTACAACTAATACATTGAATGGAATTACTTCCAACACCCTTCTCACACATCACAGGGCTATTTCGCACTCTTGTCTGTCTTCCCACAGTGTTTTTCCTGACAACATAACCTTGGTCTTCTTTACGTTTAAATGCATCTCTTCGCCCTCTAATTGTTCTTTCCACACCAACGTCTTCTTCAATGATTGCTCTGCTCTCAGCTACCAGCATTAAGCCATCTGTGTACAATATTTCCCATGGCTGACCTATAATCTCGCTTGCCAAGGCGTCCATCACAATCACAAACAGAAATGGGGTTAACAACAATCCCTAATGTACACCGATCTTTACTTCAAATTTCTCACTCATACCATGGTTTGTCTACGCAAGGGTCTTTTTTTTACTATACATAGACATCATTGCTTGTACTAGCCATTCTTCAACCGTCATTTTTCGTAATGCCCTTTTTGCCACTTCCCTAGGTACCTGATCGAATGCCTTTTCCAAATCTACAAAAACATAGTATAATTGTTTGTTCTTGTCTGCCAACTTTTCCTGGATTTTCCGTGTCACAAAAATTACGTCAATAGTTCCTTTTCCTGGCATAAATCCCATCTGCATTTCATCCATTGTCACTCTATCTCATAACTTTCTTTCCAACATTCTTTTTAAGACTTTCATGCCATGCTCCATCAGCTTAATGCGTCGATATGAGGCACATTGCAATGGATCACTTTTACCCTTGCAAATAGGTACAAGAGTGTTGAATTCCCAATCAGGTTATATTCTTTTTCAGTTATAATGAAATTGCAAATATTTACCAATAATTTCTTTCCCTTTTGCCTTGCCGCTAACAGCATTTCACTCGATACATCTGTTGGACCAGGTGCTTTACCAAGCTTTATTGCACTTAGTGTATTCTTTACTTCCATCTCAATGATGCATTTTATCGATTCTTCCATCACATCAGCTTCCACTTTACCATGCCATGTGTTCTCCACATTCATCAGTCGCTCCATGTATTCCTTCCATTTCTTCTTCACTGATTCTGGCTCAACAACAACACTACCATCTTCGTTTCTCAAACAGTTTATTACGGTGACATCTTGCTTTTCGTTTGCCATTCGCTTGGCAACCCTACCCATCAGTTTCTGCCCTTTTATGTTTAGTTTTTCATCAAGACTCTTTTTCATTTGTTTCTGTGCCTTTGCCACTGTCTTCTTGGCTTTTCTTTTCGCCGTTGCATACTCTGAAAAAGTAGAATTATTTCTTTCGTCTCCTTTATAATGGTGCCACTCTTTAAACTTAATTCTTTTTATGATAAATTTTCTCACTCACGTTCTCATTCCACCACCATGTTTCCCTGTGTTTCCAAGTTTTCACTCTTCCATAACTGCCACTACTTACAAGGTAACCAAAAAAGTTCTGTCCGCTTTTCGGAAAGCCATCAAATGAAGTTGAAATAAGAACCCAATGCGTGTAGCAATTGTTTCCAAGTACGGACAGCCGAAAGTAGGGACGTCAGGAACGCGCGCGCCATACCTGGCCAACAGTTATAAGCCGAACGACTGTGGAGAAGGATGGAAGGGTCAAAAGATCTCGTTCGAAGCTGTTTGCGTTAGACTTCAAAGTGGGTTTATCAGCAGCTGCATCAAGTCGCCGCATATGTCAAGCGTTAGGGGATAGTGCTGTGAATGAACGAACTGCAAGGCGTTGGTTTCAAAAATTCAAGTCGAGAGATTTGTCCCTCCGTAATGAGCCTCGCAGTGCATGACCAAAGGTCTTGAATGACAGAGCCCTGAAGGGGGCCATTGAAGAGGACAGTAGTCTAACGTGTGGTGAACTTGCAAGACAATTCAACGTCTCTGATGAAACAGTTAGACTTCACCTGCACCGCCTAGGTAAGGCGTATGTTGACACGTTGGCAGATGGTGCTGGATGCCGATGGCGATTACTTTGAAGACTAAATAGAAGTTACGTATACTGTTAAAAGTTTTCCTTTTTTTTTCATTTAAAAACGGACAGAACTTTTTTGGTTACCTTGTATTTCAACATGTCCATTTAAGTCTCCACCAAAGGCTACAATTTCATTCTTTTTTATATCCACCATCAAGTCGTAAACAGCATCCCAAAAATTATTTTTCTTCAGCAGTTTTTCCGATTTGCGGTGCATAAGCAGGTATCACATTAACCAAGTTCTTTTTTATCACTAATATAACAATCATAAGCCGTGAACTTATTTGTTCCACTCGACTACATTGTTTACAAACTCCTCGGACATCAACTCCATGAACTCCTTTTGAACTTCTTTCTAGAATAATTTATCTCCTGTCAAATTATCTACAATATCTACTGCGCCTCCCACTTAGCATCCTTGCATTTCCTCCTTTCCAGCGAGTCTTCTACACAGCTCACAATTCTCTTTCTTGCTAGTGTTTCGGCAAACTATACCGCTCTGCTTGTCATCGATCTCAAATTCCAGGAGCCGAAACGAAATGACCAAGCTTTATGTCGACTATCAAGCTCAATATGATTATCATTGAGGGAGATCTTATCAGTTAGTGCTCTCCGATTAGTATCAACACTCCACTCAGGTTCCTCCTGCTGAGTTTTAACGAGAGAAGATGGGGATTCTTACGGGATATTTCGGGCTTTACCTCGCCCATTATTTATGACCTTCATTATTGAAGAAAATTTGGGAACAAGCTAAAGCATTGTCTTTACATCCGGATGATCTTCCTGTCTCCAACCTCTAATTGGAAAGGCCTAGGCTTTGGCTAAAAAGCCTGGATCACAAGGCAGTAGTTGGGTTTGAGATTAGAGTTGTCTTCTGGGTGAACTGGCTTTACCTGGCTGACGAGCGCCACTTAGCCTATGGTCGGAAGAAAGTTTTACGGCCGCATGCCTTTGCTGACACCAACTACAATTGTAGGCAATGGATCTAGCCTTTGTCTAAGAGACATCTGCTGGGCAGCAGGTCACTAACGTAGTTTTCTCAACTAACCGAAGTTGTTGCCCGTGCTGTAGTCGCTACTATTTGTAATAGCTTTTTGGAACCATAAGTTAGCTAGTGAGAACAGTGGAACTAGAAGCTCTGTTCCCACAAAGAGCAGCTGCGCAGAGTCCCAAAGTACTATCCATATGTAACTCACTTACTGCACGTAATATAGCTATTGTCAAGGGCGGATTAAGAGATCGCTGGCCCGGGGCACATAACAGCGCGGGGCCCCTAAATTATGGAAGTGAAAACAACTAACTTAGATTTGGGTCGCGCTTGAAAATGTTTGGGAGCCACTGATTTAGTAGATCTTAATAATAGAAGGCATAGTAAGCTCTTACCTTCCGGGAATGAGGTGTCCCTGACGTAATCCTTGGTATTTAAAATGGGTGAAGTATAAATGGGTTAATTAAACTGTACAGTATTTATTTTAAACTAAAAATTGATTTTTTTGCGTTATTTGTGTTTTTGCTTGATAGAAATTCAAACTAAAAAACAAATTTTTATTTTTAATATAATTCATTTAGATCAAAGAGGTGGAGTCTAATTTGTTATTTTGATTTATTAAAAAAAGTAAATTTTATTAATTTTGTTTAAAATTTACTTTGAAATTTATTTTAAAAGATTAAATATAGAATAAAATTTTCGCACTGTTTCATTAACGGGGCAAAAATAAACAACACAGAAAATATAATAAACAACACAGAGGGTGCAGCACAGAAAAAACTAAGGCAACTGGTGTTTTCGGCATTTCGCTGTTGCAAATTTATCAATAATATCCTCAAAGCTCATAGATTTTGTGAATCTCTTTTCGATGGCCAAAATATAGAAATCACAGACTTGATCCGGCGTCAGGAATGAGCGCAAGTAGTTTTTCACTCTTTTCAATGCCGAAAAAGAAGTTTACCTTCCGTATTTGCAACAGGCAAGGTCAGATATATACTATAGCTGCTGCTCAGGCTATATGGTTTGGGATAGGGAAATTCACGACAAATAGCCGCAAACTCAGTCGCTAAATCAAGTGTCCACAAAGTGATGATGTTGAGATACGAAATTTTATTACAGCTCCGATATCCAAAATGACCACATGGTATATTTGATAGGGCGACAGGTTTTCTAAAACACAATGCAAGTGTAAACAAACAGCTACGATAAACACTTAACTAACTTCATAATGTAAACATATTAAAAATAGGGATTTCGATGCAAATTCGAAGATCAAAAACGGCGTTGCGACGGTGTAACATATGTTGTGATGGAAAATTTACAAATACTACGTCGCAAGCCAACAATTCACATTCAAACTTACTAAGTACATGCAAGATACATACAAACTTACTGAACTATTTGAGGTCCCACGCAAATTATTAATTTTCAAGATTGTCGTCAGCAGCAAAACACTGTTATTTCCTCTGGTTCAAACTTTTTACAGAACCGAAGAACTACGCTCTTAGGCCTTATATACGGTAGCAACAGCCAATCAAAATTCACGATACAGGCCACGTGTAGTAAATTTTCTAGAATAATCAAGCCGGAATTTCTCAGATCTTGTTCTATAGATTCCAATTGTCACATTTCGCAAGTTAAACAGTAGGATCACAGTTTCGAAATTAAGTGGTGCGTAGAGCGAAAAGTAAAGACACGATTAGATTGTCTGGTGGCAGAACAAAGCATTCAATTGTTACGTATGTCCAAATTTGATGAAGGCAGTTACGGGGGTTCGTCGTTGTGCAAATAAATACTCCTAAAACAAAGCGAACAGACAAAACGGCGAAATAGTTAATTAGCACATTCGGTTTTTCTTTATAGTTAAAAACAAATATCCAACAGCTGGCAGACAGTTTTGGACCACATAAACTAAAGGTCTCCAGCAGAGTGAAAATCAAGCATTGAATTCGAGCAAACAGCACATTTGCCAAAATAAAAATTTAAGAAATGTTCGATCCGTGACACACCGCCCCCCTTAAGCCGATGAGGGGTCACAAGGCTTAACACAAAGGCGCAAAAATGTACACCAAAAATACAATTCAATTTACATAAGAATCATACACTATCACATTCAAGCAATGCGCACATCTTAGAAATTGGACGAACACACACAGAAAACTGGGTTTGTATTTTGGCGCTTCTAATCAGACCCTGTTTGTCTGGAAAGGTTTCGATTACTCGGCCCATGACCCAAGAGCTACGAGGTGAGTTATCCATTATAAGAACTATGTCCCCATTTGTGACATTGCGTGAAGTGTTGACCCACTTAGAGCGCTTTTGCAACAATGGCAAATATTCTCTAGTCCAACGTTTCCAAAATATATCTGCAAGATACTGCACTTGTCTCCAACGTCTCCTAGCAAAATTGTCCTTTTCTGAAAAGTTACCAGGAGGTAGGGAAACTTGTTCCTTTAAGAGGAGCAAATGATTAGCTGTTAATACATTTAAGTCTTGAGGGTCATCCGTTAAAGTGGTGAGAGGTCGACTGTTTATTATGCCTTCGACCTCGCACAAGAGGGTGAGTAAACTCTCGTCAGTTAAAATTTGTTCGTTGCATATGCCAGTCAAAATTTTTCGAGTAGAGCGAATGAGTCGCTCCCAAACACCACCATGGTGAGATGCTCTGGGCACATTAAACTTCCATTTGATGTTGCGTTGCAAAAGGAAATCATTTATCTGGGCTTGATTCCAATCATCAATGGCTTGGGTAAGTTCCCGTTGGGCCCCCACGAAATTAGTCCCGTTGTCAGACCAAAGTTCCGCGACCTGGCCTCTGCGTGCAATGAAACGTCTCAGGCTTTGAATGAACGAGCTGGTTTCCAGGCTATATGCCACTTCAATGTGTACTGCCCTGGTGGTGAAGCAGGTAAACAGTACTCCATACCTCTTTAGTTTAGATCGGCCCTGCCTCACCAAAAATGTTCCAAAAAAATCCACTCCAACACAGGAGAAGGGAGGTTTATCAGGAATAAGTCTTTCCTCGGGTAAATTAGCCATTTTTTGTGTAAGTGCCTGTCCTCGAATCTTGCGACACTTTACGCACTTGGACAGCACAGAGCGCGCCACAGAGTTAACACTTACTATCCAAAACCTTTCCCTTAGCTTAGCAATGACGTGTAGGCGTCCCGTGTGGCCTAGTCTTTCGTGTTGCTCTCTGATCATAAGCTCACTCTCATAACACTTAGGCAGAATGATCTGATGCTTGTTGTCATGTGGAAGACTTGACTTTTGTAGTCGCCCACCAACTCTTAGCATTCCATGTTCCAAGTACGGATCCAAATTGCGCAATGAGCTTGAAGATGAAATTTGTTCACCTCTTTGCAACTTCTCGATCTCTTTTCCATAGTATCGCCGCTGCAAGTGTCGGAAAATTAGGTACTCCGCCTCCTGAATCTCTTCAAGACTCAGAAGATCCTTCACATTTAAATGCGATCGACCAAGCCAAATGTTTTTGCAACGAATCACCTGAGCGCAAACTCGCTTTATTTTATGCCAGCTTGAGTAGTTCCTGCATAGTCCATCCAAAAGGCTGATGTCTGGTTGCACCTTTACGGCATAAATAAGGGTTTGGTCTCTTCTTTGAACCTTAAATGTCAATGAATCTTTTTCCACGTTCCATTGCAGGCCTAAAGCTCTTTCTGTGGGTAGCTCATCACTAGCTAAATCCAAATCTAAAGCTTCCTTAGACCACTCTGACTTAGGGATCGAACCCATGACCTCTCGACTACTGCTTATCCATTTGTTCAAGCAAAAACCTCCTTTATCCAACAGATCGCGAAGCTCATGTACCAGTTTAATGGCTGTTTCGACCGTGGGAGCTGAAGTTAAGCAGTCATCAACGTAGAAGTCGCGCTTCACTGTTTCCACAGTTCTCTTGTCAAATTCTTGCTTGTGATCGGAAGCTGCACGCTTCAAAGCAAAATTGGCACAGCTAGGTGAACTCACGGTTCCGAAAGGGTACACGGTCATTCTGTACTCTTCAATTTCTTCATCTATATTTCCATCTTTCCACCAGATAAAACGAAGCAGGTCTCTATCTTCAACCGGGATTCTTACCTGATGGAACATGGCCTTGATGTCAGCCTGAACTGCCACTAGCTCCCTTCTAAATCTCATCAAAACGCCCAGTAAGCTATTTGTGAGGTCCGGTCCCTGCAATAAGTTACCATTTAAACTAACCCCATTAAACTGAGCTGAGCAGTCGAAAACCACTCTGATCTTACCTGGCTTTTCAGGGTGGTAAACTCCGTGATGCGGTAAGAACCATGTTCTACCTTCGGGCCCTGGCTTCTCAACCCTCTCACAGTAACCTTGGTCTATCATGTCGCTAACGAACCTTTTGTAGTCATTGTAGAATCCATCATTCCTGCTGAATTTCTTCCTCAGATGACTCGCTCTCTGCAGTGCTTGAACTCGGTTGTTTTGTAGCTTGAGATTTGGATACTTGATCGGGAGTCCGATTTCGTAATGGTGATCCTCCAGTTGTTTGGTAGATTCATTGACGGCTTTCATGAATCGCTGTTGATCGACTGACATCTCTTCCTTTCCGTTTACCAAGGAATCCATGATATCGGTGCAGAGAGAGCACATAGGGTGGTTCTGACTGTCGAATGAGGACCTGACAAAAAGGCTAGTCACGTGATCCGAACGACCGCCTGCGCAATTCAATGTCCATCCCACAGGTGTACGAATCGCATAGCTGCCAAACGGTTCTCTTATGACCTCTTGCGGTTGCATCACCATTCGATTGTTATTGCCAATTAATAGACCAACTTTGCATTTCACTTCCGGGATGTAGACATCTTCAAATTCAGCGTACTGGTCTGCATGAGCTTGAGTTGGGATGTCCTTATGGTTAACTGGCAGTTTCTTGCAGGAGTAAAGTGAGCTCAGTGGAATGCAGCAGATTTCGTCCATGTCAGTCACTTCCAGATTAGACACAATCTTTGTTTTTTGATGTCCTTGATCTTTATTGAGCGTGATGGTGCGAATTCCGACCTCCTCACAGTCTTCTATCTTTAGCTTTTTTCTAAGATCGTCAGTGACAAAGGAGTGTGTGCTGCCAGTGTCCAACAAAGCCTTGGTGACAACTAACTCAGCAGACCCTTTTCTTCGTATCTTCACCGGTACTACGGGTAGCAGGCTTTGTTCCATCTGCGGCAGATTGATGAGTCCATTTTTAACCACTTGCTTAGGTGTCTTGGAACTCTCGTTCTCACCATCCTTTACGGGCTTGCTAGCAGGATTTGATTCATCTTCGTCTGGTGGATGCAGCAGTGTTGTGTGAAACTGCTTACAATCACGCTTTTTGCAAGCCTCATTTTTGCGGCGGCAGAACTTAGCAAAGTGGCCTTCCTTTAGGCAGGCTCTGCAGAGTTTGCGTTGACTGACAAACTCTATCCTCTCGTGGTAGTTAAGGTCTCGGAACCTTTTGCATTGGTTTAGGAAGTGCTCCTTTTCACACATGAGACACTTGGCTGCGTGTGTGTCCTTGCTGTTCTTTACTTGTGTGGAAAAGTTCTTCGTTTTTCGGCTGGTACTGTTTTCCTGACTACTGTACGACTTGGAGGAGGTGGGTATTTGAGAAAGATTGGTGCTCTCTCGAGTCTTCTGTCGCACAAAATCACCGAGATCATTGATACTAATATCTCGGTGTTGTTTGTGCAATATTTGGTCCACCTCGTGGTTCCAGGCAGGTATCCAGGGTTGCGGCAGGCGATTCATAATTTTTGTCACCATATCCATGTTGTCCATCCGATTCAAGCAATCCATTCCTTGCAGAGTTATCAGACAAGAGGTAAAATCCGCTGAAAACTTAATCAGGCTTCTATGGTCATTCTCGCTAAGCGCTGGTCCTTTAACAATAGGTCTAATGCACGCTTCAATGACCTTATGCCTCTGACCAAAATACGACTGCAACAACCCTCTTGCTTCCTGATAACCTCGTTCTGCTGTTTGCATATGTTGACACCCCTTAATCAGAGAGTGCGCTATATCCTTAGTGTAGTGCAACAAAAAGAACAGCTTTCTATTCGAGTCGGTCAGTTGCTGATCAATCAAGACGTCGAAGGCCTTAATGAAGCTAAAATAGTCAGCTGGGTTACCATTGAAAAACGGAGGTTCTACCTTAAGGGTAGGTAATTTAGTAAAATATGAGTTATGTTGGGAATCGTCGGAATGTGCCAAAACATTAGCTGGATTAATAGGATTAGCATTGTCGGACAAGATAGGTGTCTGCATAGCGCTTTGTGTGGGCACGTAAACCCCTGGGTGTATTGACGCATCACAATTAAATTGAGACATTACTCTAGTATTCCCAGTACCATTAGAACCAAGCACGTTAGTATTAGAAGCCTTAGGGACATAAAATGTCTTAGTTTCAAACGGCTTACTATATGGGTTGAGGTTTGAGACCATTTTAGCACAATTTACGTTAGCATCGCCATTAACTTTAGGCGAAGTACAAGGCACTGCCACTGGTACGGAAACGGAACTCGACACGTCAACCACGGGTCTTAAAATTAAAGATTCGTTATCAGGCACGGTTTTCACGAGCGGCACTTCAAATTTAGGTTTCAAATCCATGGGCTTATTAATATCAGTGAGCATGCCACTACGAGCATTCCTAGTGAGGCCTGATTTAATTACGTCACTTTTCACACGATTATCATGCAAATTGGTGAGTGCCTTATTTGAGGCATTAGCAGTGCTAGGTATATTTATTGCAGCGTCCGCATTGTTTCCGACCATATCAACCACTGTAGATTTGCTTTGTTCGGGGTGGTCATGGGGGACGTTATCGTTAGCAACAAATGTTAGCACATTAGTATCACATTTACGTTTATCCGCACAACCAATATTAGAAAGTTCACTACTTAGCTCCGCATCGACCTGATCCAATTCGGCTTGTAAATGAGCATGTTCCAATTGTTGTTGGAAGATCATGTCTTGATGCTCTCTTTCTTTCATCAGTTGAAACTCTCTTTCCTCTTCATGACGTCTTTGGGTAAGCTGTTTTTCTTCCAGGCGAAGGCGCTGCTGCATTTGTTGCTGCTTCAATTCGTCAATGTGTTTCTGCGACTTGATTCTGGCTTCCAATGCTGCCTTGCGAGCCCTTGCGCTGCTTGTAGATGATCTCGACCAATTGCTCCGGCTTGACGTTGAACGCCAGGAGGTACTTGAGTGGTGGGATGATGGTGCGACCGAAGGAAATGTCGAAGAGCCAGCCATCTTCTTTGATTTGGATCGAGTCAGGATTTCGCTTTTGGGCGCCTTTGACTTGTAAGCTGATTTGTTGGAACGCTCACTTCGTTCATCATTTTTGTCGACTCGATCCTTGGTTGTTGAAGGCGTTGGTGCTGCAGGCGACATACTTTTCTTCGGTTCATCCTCTGGGGTTGATTGGGTTAGTGCAGTTTGGGCAAGATCTTCCTTTTGCATTGCAGAAGCCATTATATGACGTCGCAGATCCAAGAACAAGAGAACTGGGGGGGGGGGAACAGCAACCAATTTTGTTCACGAAGAAGTATTCAATGTTCAAGATTAGCTTTCCAAACAGTTCAAAAACTTACATATAGCTGCTGCTCAGGCTATATGGTTTGGGATAGGGAAATTCACGACAAATAGCCGCAAACTCAGTCGCTAAATCAAGTGTCCACAAAGTGATGATGTTGAGATACGAAATTTTATTACAGCTCCGATATCCAAAATGACCACATGGTATATTTGATAGGGCGACAGGTTTTCTAAAACACAATGCAAGTGTAAACAAACAGCTACGATAAACACTTAACTAACTTCATAATGTAAACATATTAAAAATAGGGATTTCGATGCAAATTCGAAGATCAAAAACGGCGTTGCGACGGTGTAACATATGTTGTGATGGAAAATTTACAAATACTACGTCGCAAGCCAACAATTCACATTCAAACTTACTAAGTACATGCAAGATACATACAAACTTACTGAACTATTTGAGGTCCCACGCAAATTATTAATTTTCAAGATTGTCGTCAGCAGCAAAACACTGTTATTTCCTCTGGTTCAAACTTTTTACAGAACCGAAGAACTACGCTCTTAGGCCTTATATACGGTAGCAACAGCCAATCAAAATTCACGATACAGGCCACGTGTAGTAAATTTTCTAGAATAATCAAGCCGGAATTTCTCAGATCTTGTTCTATAGATTCCAATTGTCACATTTCGCAAGTTAAACAGTAGGATCACAGTTTCGAAATTAAGTGGTGCGTAGAGCGAAAAGTAAAGACACGATTAGATTGTCTGGTGGCAGAACAAAGCATTCAATTGTTACGTATGTCCAAATTTGATGAAGGCAGTTACGGGGGTTCGTCGTTGTGCAAATAAATACTCCTAAAACAAAGCGAACAGACAAAACGGCGAAATAGTTAATTAGCACATTCGGTTTTTCTTTATAGTTAAAAACAAATATCCAACAGCTGGCAGACAGTTTTGGACCACATAAACTAAAGGTCTCCAGCAGAGTGAAAATCAAGCATTGAATTCGAGCAAACAGCACATTTGCCAAAATAAAAATTTAAGAAATGTTCGATCCGTGACATATACGAAGAATAATAGCCACATTTGGAAAAGTTTGAATTTAGCAGTTCTTTTTCAAATATGACAGCTGTGCTTGCGCAGTATTTGTCTTCGAACCAAGATCAGGAGATGAACGTAAATGAAAAGCGAAGTGCACAACTTCTAAAGGAAAGTCGCTATTCACATTGCTTGCATATACTTTCAACGACTTACTTGCTGCGTTTTCTATATCACTGATAGCCCAAGTGTTCAGATTCAACAAAAAATTAAAATTCTGTTGCAATATGCAGTTTCGTGTTCTTACTTCTGCAATTATGGTATCAACGATTGGAAGGTAAGTTCAATACGAAAGGATTCTTGAGCATTTTCCAAAGCTCTAGTGCATCCAGTGTCGTCTCCCTCATAATCAAAAGTCTTCTTCGTTTTTCGGTTTCGTTTGTTTGGAGACACATAGGTTTTCTGTATACCGGGTGTAAGTTTCAAACCGTCCTTTTCAGTTGTATCAAATTCATCCCATAAATGCTGGCAAAAACTCTCGATTCCATTGTAAAGTGCTACCAACTTCCTAAAGTCATGTCAGCACGCTGTAGGCTTATGCTTGAACTGTAAAACCTTTGAAGAATTTTGTGCCACAAAACAAATAATATGGCTGTTTCTAAGGCATCTGTACTCTTTTTCAAATATGACGAATCTGATTTGTTTCATTGTCGTCCAACTTAAATCTTGTAGCAGTTGTCACAACTTAACAAAATTTTTCTTGAGGGCTGTAGTGGCGTCAAAGATTTCTTATAACTGCTCTAACATTTGACAGTCGTTCGCAGCCATTAATTTAAATGCTATCATACCTAGGAATGTATTGAAGGGGGATCAGGGGGATCGCCGTCCACTTACTTTTTTTAGAAAACGCTTGACTGAAGGAACATTTTATTAATATTCAATTTTTTTTTATTTTATTGTTTCTAAAACATGTTTTCAAATATACTTTTTTTAAAATAAATTTGTTTTAATTAGTATACTCTTTGTTGCGAACAGTTCAATTATATGTTGTCTATGCTTCCCTCCTTGCGCGGTAGCGAAGTTTGCCGTTGCGCATGTCCCTCAGACCATAAGGTTTGAAATCAGTTCCAACCATGCACTTACTTTATTATTTAGCAATAACCACTGATTATACCAGTCTTTACTGTGACGTCACAGTCACTTTGTAATTGAAAGCCAGTTTTTAATTTTTTTTCGTACAAATAATAATTGTACCGGTATGTAGATATTTTGATTCTTTAGTTCAAGTTTGCTGGTAATGTAGGTTATAAAGCTATAAATTTATTTTAATTCAATAGTTAATAGTGCTAAAAAGCGCGGGGCCCTGGGCAATTGCCCATTGCTTAGTTCGGCCCTGGGCAATTGCCCATTGCTTAGTTCGGCCCTGGCTATTGTGAAGACATATTATATTCTAACTGTGGCGTCACAAGCGAAGCGGGAAAAAATTCTTGTCTCTCTCATCACAAAAAAAGGCGCAATCGCAAAAGGCAACCACAGCACCGCTATAGCTTACACTTACTGCTTTTGGTTTGGCTAGATTAGGCATTAAAATGTCGTGCTTTGGAAAGAGGTTTTCCAAAGTGGTTGATGGCGTCGACGAGTATTATTTAGTATTTATAGACTGTGGTATCCTCGCGGCGCGGTAAGAAACAGGTTTTTGCACAGTACCCGTGCGGTGCAGGGAATTAACCGTAAACTTGGCCGCTTACACCGCCCGGTTTACCGTTTCTACCGCTGAAGCCGATGCCATTGCATCGTCTTCAGGCACTAAACTCGCAAATTCTGAGTTTCATTCTAGCAAATTCTAGCAAACTTTCAAATCCCAAGTGTTACCGTGAAGGATTAAACTTGAGTGTTTAGTCTTATACCATCAATTGGCATCAGATACTAAACACGCGATTTTCGAGCGTTTCCGGCAGGGAGTGACTGTGAATTTAGAATCACTAATATAGAATACCTGGAGTTACATAAATTTAATTACACACTCTTTGGGGAATTTAAATGAACTTTTTTAGATGTATTTTTGGGTTTAGAATCCAAAAATTGAGTGCTTACAAGCCGATAAATGGACAATTTTGAGATTTTACTAGTGTTGTTATTTTAAACATAAAGCAAAAGTGTCTTTGTACTGCAAGGAATACCCCAGCCACTAAGATTTGAGTGCTCAAGCAATCAGATTGCTGGATTTAGTACACAGCAATTTTGGCCAAGATGGCGGATAAGTAATGCGAAACTTACAGACAAGGAATTTTTGCCACAAAAGTGGCAAATAACCTACGGTAGGGGGCGACAATCTTTGAAACGTAGTGTCAGTTTACGAATTGTTAATTCTAGTGCTATAATATTTTGATTTGTATCCTCTAATTTGAATATGATCTGATATAAATACGTATCGGTCTTAGTAACGTCCATAAGTAGAAGCAGTTACGTACACCATGCAAAGGGGATTTCCGAGCCGTAGGTGAGTTGCGATCAGGCCACAGTCAAGGAAAAATGTTTGGTCGTATTTTTGAAAAAAGTGCGCTGAAAAACAGCAAACTACAAAAAATGCCATCTATTAATTTTGCGCTGATATATTCACAATTTCCTCTAGAAAACGTTCCTACCAAATCGGTTGAGCCACGTCAAATAGTAAATAATGTAAAAAAGGTTTATGCCATGTCAAAACCAATGGAGCTTAAGCTCCCGTGTGATTGTACACATATTTTTAAGGGTGGATACAAAGTGGCCATTTTTCCCCAAAAAATAAGAAGAGTCCGAGTTGCGAGTAGACAAAAAGGAGTGGGGGGACATTTAATACACATCCACACGTTGCGAGGCCCCATTACTGCATGTTGCACACAACTTCACAAATCGTAACGCACAACAGACAAAAGAAGGAAAGAGCACGATTTATCAGTTTTTGGCGTGCCATAAACAATTATCCTGAGTGCTAGTGGTTGCCAGCCCTTGACCTTGGGAATGCAGGCTTGGGTGTTGGGTAAGCTTATTTTGTGTGTTTTTTGTCTGTTGAAGTTCATTTTTTGATGATGATCCTTTCAAATAACAAACAGTGTTCGAGTTTTCAATTATAATCCTTTTCAACTACATCGTGCGACCTTTATCACATCAGTAGCTATAATAGTTTAGAAAGTGTGTTTATGTCGATATTGTATGAGGGAACTGAAAAAAATATGAACATTTATGTAAAAGCTACAGATAGCTGTCTTCGAAAGGAGTAACTTTTAATTAGCAAGTTTTTACAAATTTAAGTTTCTTTTCTTTTTTAATGTGAAGGAACTATCCCTAACTTTTTTGTAAATACTCATAATTCTGACAGTATAAGTAATTCAGTTTTCAATTGGTGCTTAAGTACTTTTCGCGCAGAGCCCTTCAATTGTCTTACGTCAAAAACGTAAGCAGTGACTGAAATCTCCCTGCAATCACTGTTTTGTAAATCGTGTTGTTACCCGATCCTTTCCGAGAATTGAGGGCATGGCGAAAGACCACGGAGCCCCAGAAACCGACTCCCCAGGGTAATGACCAGAGTTCGTAGAGAGAGAGTCGCCAAAGAGCAATCGGTACAAAGAGTCCGTGGCTGGACAGTGTAGAATGAGATGAGTGGTGTCCTGGATCGGATAACCGCAGGCGCTTCATGAAGGATTTTTTATTCTGCCAATTCTAGAGAGATTAGAGTTTAGCGGAAGGCTGTGTCCATTGCAGCGTAGACCACAGAAGGCACAGCGAGCGTGAGGACGAAGCACAAGTTCCTCATCGAATACTGAGGAAACCTGTGTGTCAAAGAATTTAGATGAGTGAGTACGTTTCCAATCTGAGAGAAGAGAAAACAGGAGTGGATACGACTGGTAAGAGAAGAGAGTCCACAAGGGAATACAGAAGGCAGGAGCAGCGCACGCCACCTTGCCAGCTCATCAGCCGCGACGTTACCAGCAAAACACGAGTGTCCAGGGACCCACTGTAGCATTATAGTAAAGGAGGAAACAGAAGACAATTCCTGTCAGATCTGCCAAGGAGTTTTGAGGCAAAAGAAAAAAAAGAACGAGAGGATACTGGAAAGACCAGCGGAGAGCTTGCAGAATAGCACAGACTTCAGCACAAAACTTAAACAAACTGGGCCGTCTGAAAAGGAAAAGTTTCTGAGCGCACTATATCGAAAAAGGAACTTTGATGTCACTGGAGCCCGCAAAAATATATTTAGAGCTAAGTTTTTGTCAAGACATGGTGATCGACTCCTGGAAAAAGCAAAAACTTTGGAACTTACAGCAATGCTTCCTTACAAGGCAGCTCTTATTCAGCACCTTAAGCGAGCCAATTTGACCGCAAGAATGTGGAAACTTGCAGATGAATTCAAGTCTGTCAAGAAATCGCACTCAGAGCATGGATAGAAAGAAGACAGCGGTAAAACAGTGCCAAGTTGGTGGGAAAGATCTCTACTGCCAAATCTCCGAAAGTGTGCCATTACAACAATCACTATGACTATGAGGATTCAAATTTGTCAGAAGATTCAAGTTTAAATGACAGTAACAATAAAGATTTCGACCTTAATTAAATCTTGAACTTACTATTGTTTTTATACTATAGCTTTTACCTTGTATCCTATGTGAAAAATAAAAATTCTTGCATTTATTCCAAACCATTAAAGATAGCCTATTTTTCTTTGCAGATAAGGACTCCTTGCACTTTTTTTAACGTAGAAAGTATTTTGTTTATGACTGATTGGTAAAAATCAACATATAAAATAAAAATGCATAAAAGCTAGGAAAAATACAAAAGCACAAAAATTGTAAATATCTTAAAATTGTCCCATTATCGGCTTGTAAGCACTCAATTTTTGGATTCTATGTCCAATAGTACTTCTAAAAATATCATCTTTTAATTTCCCAATGAGAGTGTAATTAAATTCACGTAACTCCTGGACTGTTATCAGTCGGTATCAAGCACATGATATGCAAATCCTGCATTTCCGTTAGGCAGGACGCTCATAACTTTACAATCCCCAGTCTGCGGTGTTTTCTCCAGCTTACTTACGAGTTAGGTACTTCTAATGACTCGATCGCTGGACGGACGGCTTATAATGATTCTCATTGAAGTCCGATTGAAGTACCGGTGATATTCCCGGTGAGAACGTTTCTTTACCAAAAGCCTAGGTTTATATCTCAACTTTAGGGGTGCACATGTTTGGATGATGTTGAAAAGGCTGAATTTATGCTTTAAACTAGAAAGAACTTCTGTGAAAAAATTTGAAAATTTGTAAGCCTGTTAACTATTGTCGTTTCTTTTCTAAAATTTGGAAGAGAAATTTCCCACCGACACCGCAAACTAATAAAATCTAAATCATCACAAATTGCCAAGCCGCTTGCATGACATGTAAATTAAGAAGATGAATTACTGTATGTCTCCGCATATGTTATTTTATGACCTCGTTTGATAACATTTTTTTTTATTCCGATTGAATATCAAGCAATTTGCCTTATCAATTTTTTGCACAATGTATTTATTGTTTACGTAGGACGTAGGTTAAAAAGTAGTTGCGTTTATCATCATAATTTCTACATTACAACACTGAAACATTATGTTCTTTTTGTAACTTCATAAAACACAGTTAACCTGGAACAAAATTCGTAAACCCAAAAATATTGCTGTATCAAGAGAAGTAACTATAATTGGATCTACTTCTAGATCTTACATCTCTCCATCTGTTAAAAACAGGCTGGGAGTGTCATTTTAGCCTACACTCATTCCAACCAGTCGAAAAGGGTCATAGTCTTAAAGGTATAACGCATAGCTTAATTTTTTTAATTAAGTGATAACCCGCTAGCTCGCCCAGCAAGACCTTCAACCTAGAGCAGGTGATCACGGTTTGCTATCTTCAAGATTACACAGATTAGGGTTGATGGTAGAGTGATCCATCGAGAATGGAGATCAAATCCTCGATTAAGATGTTAGGCTCAACGAAATCAGTTTTTGTATCACTGCCATACGACAGCACCAGTAAAAATAGACTTCGAATGGGATGAACCCACGATCCGCACCAGGTACCGTTGGGTGTAAACCCAGGCGTTAGGTAAAGAGACGTTCCATACGGAAACACGATCTTAAACGCTCGACCACCGAAGTAAGCCGATAAGAGAGCGAATTTTAGTATTTGAACGTGGAGGCCTTTAGCTTAATGATCCATGGAGCTGCGATCAATTGATGTTCTAAAATCAATTAATTAGTTAAACAATTAAATCTCTTCAATTTTTCAAGTTCAATTTAAAAATTACAATTGTTCCAGAAACATGTTATTCAAAATTCAAGAACAATTGTTTAGATTTAATTCAAAAATTAAACAATTAGTTCAATTAATTAATAGACAATCAATAGGATCAAGGTCTAGGATCAACTGATGGTCCCGCAAGACCATCTACTTTAGCTTGAGGACACTATTGATCCGAGCTCCATGGATCATTAAGTTAAAAGCCTCCACGGTTAAATACCGAAATTCGCTCAGTGTCACCGGTTAAAACGTTCCGCTACCAAAAGCCTGGGTTTACACCCAAAGGTAGCTGGTGCGATTTGTGGGTTAGAATCCCATCCGAAGTCAGTTTTTACTGGTGCGCTCGTATGACAGTGTTATAAAAACTGATTTCGTTGAGGCTAACAACTTAATCGAGGATTTGATGTCGGTTCTCGATGAATCACTCTACCATTACTCCTAATTAATTTTTTAATACTGTGATATGTAATCACTTCTATATGACTACAAGTGTTGCTTGTTTTGCTGGTTCAGTCGGTGGTTGCTAGCTGCAGCCTAGGCTAAAGTAATTTGTGTGAAAGTCCAGGAAATACAATCACCGCGATTGAAATGCTAAAAGTGATTCTGGCGGCAGTGTCAGAGCCATTTGTTTTGTAAGAGTGTTTTACAAATTGGGAACAAATCCTTGTTTACTTTCACGAGCAGGAGCCTTTTGAATGTGCTGACGCACCGTGGCCGTATCTCAGCTCAATTGGGTCTTTGATGAATATACTGATTTTTTCTGTAATCTGGAAATTACTACAGTTCTCGATTGAGGGTTTCCAGCAAACTTTTTCATTTTCGCAGCAAAAAGCCTAAAGTAGTTGGTAATTAACTACAAGTAGTGGAAGTCGATGACAACTTTAATGTTATGCCATTTTCGCTAGTTGCTGAAATGAGGGTTTTAAAAAAGAGTTGACGGTGTATTGCAAATGGACAACATTCGCAGCATTAAAATACAAAATCTTTTTCACATCTAGCTGCTGCTTTTCTTTGTGCAGATCTCAGTTGCGGTAGTTCGACCACAGAAGCCGAATTGCTTAAAATGACTCACTCGTCAAATCCTTTTGCTTTATTAAGAGGAAGATGTTTGCTCGTGGGCTTACAATTAGGTGATCATTGTATGCCCTATAGTTTGAACAAGTGCATAAAAAAAAATTTCGCAAATTACAAAAGCAAACGCGATGACATCGAACTATGACGTCATAACAATAAGATATGTAGCATCACGTAGAAGTTCAAATGCAGTAAACAATCAGCAAGTGGTTCTACCTTTTTATTACTTTTGATTCCTTGTTTTTCAGACGCAATATCAATTATTTTCCAAAAGACCTTTTTGACTGTTTTGGGCCGGTACGGACCTCAACCGCAAAGACAGTAATCTAAACCAAGTCTGAACATTTTCTCGGCAAGCGGATCGGATTCGAGTTCGAATCTCGTCCGCAGTGATAAATGATGCGGCGTCAACCAAGTTATTATCGTTATTAAAAGATCTCGGCGCTGCCTGTACCTCCGTGCCCCTCTAAATGAACGGTAGTTAGGTATCCCCTTCCTACTGTGTGATGATTGGTTCATCAAGTGCATAATCGCTTTGTCCTCCTAAGGGAACTTTCATTTTGAATATGTTTTAATCACACCATCTTTTGAAGAAGGTTACATGAATATTGTCTTTGGCGAAAGTAAATTTTTTCGTTGTATAATTTTTGCGCATCCTTTCCCTCCCCACGCATTCAGGACTTCATTCGTTCAACACCAGTATGACTAGTAAATAGGGGGGTATCTCTCCCGAAAGATCCATGAGGGAAAAATCGCCCCCATTAGCCAATCACACTGTGACGTCATGAAAATTTTTATTGTTTAGGCAAGTGCTTGTAACTCGTATATTTGAGAACAGAGCGAAGATCCGATGCTTGTCATTCAGTCATAATGGATTACAATTAGGTCAGTTATTACGTTATTACTCTTGTCACATATCTATGGTCGTGAGATTGAATTGGGCCACTGTGCAAATTCGGCATAGCTATCGTGCAGATAATAATGGAACCCTCCTCAATTTCAAAGCAGCTTGAGTTGACCGGGAATCAAATTCGCATCACTCCATTCATATTTGATTTAAAAGCAAAAAACTTTAAAAATTGTTCTTAACTGTGCAAAACAACCGCAACGAGCTGTGTTGGAATTTATTTTTCAAATGGAGTTATCGCGGTTCACATCGATTGATCGTGAAAGCATTGGATGTGATATTCAAATTAAGTCAATCAAAGCAGAAGCCATTTCTGCTCCCTTCCGCTAAAGCAAGTCATGTTTGCGACTTTTTTCAAATCTATTTCAGCCGTCGGCATGATAAACGGAGTCCTGCACATCCTTGACTCGCTTTCATTGACAAGTGAAACAACTTTTGCTTATTCCCGCGAACCCATCACCCACTGCGCTTTCTCGCTCGATTCGAAATACCTCGCGACTGCGGTGAGACTTTTCACACGGGTTTGCAGCGGGGGCAGTTGGTCGTTATGACAACTAGAATTTTTATTCATAGAATTCGACCATGACCAGCAACCGTCCCTGCCACAAACCACCTGGCCATGGAAACTCCAGATATTTTTATTTAACTGCATTGTGTATTTGTAGGATGAGGAATGCACCACGACAGTTTATCATTATTCCAATAACTTGTCGTGGAAATATCTAGGGAGGCACAAAGCACATTACAAGCCCATCAAGGACGTTGTGTTTGCAGTGGATGTTGATTTGAATCAAGCAAGGCTGCTCACCCTCGGCGAAGATCGGATGCTGGTAACTGCTTGATTGATGTTTGCTGCTAAATATCGGATGCTGGTAACTGCTTCATTGATGTTTGCTGCTTACTCATCAACGTGGTCGAGTGCGTTAAGCGCCGTTCATGGTGCCAAGGGGTGTGGGTTTAAACCTTACGTTTGCTGCGTGGGAAGAGTCACTTTGTGGCAATTTGCGTCTAGAGTCACTCTGCGTCTAGAGCATGATATTTACCGTGGGAGGAGGGTTAAAAGCATGGTGGACTAGAAAGATGCCATTTTTCAGATCGGAAAGCATTCCCACAGGCAAAAGTCACCAGCACTTCGATCTTGTGTGGGATTAGTTATTTCAGAAAACGCCGGGCACATTGAAAAATAATGGATTGAAAAAGAGAAGAAGCTTTTATGAGAAATTAGCTGGCATCGCTTAGCAGGACTGCCAGTCAGTTATGTCAGGTTGGAAATATCGGTTTAGCCTGCTTCTCCTAAATAACATTTCTCAGAGTAGCAACGGTAGGTTGGTACTAATTGGGCATCGCCTCTACGCCTCTAATCCTTATCATTTGTCCGGTACTTTGAATTAATATTGGTCTTACAAACTTTATCATTTGACAAATTATATCTGGTGGGCATCGCAATGATTTTTGTATTATTGATTAAAAAAATAAGTTATTTGGTGGTAGGTTTATTTCACAACTTGTTGCAACTCCCCTCGTAATGATATTTGTGACTCAAGTTTCTCGACTGCACCTGTGGGTCTTGGTCTTGGCGGCTATGGTCCCAAAAAAGTGCAAAAGGGACTGTGCCTAAGTGGTGGATCCAGGGTAGAGCATGGGAGTGTATTAGGGTTGTTCAAATTTTGGACATTTGCAAAAAGCTGTGATGTTTTCAGCTTTTCCTATGCTTTTAGATAAAAATAAGATTGCGCAAACTTTGTTTCAAATCTGATCTTGTTTTGCTTTCCCTTCAACACCTTTAAACTTTTCATCCTTCATCGCTTTAATTAAGAAATTTTTTTGACTAGAATTTACGGTTTTGATAAAAAAGTTGCATTGTCAGACGCTAGAAATCGCAAATTGGTGTAATGCAGCAAGGATAAGCGATACGAGCTTGGAAGGGATATCACTGAGGTTTTCTCAGGACAGCATGATAAAACGCAGTCGTTAATATAAACACGTATTACTAGTAGCTCATCAACACACACCGCAAAAACAAAAGTATAGATTGATTTCCTGGCGTTAAAAAGGAACAGAGATTTTTCTGTCAGCCTATATCTTCTTTCAACATCCGTTAAGCTTTTTGACGCATAGGAAATTACACTTTGACTAAATTGCAATTTTATAGATTTTAATGCAGCATTACCGAGTTCATTCTTCAACAAATTAAACGTGTTTAAAGATTTAGCTCTTAAAGGAAATTCATTTGCAAGTAGTCTGAGCTTGTTCACAAAACAATTTATCCATTTGCGTAGTTCCCAAACATGCCCAGCACTCGTTGGAGCGCCTTGTAATGACATGGAGGAGAAAAAATTAATAAAGGATGCATGCACACAGGATCAGGATTTAATTGCTAATTGCCAACCACAAAGCCCAATGTATTAGTGTTAGAAACAGACTTGAGTTTGTTTTCTTCAATGTAAAATTTCGTTGACTAAAAACTATTGTAGAGTTGATTGGTGGTACAAAACTTGAATATTGCGGAAAGTAATACATTCATTTTCTCGAAGCTTTTCGTCTGACTCGTCTTCAGGAGAAATACGTCAGAATGAAAAGATAGTTTCCTCTCTTTTCATTGGTCGACCCATCGACCAATCACTATCGAGTATTCCTCTATATAAGCGAGCAACACTTCTATCTTTTTCATTCTGACGTATTTCTCCTGAAGACGAGTCAGACGAAAAGCTTCGAGAAAATGAATGTATTACTTTCCGCAAAAACTATTGTGTTTAGACGAAGAGGAAAAAGCAATTTTAAGGAGAACTGGGAGAGCTATGATGAGAGCCATGTGCGATAGGAAAGTTGTAGAGAGAAAGACTACTGAAGAACAGATGGACGTGCCGAGGTTGAAGGAAACTGTAGATGGGTTAGCAGCAGCGAATGCGGTTAGATGGTATGGACATGAGTTGAGGAGGGATGATGATAGCGCTTTTAGAGTTGCTCTAGATTTTGGAGTTAGAGGCAAAAAATAGCGAGGATGACCTAAAAAGACCTGGAAGAAGCAAGTGAAAGAGGAGGCAGAAAAGATTGGTTTGAAGAAGGAGTATGCCTGGAATCAAGCAAAGTGGAGAGATGGAGTGCGAACAATTGCGGAAGAAATGGGGTGAATCCGGCTATCTCCTCTAAGGGGACAATACCGGATAAAAACTGAACTACTACTACTGCTGCCATAGCTTCGAAAAACACTTTGCATTAACATTGTGCTCCAGCTAATTACAACGAGCCTCGGTAACAGTATCTTTCAACTTTTCTTCGCTGATAAATTGCGTTGCTTTACGCTGAAACACTGTTACTTCATTTTTAGCACCACACGGAATACTTGTGAATTCAAACAAATTACCATTAACCTCACAAGTTGGAAATTTACGTTCAGATTGCAATTACTCTGCTTGATGATACGCACTACGTAAATTGAAAGTAGAGAAGATTGAGGATTCAGGAAGCTGATTTTACATGTCTAAACGAGGCGGGGGTACGTGGCTAGTTCTATTTAAATGTTGGTAGTTCGGGAGTAGGTAACATATAAACGTTTGTTACGGCAATTACGTTTATCTTTCACTACTACTGCTGGTGCTTCTCATAGGGATGAGCATGGTTGCATAATGCCTTCCTCCTTCCACTTGTCAACCGTCTCTTGGATGAACTCTTGGTCTTTTTTGATAATTCGTCGAGATTTGGTGGGAATTGGTTTTACATCCGAAGAGAGGTTTGAAAATAAAGTCACTGCTTCTACTTTTGCAGCTGTAAAAGCGCAACTCTGTTCATTGGGTTGTATAA
Source organism: Trididemnum clinides (assembly GCA_963675345.1). Taxonomy (NCBI): domain Eukaryota; kingdom Metazoa; phylum Chordata; class Ascidiacea; order Aplousobranchia; family Didemnidae; genus Trididemnum; species Trididemnum clinides. The sequence continues at coordinate 273,170 of OY776297.1, forward strand.
ATAAATCTGTTGAAATATCTTTGAATTCAAAAACAAGTTGTCTATGTTTGAAAGTCGCGTCCCAATATTTCGTCGCTGCAAAGACTTTCAAAGGTATTCAATCTTGTTGATTGGTACTTAACGCCTTTAACAGTAACATCAGCGAGACAAAAGCCTTTTGATTTTATTTTCATTGTGGATGAAGCCATTTGGACTTTGCATTGGGAAGGATGTATGTCCAAATTTAGTCTCTTACAAACGTTGTAGTTAACGTAGCTTTCTGAAGTCCCTGAATCAACTAAACCGGTCAGACATTGAGGGCTTAATCAGGCTTCCACAACATACTCCTGACCTTATGCAAAAAAAAGAGCGGGCCTTGAAGGAGAAGACATAGTTTGGGGCATAGCTAGAGTAGAGGCTTTGGGGAGGCTGCTCTTGTTGGCTTGGATCGACAGACTTTACCAAAACGCCCCGTTTTGCCGCACGAATAACATGTTGCATTTCTGGCAGGTCATATCTTGCTATCATGATAATCTTTTCCGCAGAAGAAACATGTTTTAACTTTAGATACCGCTCGCAACATTGTTGTTATGAAACTTGAATATTTCTCCTGTGATGGGATCTTAGCCTTAATCTCGCGGATGGATTGTTCGAACATCATTGATTGCTGTAGCGAAAGATTTAGAAGTTTGGTCAAACTACGCCGCCTAATGCATCTAAGCTTAGTGCAAGGACATCGCTGTCTTGAACGTTTGATTAGCAGTTAGCTCTGCGTTTTCTAGAAGTCGTTGGCAAATGTGTTGTGAAGCTAATTCATGTATAAAAGCATCTCAAACAAGATCTAACCGATATTCATCGGCTGTAATTTTTCTAGACTTACAATCTTAGTTGCTGTGTTGTAATGTTGGAGTCAAGATATAAACTGAAGCAGTCCATCTGGCTATTGAAGACTGTTTTGCTTCCAAAGTTTTTGTCTTACATAACTCCAAGCAGTCAATCAGCACAATATTGGAGGAAAATATATTTCAGGAAATTAGAATTACTATCGTTAGTTCCTAAGCATAAAAACATGACAAGTAAATTTATCTAGCCATTGCTGCAAAGTTTCATGCCAAACCCAAATAAACTAATTACTCTCAACTTTACGGGCTTAAAGCTTAACTTAGTGGGAAGAATGAAATTGGTCATTAATGGTAAATAACACGTAACAATTATCAGATTTTAGGTATAAAACATTTTTTGTATAATAGTAGCTTTTAGTCGATGGCACAATTAATACCAAAAATGTTTTCTCACCTAACATCTGAAAACTTTTTACGTGTTGCCTACTATCAATGACCAATTTCATTCCTGCCACTTGTTTTATCACGTCATAATTGTTCATTATTTTGTCGTCATAATATTTTATTTAACCTATATTTTTTGTATTATATCCAGTTGAGCTTTGAGCCCGTAAAGTTGAGAGTAATTAGTTTTAGTTAATAGTGTCTGGGATTAGCGTCTAATTTTGCAGCAATGGCTACATGAATTTACTTTTATTGTCATGTTTTTGTGCTTAGGAACTAAAGATGGTAATGCAAGAGGCTAGCGATGCACTTAGCAAACTGCAGACAGTGACACTGTTTCGACCTATCAGGTCTCTTCAATGCAGTTGGTGACCGACGAAAAGCTAGAGGCCTTTAATAAAGCATAGCTTAAACCGCCACACTTGTGGGACCTATACTAGGTCCACTTGGTGGAAGGTCTGTCAGTACTCTGTAAAGCCGTAACACTCGTGAATGAGTGGCGGTTCTCGCAGGTGCACTAAGTCTAGCAACTGCTAGAAAAATAGTGCTGTCACAGCCTAGTGGTCACAAGCTCTTATAGTAATGCAAGAGGCTAGCGATGCACTTAGCAAACTACAGATAGTGACACTGTTTCGACCTATCAGGTCTCTTTAATGCAGTTGGTGACCGACGAAAAGCTAGAGGCCTTTAATAAAACATAGCTTAGACCGCCACACTTGTGGGATCTATACTAGGTCCACTTGGTGGAAGGTCTGTCAGTACTCTGCAAAGCCGTATCACTCATTCACGAGTAATCTCTCAGAATTTAAAAATAACAGCACATAACGCTGGTCCGTGAGTTGTCCACCTAGACCATGATATTGTAAGAATTCATGAGTGCTCATGCTGGGCTCTGGACTGCGGGTCAACGCCCTCCGCTGGCTGCGTTTATACCAGGAGCCAGGTACATACGCACAGCCAGGAACCAGGTACATACGCACAGCCAGGAACCAGGTACATACGCACAGCCAGGAACCAGGGATATAAGCACAGCCAGAAGCCAGGTACATACGCACAGCCAGGAACCAGGTACATACGCACAGCCAGGAGTCAGGTACACACGCACTGCCAGAAACCAGGTACATACGCACACCCAGGAACCAGGTACATACGCACACCCAGGAACCAGGTACATACGCACAACCAGGAACCAGGTACATACGCACAGCCAGAAACCAGGTACATACGCACAGCCAGGAACCAGGTACATACGCACAGCCAGAGTCAGGTACATACGCGCTGCCAGAAACCAGGTACATATGCTCAGCCAGAAGCCAGGTACATACACACAACCAGGAACCAGGTACATACGCACAGCCGGGAACCAGGGATATACGCACAGCCAGGAACCAGGTGCACACGCACAGCCAGAAGCCAGGTACATACGCACAGCCAGGAACCAGGTACATACGCACAGCCAGAAACCAGGTACATATGCACAGCCAGAAACCAGGTACATACGCACAGCCAGGAACCAGGGACATACGCACAGCCGGGAGCCAGGTGCATACGCACAGCCAGGAACCAGGGATATACGCACAGCCAGAAGCCAGGTGCATACGCACAACCAGGTGCCAGGTACATACGCACAGCCAGGAACCAGGTACATACGCACAGCCAGAAGCCAGGTGCCTATGCACAGCCAGGAACCAGGTACATACGCACAGCCAGGAACCAGGTACATACGCACAGCCACTGGTTTTAACTTTTATAACCAAACCTACAATTACGAAAAAGTTTGTAGTAGTATTACTTCATTTCTTAATTCCTGTAAATACATCAATCACTGCAGCATTGTTCTTAGCGTTACAAATCTAAACTGCGCTTACTTCTTCTTTATGCTTCGAACCCAAACCGTTAATAAGAAAGCTTTGCTAACGTGGTTGAAACGACACTAAGCATATGCACTTTTACGTAAAAATTAATTTTCGAAGAAAAAAAATGGAAAAAACCTTAGATATCCAAACGCATTCCAATTTCTATAAAAACAAGAATAAGTTATGCAATAAATTTCCTAAGAACAACTCAGATAAATATAAAAGTAAGTGTAAAAAATACATGAATAGACTCTGCTACGTCGCGACACGCGTGTCTGTCTCGCGCTGCGGCTAATAAGAGGTGGACGAGAAGTCGTCTTTAATACGCAGTTTATTAATAAAATCCAAATAAATTCAACAAGCCGGAGAATGAAAATATTGACACAATTTCAGCTAACTGGTATCAACTTATTTTTATGACAATCTCCAACAAATCAATTACAAATTCTTAAGACTTACCAACTTGAGCTGGCTTTGCTGTTACCGTGGGCAAATCCAAAAGTTTAATGGTAGACTTTGAGTAGAAATGCCAAACTATAGTGAATTACCTAAAGCAAGGCAGCAGCATTGTATTGTTTTGTAGAAAACCAGGACTAGTAGCGTACAATAAACAATTACCGCGTTGCTTACGATAAATAACAATTACTACGTCCGAGGCGAGCAATGCAAAAGGTCGTAAACTCAAAACTCATGTACTACAAAAAGTAATTTATAACCGAAAACGATATTTGACGTAACAGACTCACTTACATGAAGAAATTAGCCAAAAGCAATGACTTCAGCGTCCTAGTCCAACGAAGTGTTGGTCTGCTTTGGGGAGCAATCAATGATGTGATAAAACATGAAAATACTGAACGTAACAAAATATCTATTAAAAAAGAAAACAATGTGGACACTCTAACTGAAGATGTCCAACAAAATCAGCAATGGATTTAAACATTTCTTCGCTATACAAGAAAGAAAAATGGCAATAAAATTATCACAGATTGATCCAAATTATACATTTTCAAAAACTTCTTTGATTAACAGCTAAAATAATTGTGTTTCTTGACCCAATAACCATTGAAGAAGTCCTTCATATTGCTGAAATGAATCCTTCCACAACCACCAAATCAGTTTTTCCTCCAATTAAATTCATTAATCTGGCTGCTGATATTATAACCACATACTACTCCAGCTATGTAATCAATGCGTTCAAACAGAAATGTTTCGAGATATTTTGAAAATCTCCCAAGTAGTCCCTGATTATAAAAAAAAAGGTAACAAACAATTGTGCGTAAACTATAGACCAATTTTCTTTTTTTTCTAAAATTTTGAAAAGTGTTTGCATAAGCAAATGAATAATTATCATTCTTAAGATATCATTTTTTCTGAAGACCAGCGTGAATTTACAGAAAACTGCTCCACAGAAGTGGCAGTGGCACACTTCTGTGATCAAATAATTATAAATGGAAAAGATGAAGATAATACTTGCTCTGTGTTCATAGATTTAGCAAAATCCTTTGACGCAGTGAATCGTTCGGTTTTTTGGCTAAATTAAATAAATTAGGCACTCGAGCGTTGCCACTGAACCTATTTGAAAGCTACCTGACTTACAGGACACTAAGCACTATAAGTAATGATGTTAGATCAAATATACGTGAGATGAAGTATAATGTCATCAGGGTTCCACTCTGGGGTTACTTCTGTGTTTGATGTACGTAAATGGTCTTCCAAAATCAATTAATTTTCTGTACAATTATTTCAAATAATGCTATTTTGCCCAGGCATTGCAAAATAATGTAAATAAATAAAAGATTGAAATTAAAAACTTGGTAAGAATCAACAAACTGACTGTTAATCATTCTAAAACTTACTGCATGATCTTCACACGAATGCAACTTGGTACTGCTGATCTTGATATAAAACTTCAAAGTACAACAATCGGGATAAGGGACAATAAAAGTGATGTCCCCGTTCACACCAACTTATCGTAACTGCCTTCAGAAATAACATTGGGGTGAATCTGCCGGTTGATTCGATGTTTCTAACCCTACGAAGCCCACTGGTAGTCCTGCTGGGCGACGCCGGCACAGCCGTCTTGTTTTTAATAAGACTAATAACTGAATTAGCGACAGCAATCGTCGAGCTAGGATGGCCCAAGTAGTTAAGGTGCCGTCTCCGGATAAATCATGCTCTGCCCATATAAGGCAATGATATTTCTTTGACTGGTTGGCGTAGAGGTGGGTTCAAATCCCATTCTTAGAATCGCTTTTAACATGCTGGAAGTTACAAGAGCTGGTTGTATATCCAATTTATGTGATACGGATTATTTGGGGTCAGTTCTATACAGGTGGACATATCGTTTGGTAGGCTGATCCAGAAGCTGATTACAGCATAGGCCAGCACATTGTGCCGTCAATTAATCGTTGCTTGATTACTGCGTGCTCAAGCCATCATTCATGCGCCCTCAATTTTCTTGATCAGTATAGGCTTGCTTAATTAATGAAGTGTCGATTATGCTTTACTCCTTCTTGGCAAACGATCTAGTTTGATTGGTGATGATCTCTTCGAGTACCGGTAGCAGTTATTTGTTTTGTCACTTTTCGCAACAAACAGTATTGCCAGTTATACAATCCCAACACTTCCTTCAATTCATGGTCAGCAGGGCAATTTCCTGGAAGTACTTTTCCTCAAATCACCTTTACATAGTTGAATACTAAAATTTTATGTTTCTAAGCTTCTTCTCAATTTAGGTTGAGTATGATTTGCTTTCAAGTTCAAAAGATGACCTTAAGCTCCAATCTGTTGATCGTGTTGAGCAAAGCGCGATCCCCCAGTGTTTGGCCTGGTATCCTCCGGTTACTAAAGAAAGTTTTTTGATCACTGGAAATGACCAATACAAAATTAAAATGTTCAACACAACCACGAAAATGTGCAGGAAGACGTTGCTAGGCCCCACATACGGATCTCCTGTAGCTTTGTAAGTAAAGTTTTGCAGTCTATGACACAAGTTAAAAACCACTTGTCTAAATATATGAATTTTTACAAAAAGTAAGGAATTTTTTGTTAATGTATCACGCTGTATTTTATTCACTCAGTTACGTGAGAGATACTTCTAGAAATGAGTTGTTTTTTGTTGGTACAAAAGGTTTTGAATGTACTCAAAGTTTGCAGCTGAAAAAAGGGCAAAACTCGGGGCTTTAGTTGAGTAGTCGAAAGATCAAAAAATGTTACATTGCTGCAATACGTGGACTCAAAAAAGAAAATATCTAGGAAACTAAAGAAAATCAAGATAGCAATTTTCGCAACAGTTGTGAGATTCATTCAGTGAGCCGTTTTTTTTTTAACAGCTGATAACCCCAGTAAAGTTCTAAGTCGAAGTACGCGCTCTTGCTCAATTTTCCTCAAATTCAAGACCAATTTAAAATGTCCAAATATTTGTATGTCAAGAAACAGCTCATTTTTGAGGTTTGTTTAATAGACTTGAACGCATTTAATGGAACAGAGTATCTGGTACAAAACATTGGAAATACGACTTAAAATGCGCTGTGACAGACCTATCATTTTCGAGACAACTTTGTAACATTCTGTAAATTTTCAAATTTTTGTCAAGGTTGCCATAAATTTGGTATTTGTTTGAGCTTCCTCGTGAGCTTTAAGCGTTGCATTGTTCCTGACTTGGCTTCGCTTTTGTTCATCATATTCCCCTGAGTTCTGCTTTCCTCGTGAGATTGACTTGACTCTGAGATCAGAAAAGCAATGCGGTGGCTGATGGAACCAAGCCAATAAGATGTGAGAGTCGGGCGGTCAGTTCAGTCCGAACTGTAGGTGCTAGAGCAGACGACCTTGAATTTGTTGCTCATGCATTGTTCGGTGGGAAGCTTTTCTGAGCAGGTAGCTTCTGATTTACACTATTTGTTAGGCTGGTGGTAACAGATAGTGGTATGCATACAACGCAAGAGCAACAGTTGGAATGCTTCACACGCCCTTGAGTTCTTTTGTTTTTCTCTAAAATCCATTCTGCTGCTTACTGTTATGTGAAGCTACGGCGTGCGTTCGTAGCGAACGTGAGTTATTGATGCAAAATATTTTGCTTAGAATGAAAGTCGTTCCGGCTGAGCCTAAATCAGATCCAACCGAAAACCGTTTGCTTTGCTATGCCACAGCGAACAAAGTTGGCTTGCAACTGCTTCCGCTAGACGGCAACCCTCATCGCTCTACTTCTTGCATTGCTCATCCAACCGGTATCGCAGCGTTAGCATGCGGTTACGACGGCAACCACGTGTTCACCGCTGGAGGGCGCGAAGCAACAGTACACATGTGGTCAATAAACAAAAAGTAAGATTTGTATTACTTCAGAGCGAGCTGTATAAAGGCATTGCGTTACATAAGCAGATTTTTAAGAAATTCTTATTCACAGATAATGTGGTTTTTTTTTAATAGAAGTCGCTTGCAATTTAACTATGTCTTTTGCGTTTTAAATTCATTAAAAGAAAGGTCAATATGAAGAAATCCACTGCTTTTTATTTTGGATCTAGTAAAGGCGACGTGTTTCAAACTTTTTGCAGCAACGGCTTATCTTGGCCTCAAAATATTGTTAAACCAGCCGGTGAATCATTTTATTCTTTTATTCAGGACTGGTAATGCTCACTGACAAAGAATCGTGCCACAACTATCATTAGTACTTTAAAAAAATGTAAGAGGGGGGCAGTTGAAATCCACTCAAAAATGATGGTGGTGATGTAGTCACAGAAATAAGCTATTTAGTGGCAAGCCTACGATACGATTTGGTGCGGCCACTTTCCCATTCATATTTGTAATATTAATTTGTTTGGCTGCGCGATTTGTCCTTGTTTTCAGCATAGCGATAAAACCGCCTATGTCTTTGCCTAAAGTCATAATCGATCAGGCCCAGTTATATTCAGACGTAATGTTCTTTCTAAATTCAGTTTTACAAATTGTCAGGTTTATCATTTTATTTTGATTTTTTCTTAAAACTTAGGATTTTATTACATTGCTTTATGGTGTAGAGATATAAATACCTTAACAGGCAACATATCAGCAAAAGAAAAAAATCCTTGCTCTTTAGTATACGCCGGCGTTCATGCAGGACCCCCATCAGTAACGTCGGGATTCAGAATGTTGGTTTACCCATCGGGTACTTGTGTAAACAGTGACGAAAAATTTATGTTTTTTCTGCACAAAAGATTTTTACAACTTGGTGTGTTCCTTTCCTAATAAAATTTCTCATTCCAAGATCCTGGCTGCGCCTAAGGTCTGTTTGCTCTGTTCATTGCTTACGTGGACCCAAGGGTGCCTTGGGTTCCCTTAATTTATACGTAGGGAACCCCTTTTTGATATTAAGCTATTTGTTTCCTGTGGTGCGATTCCACACAGTGACATTGTTTTATTTTGATTTCTCGTAAACTATTTCACGTTCCTGTTGGCCACGCATTATGTTGCATGCTTGTTTTTTTTTTGCTTAGGCGTCCTCAGAGGAGTTAAAAAAGTCCTGGCTTTTCCCCCAAATGTTGTAGCAATGCTCGCTATACCTACTGTTATTGCTGAACAGTTGTGTTAGTTATGTATATTCCTGATGAAGGCTGAATGTCTGGCTGATAGCGTTTGGATAGTTGTTAGCTTGCTTATTGTTGTTTGCTAATTGATTTTTAAAAACAACCTGTCCTGCCTAAAAATTTACAGATTTAGGCTTATGAAATGAGACTTTGTGACAACTTCTATGAAACTTAAATTAGATATGCCGCAGCAAAGCAGCATTTTCAAGAAAGTGATTTGTAGCAGGAATCGAACAATCGAAGGTAGCTACAAAGTATGGTGTAGCGGTTAGCGCGTCCGCCTCGTAGTCGGTAGACTTGGGGTTCATTCCCTAAGTCGAGTCATACCGAAAGACTTTAAAAAATGGTATTCACAGCTTCCCTGCTTGGCACTCAGCATATAAAAGGGATAGTGTGGAGAACAAGCCGGCAAACTTGCTTGTTGTGTCCTTGGGCAAGGCACTTAACGGAACGCCTCCACCTTTATGTGGTAGACAGGTGGCCCTCCCGTACTTCACCGGGTTACAATTGTGAAGTTGCTAACCCAGCATGTCAGACGACTCTTGGGTACCCACCAGTGGCAGTCCGCCTTGTTGGTGGTGGGGCTACCAGTCACTCAAGACTGGTTCGAAATGGGCTGCCATCTTTCCCCTAGCCTAATTTCAATTAGGTTGACGGCATGAATTCATGCCGTCCCTCCATCCCGAGGAAGAGGAGGGGTAAACAAACAAACAAAAAAAGCTACAAAGTCGCGGAGGTTATTGCCAAAAATTGAAAACCATTTATTGATGGGTGTTTGCAAAGGGGGGCTTTCTTAATTGTGCTGAAGTGTTGTTTGATGATTTGCCTAACAAATGCACCATGATTTTGAGGATCAAGGATATGTCTATTTCTCCTCGGACAGTTGAGAGACGTATCACGGACATTGGCTACCGATATAACTGAGCAGCAAACTGTTGCGTTAAAAGGTGCGAATGTTTTTAGCTTAGCTCTTGGTGAAAGCATAGATATAACTTTTAGCAGTTGCAGCTAGGTGCTGCAGTAACGGCGAGGTACATGAAGAGCTTTGTTGCTCGAAACCTATGTATGGCACTACTAAAGGAAAAGATATACTTGACACCTTCACCAAAAATTTTGAGGAAAGAGGGATTGATATAAAGAAGATATTCTCAGTTACAGCAGACGGCGCACCTGCTATAATAGGACAACACCGTGGATTTGTTACTCTTGTTGAGCAAAAGATCGGGCACCCTGTTATGAAGTTACACTGTATTTTTCATCAAGAAAATCTTTATCGAAAGATTTCAAATTCTGCTCTTAATGATGTAATGTCAACAGTAACGAAAATAGTGAGTTTTCTTGTCGCACGCTTTGCTACAACACACAGACAGTTTCTAGCTTTGCTTGAAGATGGAAAGTGCACACCATGATGTGCCGCTGCACTGCAGTGTCAGATGGTTAAGTCGCGGTAAGGTTTTCTTGAGGTTCGTCGAATGTCTGGTCGAGATAAGGGCCTTTTTGATGGGATAAGGAAAGGCCTGCCCCCAGGTGGAGGATGAAAAGTGGCTTGTAAAACTGATGTTTCTTGCGGACAACACCACGCACCTTAATGAACTTAGTCTTCGTTTGCAGGGTACAGGACAAACAGTGATGTGTCTTTTTGAGGTATGGAAAGGATTTGTATCTAAACTGAATGTCTACACACGGGACATTCAAACCGCTACTTTAAACACCTGAAGGCTTTCTCAGTGGATCACCAAGTTAATGCAGTTGAAATTGATATGTACATTGTTTTATTTGCCATATTTATCCTCCATTCACGAGAAAGCGAATTGTATCGCTATACTTTGGACGGTAAGTCCGCACTCGCTTGGGAGTTGCCTTGGGAGTTGCATGAGGGATCTAACGTCTCAAATTTTGCAATAGATTTCAAGATTTTCAACATTTTGGTTGATTGTTTTCTTTTCTCATCAAGCTCGAGAGCAGCGAAGGCTAGAACTTTTCTGCATTTGAAATGGATGGATATTTAAGACTTTCAGATGCAGCTGATCGATTTCAAAGCATCTTTATTGTGGACATCGAAATTTGTTGATTTGCGGAAATCGCTATAAACGATTAAAAACAAGCACAAAAACATTTTAGCATATTGCGAATCTTTGCCGAAAAAATTTAGGTGTCTGAAGAAGATAACAATAGCTTTGCTATCTGCATTTGGATCCATCTATTTGTGTGAACAAATATTTTCACACATGAAGTCCATTCTCAATGCCCATCGCAGCCGACTTACGGAAGATTATTCGGAATTATGTGTTCAACTGAAAGTGTCCAAGTTTAGTCCCAATATTACTGAGCTAAGCAAGGAAAAGGATACCATTAAAGAGCGAGTCTTTTTGACTGTAATTGACCTTATCCAATAAAATTAATTAAATAAATTTGTCTCTTATCCGTTTACTGTTCAAATCAGGGAGTCAACTGTGCAAACCAAGCACATAAAAATGTTTGGCAGGCGAAGTGGCTTATATTTTGATATTATTCGTAAACTGGCACACTGCCTTCAAAAGGCTGCCGACCACTGACCAAGGAGATAACATACCAATCAACAGCTTCCACAACAAGTTCCTCTTCAGCGCAAATTTTCCACGTATAACTCAAAGTAGAAAATACGGTAGTTTTGAATATCTGGTCATTTAGAAGTCTGAAGTTGTAAGGAATATTTTCGGCGCTAAAAAGTTTGTTTATTCTCATAATTGAGTATAAAGCAAATTTTTTTACCAGCAGCATTACCAAGAGACTTTCATAGAACAACTCAATCAAATTGTGAATAAATTTATTTGGGGCTTCAAATAAGAAAATATAGGTCGGTCTTAATTATGTTGCGTTGTGAAAGAAGAGGGTGGTAAAATGATTGATATGAAGGCGGTATGATGTACGTTCTTCTCTGAGGTTTAAATACATTTTCAAACAGTGTGTACGCCTAAAAGCCGCTTGAAAATTGGTGTATTGATGAGAATGTTTGTTTCTGCATTTTGCGATGTAATATGAAACTCAAAAACTTGCTTCTTGGTAATTTTTTTTTACACTTTACATTTACCATCTTAACCTTAAAACATTCAAGCAATGTCAAAAATGATTCAAAATATTTGTGGTTATTTAAGCGTTTACGTACCAAAATAAACTAATGTTTGTGCGGGAATTTTGCAATGCCGGGATTTTTGATTTTTTTGAAGCTGCTTGAATCGCACTATGAATTGTATTCGTGAGAGGAAATAATGTGAACGTGATGTAACTTGAAAAATATGAGCTTTTTTAATTATACTAATTTCAACTATCCCTATGGCATAGGTTACGAATTTAAAGAGCAACTGTCATGTCACCTACATAAGCCTTTTTTGACTTTAAACAAATTGCAAACAACAGATTGTTACTCTTGGTAGCTCAAGTAGGGCTGCGTATAAAATTTTGTAAAGCAAAGATAACATATTATCTTAATATAGCTTTGAAAAAAGCTGTTTTAGCCATAAGCTTTTCGTGACGCTCTCATCAGTGGCGGTATCGCGTCAAAAGGGAAGATCCAGAGTGAATGAGTCTTTTATGTGAATAATTTGGATGTTACGTAATCAAGACAGGCCAATGGTTGCGTTTGTATTGCAAAGCGCGCGAAAGAAAGATTTTGCAATTGCGAAAGTTAAAGAAGGCGCGGCAGGAGGCCAAATGCTACGATTATCGAAAGAGTTTGAGAGTGTAAACAAACTCTTTCTGTCTGCATAACACCGGGCGTCGGGTCTTGATATAAGTAGCCTCTAAAAGATTGAGATGGAAAGAGCTGCGCGCTGCGGCAAGGATTGAAAACCGCTTATCATCATAGTTTAATGCGCATCGATCATTATCTAAAAGATGCTGACCAATGGCGGAGTCACAATCCGGTTTGGTGTCGGTTCGTTTGCACGATCTGTGTGGTTGAGATCGGCGTGGACGAGTCAATTGCTGTCTTAACCATTGCGGAACATGTTGCTTGATGCGATCCTGTAGTCGTTGAGATGTTCGCCCTACGTACCGACTATCACAGTGGCACTTGTATTCATATATGACAAAACTTTTCTGAATGGCAGGTAGAACATCCTTGCGGGCCACAGGCAGCATGCGCTTAGACGTAAAGACCAGGCGGGTGCTGACGGAACCATAGCAGCTTTCCACGGCGGTTTTGACTTCTTTTTCTAAGTTTGTAGATGGCTTACCTATCCAAGGGACCCTCAAGTGCACAGGACACTTTTCAGGGCCAAATCGCTTAAGGGTGGAGAACTGAGCAATTTTCTTGGTCATCTGAGTGTTGATGATGTTTTTAGGATAGCCATTGTCCAGTAATATCTTCTTAATCCGTTCTATTTCTTCATTGAGTCTACGCTTGGTGCAAATCATTAGAGCTCGATGCACCAATGTAGATATTAGACTTATTTTGCGTTTGAGAGGACTAAAGGACTCCCAACGCAAATACTGGCCAGTGAAAGTGAGTTTCCGGTATACACTGGTCTCCAAGCCAACATCTGTTCTTTCGACGTAGACGTCAAGAAACGGTAGACATTTCCTTTTCTCTTTTTCAAAGGTGAATTTGAGGGATGGATGAAGGCAGTTAAGTTTGGTCAGAAATTCATCTGCTTCAGCTTCGTGATCGAAGATGGCAAACGTGTCGTCAACATATCTGAAGTATGTTGAAGGCTTTTGCGTTTGAGAAAATAACTTTTCTTCATAATATCCAACGAAGATGTTGGCCAAAGCCGGACCAAGTGGTGATCCGATAGCTACTCCGTCTGTTTGCTTGTACATGGTGTTATTGAAGCTGAACTCAACAAAGGCTCCGGCGTTGTCCTTTTAAACAAAAGCGACTACGTCGATAAAATGAACAAGATACTTGATGATCAATCGAAATTTAGAAGACTTGGTCCGGTCTCCAGCAATGACAACACAGCCATCATTGAATCGCGCCTTCAGAAGCGGTTGCTTGACTTAGTCAAAGCCGATCACATGCCGAGGTGGATATATGACGCAATACGACCAACTGGATCGCAAAGACCTCGAATGTATGGTTTGCCGAAAACACACAAAGAAGGCACTCCACTTCGCCCAATACTGTCTATGGCAGGTTCGTCCCATCATGAACTTGGCAAGTGGTTGGCTAGCCTATTACAACCTGTGTTGGAGCGGTTTTCGTCACACTGCATATCAGATTCGTTTACGTTTGCTAAGACCATGCAAAATCTTGACATCGACCCTAATGTTTTCATGTGTTCTTTTGATGTATCCAGCTTGTTCGCCAACGTTCTCCTTGAGGAAACCATCAAAATCTGTTCGGAAGCCCTCTACGACCAGTCTAATTCCCGACCAGTCATTCCAAAGGACGTGTTTGTTGAATTGATGAAGAGCGCTACATCCTTCAGTTGAGTTCAGCTTCAATAACACCATGTACAAGCAAACAGACGGAGTAGCTATGGGATCACCACTTGGTCCGGCTTTGGCCAACATCTTCGTTGGATATTATGAAGAAAAGTTATTTTCTCAAACGCAAAAGCCTTCAACATACTTCAGATATGTTGACGACACGTTTGCCATCTTCGATCACGAAGCTGAAGCAGATGAATTTCTGACCAAACTTAACTGCCTTCATCCATCCCTCAAATTCACCTTTGAAAAAGAGAAAAGGAAATGTCTACCGTTTCTTGACGTCTACGTCGAAAGAACAGATGTTGGCTTGGAGACCAGTGTATACCGGAAACTCACTTTCACTGGCCAGTATTTGCGTTGGGAGTCCTTTAGTCCTCTCAAACGCAAAATAAGTCTAATATCTACATTGGTGCATCGAGCTCTAATGATTTGCACCAAGCGTAGACTCAATGAAGAAATAGAACGGATTAAGAAGATATTACTGGACAATGGCTATCCTAAAAACATCATCAACACTCAGATGACCAAGAAAATTGCTCAGTTCTCCACCCTTAAGCGATTTGGCCCTGAAAAGTGTCCTGTGCACTTGAGGGTCCCTTGGATAGGTAAGCCATCTACAAACTTAGAAAAAGAAGTCAAAACCGCCGTGGAAAGCTGCTATGGTTCCGTCAGCACCCGCCTGGTCTTTACGTCTAAGCGCATGCTGCCTGTGGCCCGCAAGGATGTTCTACCTGCCATTCAGAAAAGTTTTGTCATATATGAATACAAGTGCCACTGTGATAGTCGGTACGTAGGGCGAACATCTCAACGACTACAGGATCGCATCAAGCAACATGTTCCGCAATGGTTAAGACAGCAATTGACTCGTCCACGCCGATCTCAACCACACAGATCGTGCAAACGAACCGACACCAAACCGGATTGTGACTCCGCCATTGGTCAGCATCTTTTAGATAATGATCGATGCGCATTAAACTATGATGATAAGCGGTTTTCAATCCTTGCCGCAGCGCGCAGCTCTTTCCATCTCAATCTTTTAGAGGCTACTTATATCAAGACCCGACGCCCGGTGTTATGCAGACAGAAAGAGTTTGTTTACACTCTCAAACTCTTTCGATAATCGTAGCATTTGGCCTCCTGCCGCGCCTTCTTTAACTTTCGCACTTGCAAAATCTTTCTTTCGCGCGCTTTGCAATACAAACGCAACCATTGGCCTGTCTTGATTACGTAACATCCAAATTATTCACATAAAAGACTCATTCACTCTGGATCTTCCCTTTTGACGCGATACCGCCACTGATGAGAGCGTCACGAAAAGCTCATGGCTAAAACAGCTTTTTTCAAAGCTGTATTAAAATTCTGTACCACCAACGAGATTTTAACATATTATCTGTTAAACAACAACTTAAGTGGTGTCATGTATGGCAACTTTCATCCTGTGCAATTGGTCAACGATTTGAAAGTAACTACTGAGCGATAAAACAACACTAAGCTGCGGTCATTTCACATCAGGTTATACTTTAGATCGATTGTTTTTTACGTACTACTATATGATCTTAATATTGCTTCTAGTAATTTATGCACGTTCTGTCTTTATTTTGTAATGCAAAATTGTTGATGCTTTTTGGAATGATGTGTTTAATTAAATTTTAACAAGGTTTTGCAATAATCCTTCAAACAACCTTCACACACTCTGGTTTTGAAAATCCAAGTTGCAATTATTATTCAATCATTGTATTGCTTTTGTCAGCAAGATTCTAAATATTCCGATACAAAACATAATATGCTGCAATACTTTTCTATAATGAAAACAATAAGGAAAAGAACATTACATTAGTAAGAAAAATAACGAATTGAAATTTCAATATAAGAAATGGCCGCAATTATAATTTAGAGACATTGATATTAGTGCTTTATTTTCTATTTTTATTTTTTTGAGTTAAAATTGTGTGTACAATAAAAAACAAAATTCATGCCCGAAAAAAAAGTAAGACTCGTTGCAACCAAAAGATCAGCGAAGCTTCTCTTGATGGTGGGGCACCCAACCTACATTCATGGCTGGCCTGAAATAAACTAATCATCGCGATTATTCTTGATTGGCTTGCGCTATGGTGTCAGGTGTTTCAAACTGCCCCTCCATCTCACGGTGGAAAAGTGGTAACCTTATCAACACCATGTATCATTAAGAGTCTTTTGCTTCAGAGTTATTTGTTCATTTTTCAGTGCGTTACACGCCGTTGCTGAACTTGGTGGTGAAGGCCTCACACCTTTCTACGGCCTCCTTGATGGGGGAAGAGAGGGAGCCATGTTTGCTGAGTTGGAAAATTATTTCTACTACGCGCAATTACGTAGTCAGGGCATCAATACTACAGAAGAGAGGGTGGTTTCCCAGGTAGTTCCCTTAAAACAAGTTCCATTCATAATGAGAGCGCTGGGATTTTATCCAACCGAACAGGAGGTGAGAGGTTTTGTTGCAACTGAACAAAAGAGATCCGAAGAGTGAACTTGAAAGTAATCATATGTTTTTGGGAAGGTTTCCGGCAAAACTGATAATGAGGGGACTTTGGAAAACTTTTGAAAATGGTATTCACAGCATCTTTGCTTGGCGCTCAGTGCAAAAAGAATGGCGAGGTGAAAAAGCTGATGCCCACATCGTGCTATTTCGTATGGCACTTGACGGAATTCCCCCACCTTTATGTGGCAGTCAGGTAATGGGCCCAGCAGTTTATCCAATGTGGTGGTTCAGTCTAACTACAGAGTGCCAGCAGAGCGTGAGCTCATACGCATATTTAAATGACGAAGGGAGGTTTCTTTCAGCATTCTACACGATAAACACTAACGCGTTGAGCTTCAAAGTTCATTGCTACTTGTGTTCTCAATAAATTAAAGTCCACTCATGGCTCCGTCTGTTCTAAAAATTGGCACCTTCCCTCAGACACCATGTCTCACTTCCGTACAGCCTTACCAACTCTGATAGATCCTTCCTTTCATTTTCAACGAAAGCTTTCTTCCATGAAAAAAACTCCCCAAATTCTCAAAATTTGATGACATGTTTTATTGCATGTAAATGATTATGTTTAATTGCGTTTGAATGATATTGTTTTACTGCAATTGAATGATGATGTCACATTGCATTTGAATAATGATGTTGTTTTGAATTTCGATGACCATCTTTTTAGATCGAGGACATGATGAATGAGATCACCTTTAGTGAATACGTCGAAACGGGGCAGTATGTGAATGAAGTCAATCTGGGGGATGTTGTGAGGCGTGAGTGCCTTTGAAAATATTTTGTAAAACTTTTTGATTAAAGTTTTTTGTCAACGCATCTTGAGTTGCCGTATCGGTAAATAGAAATAACTCCGTTTTGTTTTGAATTTTTGCTCGTTTTCCACTCAATGAAGTACGGCATTGATTGCGTCACCAAACCCTCTTTACATTTGTTTAAAAACTGATGATCACCCGGTTCTGGTTTTGCTGGCAGGGATTTTCCAAACGAGTTCATATTTCTCTACATTATAAGGCGCAACGCTGGTAATTACTGGTTGCCTTTTTTATTTTCTAATATTTGGATACGACAAGATTTTAAAAGTTTTTGTCATGGCATGCATGATAGGGAATTTGAGTTCAGGTCTGCCGACTCTACCATCTGCTTCATAACTTTGTTTTGCTCAGTTTACGTCAATCACCGACCCGCCTTCGGACTTTCTCCTGATGATCTGCACAAAGCTTTTGAAATCCTTGGAATGAGATTGGATGGGGACGAGCCGGCCGTGGATAGGGGGACGCTGCTAAGCGTGCTACAGAGGAAAGGTATGCAGATTTTTTTCTTGAACGAGGTTTAGATGGCTGTAAACTTTATTCCACCCCCTTTCTCTTTTCCTTAAACCACTACTCCTATGTTGCTAGCTGATCTTGTTCGACCACTTCTGAAGTAGTGACGCAGCTACAGTCCCACGTAGTTTTGAATTCGGAGCCAGGTGATCCATAATCTTCTTCAGTCGCCGGAATTTCTTTAGAAGCGCGATTTCAAAGTGTTATTCTCCGTAACGCCGATTAATACCTTGCTTTTAGGGGAACACATGACCGAGCGCGAACTTGCGGAATGCCTCACCACATTGCTTGGACAACGCCCGGAAGGTGGCAGTATAGAGCACGGGCAGTCAATCAACCATGAGATGGCGAGCGAAAATTTAGACAAGACCCTCCCAGAGATGATCACCCCGTCTCTGTTCGCCAGCGAAGTCCTCGGCCTCAATTTGTACGAATAAAATTCATTTTCGCTCAAATTTCTACAAGATTTCTCAGTTGCTTCGTTGTGTTCGAGTTTTTATTCCGCCGGAAATCACAACCCCCGAGGCATGTACGCATTTTTCATGATAAAAGAAAAATATTCCAGTGTTCACTCTTAGAATATGCGAGTACGGTCGAGTGGTTATTGCTTCAATCTTTTTATAGAATATATTTTTCAATGTTTTGTGTGAAATGATTGTTTTGAGGTGTATTAAGGTCATCGCTCCGTAGCGCGGTTAGGAAATCCTCGTTCAAAGAATTCGCTGGTAATTTCATCGGATTGCTACCAGAGAGTTAACAATATTC
This sequence comes from Trididemnum clinides, assembly GCA_963675345.1. Classification (NCBI taxonomy): domain Eukaryota; kingdom Metazoa; phylum Chordata; class Ascidiacea; order Aplousobranchia; family Didemnidae; genus Trididemnum; species Trididemnum clinides. The sequence continues at coordinate 291,863 of OY776297.1, forward strand.
GATCTGATAATTTCTCCTGTTAAATACAGCGTTGATAGTGGATTTCAAATCCATTCATACCAACTACGCGAACAATTAATAAATCTTTGTGCAGCGCCCGGGGTTACCCGACGCAAGAATTCTGTTCTGCCTTGAAACGGACTATTGAAGCAGCGCGTTGTTTGGAAGATTCTTTGTATAAGCTCCAACCAGGGGTGTATTTAAGGGGAGTGGTCAAACTCTATACTCTCCCAAATTGTGGGACCGGAGCAAAAAAAAACAAAGTTTATCTCAAGACATTAAATCGGCCAAATTTTCCCTTTTATAAACTTGATCTAAACAAAAGATTTACAAACATTGATTTAAACGTTTGTTTTACCAAAAACTTTTTGCTGCTCGCAATCACATTTGTATAATTGCCGAGTTAATATTTCTCCTTTCTCTCCCCATAAAATTGTTTCTAAATCGCTACAAGTTGTGGTTCAGGATCTTGGCATGGATTCAGGTTTTTTTACACTGAGAAAATCAGTAGTTATTTTTACTGGTTGGTATAAATATGGCTTCGAATTCCATTCCAAACCTAATTTTTAACAGGTTAAGAGTTACGTAAATGTAGATCGAATTGTTAATTTCAAATTTATATTGTGAGAATAAATTGTGATCATTTTTATATGACTTAGCGTATCGCTGAAGGAGCTGATTTAGCATCTTCTAGAGCAGCTAGTTGTCAGTGTTGCCAACTTCATAAGACAAGAATCCGCTATGTTAGACTTCAAAATCCGCTAGAATCCGCTAAATGCATGGTGGAAATCCGCTAAATTTCAAATTTCTTTTGTTGGTCACAAAATTCTTGAAATCAAGAAAGAACAAAGACATTTTAAATGTTAAAAGCATAAACTAACAAGCAGTAGACCTATTCCTGTATTATCGATACGTATTAGACCTACATACCTGTAGAAACAAAAAAGCAATAAAAGAACAGCCACTATAATCATGAACACAACAATTTCCAAGAATGCAGCAATACGAATAGCAATAAAAGCCAACATAATTCTCCATGGGTTTGCTGATAACATGGTAGCTAATTTTATTATAAATAGGCTATTATAAATAATTTAATCTTCTTCAAACAATGTGCTAATGCAATTGCTTGTGCTAAGCTCTAGCTCAGATTCTTCTTCAGATCTATATACTTGCATAGTACCGATTTGACTCACCACTTCCTTTGGTAACTCAAATGTATCACAAGACTTTCCCACTCTCTTCATGCCACATCTAATAGCTAAAACAGCATTAACTGAAGCAATATTTATTCGATTTCGAAGCTTTGATTTAACTAAGTTCAATTGACTGAATAGTCTCTCAACTTCAGCATTAGAATGGGGCAGTGACAGAATACTGATGGCCAGTTGACAAAGATCAAGATATGGGTTAATCCCAGCTGCATCTTTATAATGACAAACTTCATTCCAAAACTTTACAGTTGATGCAGTTTCTTGCCATTGAACAATGGTTAACTGACGCCACTGAATATCAATTCGTTCGATTGACTCTGCACTATACCCAAAAGATGCAGCTAAATCCACTATTGGTTCTTTCACAACTCGCAAACACTCAGCCACACTAAATAAGGACATTTTTTTCAAGGTTTCAAAATTGTCTGGAAGTCTGCTTCGTAGTTCAGTGCAAAGTTTTACTACAAAAGCTGAACAGCGATACCGCAACATACATTGAGACTCTTCTGGCAAGTTTGACATGGAACAATTTGTTTCAAACTGATATCCGAGATATGCGCGCGTGTCAACATATTCCGAAATATCTTGAGTCAACGGGTCAATTTTCGCAGATGGTGTGAGTACTCTTTTACTTGTAGCTAAAATCAGATGAGTTAAATCTGCTAGTAACTTTGTAGGATCAACATTTTCACCTTGAAAGACTTTCACAGTTTGCTGTACATCTTGCAAAATTGAATGAAGAAATATAAGATACAACTTGTTAACTTTGTCACTATACATGTTAAATAACATTTCAGCAGTGTAGCATTTCTCGGAAGACCTAGCAACTTCAAAGTGAAGTTTGAGCTCTTCCCATTGGTTCAATATACGAACCACGGCAGGTTCCATAGAAACCCAACGAGTATCACACACTCTTGTTAACTTAAGAGGTTGCTTGCCATTATTCAAAGTTTCATACAAGGCTTTGTAAGTGGCTTGACGCTTGGTTGAATGGCTGAACCAGTTGTATGTTTCCTTGATCATAAAATCAACATTTCTGGGCAAGCTTTCTTCTGCAGCATGAGATATTGCCAGCTGGATCGAATGACAAACACATCGTACCATCACTAAACATGGGAGATGGAATTCTCTTTTAGCTAGCTGATATACACCATTGTTCAATCCAGTATTGACACTTGCATTATCAACTCCTATGCCAAGCAATTTATTGGTGTTTAGTTTCATACTGTGCAATAACTGCTTAATAGCATTTACAATTGATTGTGCACATCCGTCTTCCAGATTAACAAGACCTAAGTGAGTGGAAACAATTCTTTCCAAACTTTTGCTAAAATATCTCATAACTACACCCAGCAGTTTCGTCACAGTAATGTCAGTTGATTCATTAATCAATATGCTATAATGAGAATCACCAACATCTTCTCTTAGAATTTTCCTAAAGTGTGGGGCAAGAACATTGACAATGATATTTCTACACTTAGTTCTATGAAGTTTCAGGTTTTTTGTAGCAATACTATCATAAAAAGCTTTCTTGCATGCTTCAGATAAATGATCAATAGTCAAAAATGATGTGTGTTCTGCCACTACTAATGCTAATCGTCCTTCTGCTTGACTTGTTGTTTCTTGTGCAGTTGTGGTGCAGCCTGCACTCCACTTACTCAATGTTTGTTGCCTCACATCAATGAAAGGACTGGTAGCTTTTTTATGCTTTTCAGATTTAGCATGGCGTCTTAAGTCAGTTAGTTTTGCAATAAGATCACATTTGCAATAAACACAGTAAGCTTTCTTTTCTTCTCTCTGAGAAGGCTTTAACCACCCTTTCAACTCTGGCAATGTCAGCCATGCCTTTCGAAATGACTGGTTGTAAGTAGGCCTAGATGGTGGCATCATGTATTTACCTGTTATAATAGAATTAAGTTAGCACAACTATTTAGTTTCAACTTAAGTTAATAGCCTTGGCCTACTTACTGGTATGCCTATTTTTAACTGTTTTTGTGACCAATTGACAACTACTACCGTACCGACTACTGCAATGCCATTCAGCATTATAATACTGCAATGGCATTTTACATGGGGTTCGGGGACCGTTGCTCGGATATATAATCTCAATGCAATTGTAAAATACCATTTCGGAGAAATAGAGGCTTCCAATATTATTTATTTCATAGCTACATTTTTTCACGAATCCGCGATTTTGCAAACGGACCACCAACACTTTCGTAGAAATCCGCTAAAAAATCCGCTGTCCGCCAAATGCAAAAATTTTCCGCTAAGCAGGCGCAAAATCCGCTAAATCTAGCGGATTTTCCGCTAAGTTGGCAACACTGCTAGTTGTTAGCTTAGGTTAACACATGTTGTACCGGTAATTTTACTGCACTAAAAATTATGACGTCACCATGGCCAAACTCGTCATAATTGTTGGATTGAAAGCAATTTACTTTGGAGAAAAAGAATTTGTAAAAATTTTGGTTTCCAAAAGATTCAAAAATACGGTGATGAGAGTAGAAATTTGTGAAAAGAAAAAAGGGAGAAGAAAAATACAATGTCAAGTTTGGTAGAAAGTGAATCGGATTCGTCAATAATCTCCGATTCAAATTTGCATTTGGATAGCGCCTGGCATGCCTTCAATGAATGCAGACAGAAGGGGATGTTTTGTGATGCTGTGATCAAAGTGCAGGATCAGAGGTTCCCTGTGCACAGAGTGGTGCTCAGCACGTGCAGTGATTACTTCAAGTAAGATGCAGCATAGAATTACTCAACCAATAAATAGGCTACGATGTAACCTGTGCAGAGTTAAACTCGTTAACTTTGACTCGCCTTTTGGTTACTGCTCGTTATGCATGTTTAGAGAAAAGATTTGTTTATATTCTCAAATCGATTTGATTTAGTCACAAAGCATTTGCAAATCAACCGTATCAATCAAAACAATTCTTTAAAGGCAATTCCCTGCATTGCATACGTGAGTTAATCAAATACATTTGTGAGCAAAAACTACAATAGCTTATATGATTTCCTCACAAATGGTATTTTGAAGCATTTACAACGGGCAGAGGACAAAGGTGCCCCATACTTCAGATGCGATAATTACATTTAGTGACGTAAACGCATAGGTCTATGTGTGTAGCAGCAGATTTTCCTTCAGCAAGCTTTAAATTGCAACCAAGGGAGTTATCAATGCCACATTGCAGATCTGTTTTTTGCAAATTTTTTTGGCGGCCGGCCAAACTGAATCAACCGGATGATACCGCCGACCAGATGTGAACTCTTTCCAAGACTCTTTATTTTTTTGGAAATCGACTCCAAATTTGGAATTATCAAAATGAAGATTTTTTTTTATTTTGTTTTGGGTGGTCAATTTGTGAACGTGGGCAAGAGTTCCATCTCTCCGTGGTGTCATGCAGTGTCACCTCATGATGATGATGGATGATTAGGCTTGTTCGCTATACCGATGTTGCAAGCGATAGTCGCATTCTCTGGTTGAGCGTATGTTACTTGGTCTTTGCATAAACGCAGCTAAAAAAATAGGATATTAACCCAAAGTGAAGCACTCACAGTTTTTGCTATAGCAGGGTCCCCCATCAATATCGTTGAGGTTAAGAATATGGTTTAGGCGGCTGCACTGTCTTCACTCAATGGGTCATAATGAGAACAGTAATAAAAGTTAATGTTTTTTGGCAACCCAATTCTAAATCAAAAGTACCGTATTTTTAAAGGAAATTTATAATATAGCCGCTATATTTCTCCCAGAGCTTGTGGAATACCTGGCTATGTCTTATTTTTCATGTTTCCAGCATAATCGTACTTGGGAAGTGGAGTTCATGTTAATTGAAGCAGCCAACGATTACTGAACGTTTTATTCGTTCATTTTGTGAACTTCATTGAAGCGTAATAATCAAAGTTGTGGGGGGGAGAGGGGGAGGAGAGCGCCAAACTGGTTGTTATGTATTTTCAGAAATAACCTATTAAACATTAGTCCGACAACATACGACTTTTTTGTAGTTGTATGCCTATTTGTACGACCTAAAGCTTCAGGCAGTGCAAATGTTGCGAGGTTCTGGCATAAACGCAGCCAGGCAAAGCACAAACTAACGCGAAGTGAAGCATCCACAGCTGAGTTATTACAATTGCAAAGGCCCCATCTGTAATATCAAGGTTTAGAATATCAGTTCAGTTGGGTTTCACCCAAAGGATGATGGTGACAACAATAAAAAGTTAATGAAAACCTTGTTGGTTGTACAGAATTTTAATATAGTTTTGAAAAAAGCTCTTTCAGCCATAGACTTTTCGTGACGCTCTCATCAGGGGCGGTATCGCGTCAAAAGGGAAGATCTAGAGTGAATAAGTGTTTTATGTGATTAAATTGGACGTTATGCAATCAATACAAGCCAATGATGGCGCTAGTATTGTAAAGCGCGCCAAAGACTTCGTAATTGCGAAATCTTTCTTTGGCACGCTTTACAATACTAGCGCCATCATTGGCTTGTATTGATTGCCTAGCGTCCAATTTAATCACATAAAATACTTATTCACTCTAGATCTTCCCTTTTCAAGGGATACCGTCACTGATAAGAGCGTCACGAAAAGCTTATGACTGAAACAGCTTTTTTCAAAGCAAAATAAAAAAGTTAATGCTTTTTTGACATAGGCAGTTTTCATTTCAAACGCAAAAGCACCGTTTTTAAATGGAAGTCGCGTAGAAAAAGACGAGGAGTGGATGCGCATAACCGCTATATTTCTCCCAAAGTTTTGAATTCCCTAGCAACGATTCATTTGTCCTGTTTGCAGCATGTATTTAGGAACTCGACTTGCTCGCAATTGAAAGAGCCAATAATTTCACAAAATATTATCCGTTTTTGGAGCACTTGCACGGAAGCATAAATGTAAACTTGTGGGGCAGGAGGGTCGCCAAAGTAATTGTTGTGTAGTTTCAGAAATAAGCAATTAAATGTCTGGGACAATACTTACGACATTTTGTGATTGTATGCCTATTTGTACAACCCAATTGACCTCTTTCGCTGCACGTATTTTGCTAGCTCCTGGCATGATCGCAGCTATTGTAAGTGCAAACTAATCAAAAGTCAAGCACTTACAGTTAGGTTATTACAGTAGGTTAGGTAATGCTGTGGGAGTATAATCTATGGATCAGATTGCGGTAATAAAGATACGAATAGTTGTTGTATTACCTGTAAGATCACACAAAAAAAATTATCAATTTGTTCAATTTTGCTACGTTTGATTAATGTGTCTTTCAAGTAAAGATCAGTCAGGCTTGCGGCCAGACTGTACAAAAGTAGGGTCTATCCTCTATCGTAACTCGTAATTTACCATTGCATTACTAAAAGCAGCAATATTGACCAAACACTATGTTAATACTCTTAATGTATCATGCTTGTTTCACAGATAGCATACAGGCAGTTTGCTTTTGAAATAACAGTAAATAAAACTAATCGCATAGTTTGCTGCCTGCTGCTTTTTTTCACCTTTTCTTCACTTTAATCGTACCAGATACATTATAACATTATAGAGCGAGTTTGAAGCGGTTAAGAAAAAAGAAGAAACATGCTTTTGAATGCTTAAAAAACTGCTGTTTCACCGTCAATTCAGCTGATGAGTTGTAGAGTTCTTTTACCGAAATCATCTTGTTAATATTTCCTGAATAATCTTTCAATCGCATTTCTACGATCAGTAGTTTTTGAGAAAATATAGAAAACAAATTGTGCAATAAAGCATTAATTGTGACGTCATTTTATACCCCAAAGGTACAAAATTCTTGCAAGTTGGTAAATTGGGCGCTGGTTTTGGTTTGAGCAAAAAACGGTTTTCGTCTGTCAAAAAATGTAGATTTAAAAAAATATTTTCGAATGTAAAGTCACGAACCCCCTTATGACAATTGCTCCAGAGAAAGGATCAATGGTGCCAAGTTTGATGTTTGTACACCCAGTTGTTGCGGAGGAGATACAACACACACACACACACACACACACACACACACATACATAAAAACAGAATTGTGTTTTATAGTACAAATCAGTGTTTCCCAAACTTTTTTGTCAAAGCTAAACAAATTTCGCGGCACAACAGCCACATGAATCTATTCATATTAATCGCGAGTAGCATTACAGGTGACAGCGAGAAACGCGATGACCTTTTTTTTGGAGATGACCGCTTTTTTGAGCAACATAAGACGATCTCTAAAGTTATTGAGCATTACCTCATATAGATGAACAGCAAATGAAACTGAAAGCTGGATGATATTCTAAATTGAGGCTGACGAGAAACTTTTCTCGCGGGACGCGCAATTTCACCTCGCTGACCGTAGTGTGCTCACCCCTGCCATTCAGTACAGCAAACTCGTTGCAAAGTGCAACCTTGAATGACTGTGACGGAAGCGATTGCTTTCGAAAATCGAGCGCCTTCTTTTGACTCCAGATTTGAGTGCGTTTGGTGATTGAAGATTTTAATGTTCGCGTGTTCAAATCCCCCTGGCTACTTCAAAGTTTAAAAATCTTCGGCAGTGCAACTCAGTGCGATGAAACGCTGGCTCGTAATTGTGCGATTGAGATTTCAGTGTCCGCATGGGTTGGGCGTTGTTGTGCTTTTGAGAAAGGCATTTATCGATAATTTACCTTGCTTGGTTGCAGATTTATGTCAAAAATGCACTGTGCCAACTGTAGATTTCAATGTAGGTGTAAATACCAGATGTTCTGTGCATAAAAGCAAAGGTGTTAGCGCACTGGAGAGTAAAAATATTGGTGCCACTCAGACAACCAAGACCTAAACCCACTTTCCGAGCATGTAGTTGCCTGCTCGCCACTCCACCACGAGCATGTAGTTGCCTGCTCGCCACTTCACCAACGTCGATTGCACTTTCTAGACTATGACGTAATCTCTTTTTACTAGGTCGTTGTTTTTGGGACGATGGAAAAGCAGCCAGGAGCAGGAAATTGACATACCTGGAGTCTCCCCGCGCGTGATGTCCTCCCTTCTAAATTTTGCTTACACTGGCCAGGTAATAACGCGGCCACCCTTTGGCCGGGCAACTCTTCGTCTTTACAACGGCGCGAGAATTATCGGACAATCTATTGGAGAGCATCATGATTGCCATGGTGACGATCCTACCTAGATTGCATTACTGAAGAAGTGATCTCTGGGAAATTTTTGTGCAAGACCTCAAAAAACTGAGAAAATCTCTGGGAGAAAGACATGCATAGAAGTTAAGTTGTTGCCGCCAATATTACCTTAGCGCCACCTTGGGTTTCTCTGCAGCGCCAACAAAATATTATTTGCTTTACTTTTTAGCAACAGCCATGTGGCGCTGATGATCTACTTTTAGTTGTACTACAGGTGCCCTAATGGCATGCCACAAGCATACATTCTTGCAGTTCACCAGCGTTTGTGGCGAACGTTAAAATCTCGCGATTCCGCTGAATCACAACTTGCAGAGTCGATGTTTTATTTGGTGCAATCAGACTCCAAAAGAAAAGCTCCACGTTTTGTTTCAGAAAGAAGCACACAGTTCGAGAGGAATGAAGCCCCTATATCATGGCGCTTCTTTTCAACGTAAAAGGAAGACCTTTTCTTGCTGCAACCCTGCTTAGGAAAGACATTTTATTGCACGCATCCGCAGAGCGTCTGAAACTTCAAAGCTGATCTTAAAACACGTTTCAACTGCAAAGACGTTCACGAAGCTTGACTATTAACAATCTTGTAGATTAACGTTACGCCGGCGAATGTGGCAGAGCTTCTCCCCGCTGCTGACTTGTTTCTAATTTCTTACGTCAAAGATAAATGCTGTGCGTTTCTAAGAAAACAGTTGACTCCGAAAAGTTCGATTGGGATCAGAGAATACGCGAGGTGAGAAGGCCGCAGTTAACAGGGAAATTTAACATCTGGCCTCAGCATTTTGTGCTTCTAAAATCTATGGGATGGGAATCAACCAGAGTAATTTAGCAACTATAAAGTGCTTAAACGCTTGTTGTGATGTTTCTATTTTTTCTTGGCAAATGCAAAATTTGTTTTTTCATCTAACAAAACATAGAAGTTGCTAATCAGCAATTTTCAAGGCGATCTTCTATTAAGAGGCATCTGTCTCCAGTATCACAATAAGATAAAATAGAAAATTTTGCTCAAAAATGATCACCAACATCGTAAGGTACGATACAACAACCTATTACATCATGTCATCAACTCGCGACCGGTTTCGACCTCATTGGGTCTCATGAGGGAAGTGTAAAAAACACTCAAAAAACAAGCTGAAAAAGGACAAATTTGCCATTAGGTGCAAAAAGAAGATGCAAACCACAACAATTATTATTATTATTAAAATTATTATCAGACCACAAAAAGTTCAAAAATTCCTAAAGATTAAACTGTTCACCACTTTTGCAATTAGTTCAGACTATAGGGTGTTCTTTCAATATTTTGAATTTTAGAACAGCTGTCGAAGTAAATTATACAAATTGCAAAGCAATACAAAAAACGGTCGTCATTGTATGAGAACGGCACAACCAGGTAGCTGACATATTCAGGGTCCAATAAAATCTTCCACCTCCGATAATATTCAATAAGACTTTTAAGTAGAAATAGTGTAAGCTTTCACCAATTCAAGCTGAATAATGTTGAGCCTTATGTATTTGTTTGTTTGTTGAATAAACATACGCTATGAGAGTAGCAAACAATTGAACCATCAGTTTTGTTTTATATAACCTATTGCCATTTGTGAAATAAAGTTCTCATTGCTGATATTAGATAAATATACTCAGTGCTTGATTAAAGAAGTGAAGTATCAAAACGCCATTTTCCTAAATTAATGCAAAAATGCAGGGCTTCCATAAAGTGTCTTTAAAATTTAAAAGATTTATTACAAAGGCAGCTGATAAAATATCTTACTTCAATCTGGGTTTATTAACGTTTTTTTTACTTCATTTTATACATCTCTCTGTGGGCGCCATTAGTTTCCCTGAAACATGAATGGCTGCCTCCCCCAAAAAACAAACTCCTTTGAGGAATACGTCATCATCAGATATTCGTTTCAGCCTGTTAAATACGAACTCTTCTAGGTTTGGCTTGCCATTTGACTCAAGTGCCAGTAACCGTTGTACTTTGCAATCGTAAGTTCTTATGTAGGATTTTATGTACTGTTGAACGTGGTGGTTCCCCAGTCTGCCAGCAGTGGGGATGAACTTCTTAAGAGAACGAGCAAAGATTTACTTTAAACGATCGATGTTTTGCCAAGATCTTCTTGGTCGCCCGCTACTCACTTTGTCTATCACTGTTCTTTGTCTCCATATGTTTCTTGTGCCATTGTGCCAAGCACGAATTGAGGGGCGAGATGGTGGATCTCCTCCATGCTTGTTTCTGTGGTTCGCGAAGTCTGCACTTCCGATTTGGTCTCAACAAACCAGGTCACACATTGTGCCTTCTCTTGAGGAGTAGCCATTTTATAGGGATTTATTTAACAAAGTATTTTATATCTAAAATATCTAGTAACCATTAACAGAATATCTAAAACACAAAATTTTGATGTTGATAAAACATTAATAAACACTATTTAACACAAAACAAATGTGGTTAAGATATCTTCTCAACTTCCTTTGAAATACATTTTTTTCATTTTAAAGACTTTATGAACATCCTGTAGGCCTATTACATTTCTTTAGAGTTTTACCACCATCGGACAAGACCGACACAATTTCTAAATAACGACCATGCATATCATTTCAAAGCACCTGGGACCTTTTCAAACTAATTGGTAAAGCTTAAATTGTTACGTGACATTTTAAAGCTGCGTTTCAAACACAATTTATAAACGTTATCCACTATTTTGGTTGCAGTGATTACAAACAACTTTTGTAATGTGTGTTTTTGCTTTATTGCGACGTAACTTTTGACCTGCTGCACCGTACACTTCACATTGCACTGTATCAGCTTCTTCTCTCCCAAGATCTTGATATGTTGCACAAAGGCCAAAATTTGGACTTGCATTCGAAAAAGATGAGGCTTAACCCTTCGAAAAATTAAGAATGCCATCATATGAAACTACGTTTAAACCGGGCATTTTTGAAAATTATGGTGCAAGTCCCAATCAACTTCCAAACCCAATTCAAAATAATTAGAAAAGGAAGCATATATAACGGTGGTTTTGCTTCAAAAATATTTGACCGATAGTTTATCACCATATTCAATTTCAGAACTACTAGTGTGTGTGAAAATTAAATGTGTGTTTTCACATTTGGAGGTGGTCAGAAACGAAGTAATTCTACTTAAATAGTTTACTATTTTTACACTAATTCTTCAGTAGCCGATGCGATGGCGTAGCGGTTCTCATTGTCGAATCATACCAAAAGACTTTAAAGAATGGTATCTCCACCTTTCTTGCTTGGAGCTCGGTATTTAAAGGGAGACTGTAAAGAACAAGCCGGCAAGTTAGCTAGGTGTTCCTTGGGCAAGGCACCTAACGGGACACCCCCACCTCTATGAAGAAGACAGGTGGCCCAAGTTTTCCCTCCAAAGAGAAGGATATAGTGGCAGAAAGGGGACTCAACCGTAGACCAATGCCATGGAATACAAAATGCAGGAATAGTTTAATGTGGCTCGGGAAAATAGCTGAAAGACAACGCTAATTCTTTAGTAATAAACTACATACTTTAGTAGATTTATTTTTACTGCTTCTGCTTGAGTCGATTGAACAGGAAGTGATGCAAGTCTTAAGACTGTTTTTTCAAGATCTTGGTCTTGGTGTTGGGTTTCATGGTGTTGGTCTTAACTCTTAAAGGTCTTGTAGTAGTAGTTATTCAGTTTTTATCCGGTATTGTCCCCTTAGCAGAGATGGCCGGATTCACCCCATTTTTTGTGCAATTGCTCGCGCTCCATCTCTCCACTTTGCTCGATTCAAAGGATCCTCCTTCTTCAAACCAACCTTCACTTGTGGTCTTGAAAATTTTCTGATCTCAAGACCAAAGTCAAAAGCACTGTTATATTTCAAAATGTCAAAAAACCGTGTTCATTTCTATGGTGATTGCGTTGAATCATTTCGAACTAAAAAGTTTACCACGATCAAAACAGATACATTGTGAGTAATCAGCAAATACGAGTCTTTGGTGTTCGAAACGGACAGCTTTTCGCAGGTGTGATCGTGTCACCGCGAAATACAAAGGTAGATAAAAGTTCTTTCGAGTAACATCGCAGGAAAATAGGCAGAAAAAGATAGAAGCTTCTTGGCGATCCGCAGATGCGACTGCGCTGCGGGGATTAGAATCTTCTTTTGAGTGAGACAGAGAGAAGAGCATTGATTTTTGCTGGTCAGCTAATTGGCTATAGAGACGTTCGACGACGCGTGGGCTAAACTAACGACTTTTATGAGATGTGAAATGAAATCAAAAACAAAAGAGCAAACTTTATTTCGCAGTGATTAAAGTTTTGGTTTGTAATTTTGGAGCTCCGTGCTTGAACAAAATAATCGACTATTCGAAGGTGCAAGCAGCCATCACAATGAAATAATTGGTTTGGGAAATAATTAAGAAGTGTCTCCCTTTCAATCAATTAATGTTGCTGGTTATACTGTAGATTAGTTAACAGATCTATTTATAAACTAACGTTGGCGCTGGCAGAATTATTTTCTGCCACACAAAAGCAGACTCTAGCTACCTTGCTGAATGTCTTTCTAACTATTTAATTCCAAATTCTTTTGCCTGATTGCCAATATTATCTTTTTGCTGTGCTGATACTTTATTTCTGTGCTCAATAGAAATATGCAGCATTGATTTTAATCTGATCTGATATGGCAACGCCAATTTGACAAAAATATGAAAATATGAGTGCAGTAGTTCGGTTTGTAGTTAACACTAATGACTGATTTCTCGCAGAAGCAGCAACTAAATTCATCAACGCAGTTTGTTGCAGTAGATCGAATTAAAAATTTTTATGACCAATAAACGAAGTAAAATTCTTTGCGCCAAAATGTACTACATGTTAAATTGTCGATATTCGTTTAAAACAGAAACCGAAAGCATGATAAAAATTTGATAACCTAAACATTGTGCTTAGCTCGAGTAAATTATTTGTTGTGAAGAAATAGGCTGCCAAATTGCAAGCTGTGATGCAAACGTGATTTGAACTACTAGATGCATTTTGCGCGAATTTAGGTTTTACCAAACAGACTACAACATATTTAGCTAATTTGACCCGTATTTTACAAAGAGTTGTTCACTTTTCTGTACCTTAGTAATCTTGTAAACATTAACCATGCATATAAAAATATCTTTGATTTTTGACCATTACAAAATTATGGTTTTGGTTTTTGTTCGTAAGTGGTTTGGGTCTGGTTATACAAGGTCTTGGTTTTGAAAAGAAATGAGTTCCTTGGTCTTGCTGCTCGCGGTCTTGCCTAAATCACTAAATGCTAGTGCAAAAATAGCTTTGAATTCAAGTTTTAATCTTCTGCAAATTCTTGAATGAAGCAGGCCCTTTTTGGGTCAAATTTTAGAAACCGATAGGAAGTTTTCGCTCAAGTGATAAAACGTCATCGAAATTCGCTTTCGAAAAAAGTGACCGACCAATTTCGGTGTGATTGTATTAAACTGAATAGGGTGATATCGCTATAGGAAATAAAATAGACAGTTTTTTAATAAGCGTTGAATATGTTTTTTCACTGACATTATCGAATAATCTGAAGTCAAAGTACGGTAAAGAGTATTAAAGTTCACTTGTTGTTGCTTGTAGTTAGCTTAGTTTTATGGGCTTTACATACTAGGCGTATTAGTAGCCAGCTTTTGAGATGGAGTTTGTTTATTATCGCTTTTGGACACCAACGCAATAATCACAGTAATTTTACCAAAAAAAAAAGAAAAAACATTTGTAGTAAAAGCCACGCTGGGTTTTAAGTTTGAATGATTAGCGAATTTGTGGATATTAAGTTTATTGTAATGTGCAACTTTATGCAGCATATATAGTTGCAAAAGCATATTGAAGAACTGCACACCTAGTTGATACTGTCGAATAGGTGGCAGGTCCGATTCCTGAAGGCTACCGTTCGCCATATGATGGACAAAATCAACATTCCTCTAAAATTTTTGTCGAAAATGGTTGTAGATCAGTTACATTAACATGCGAGACGCAATATTACCATCTTTACTATTCCTTACACAATATTTTTAGGGCTATTGCCTTGACTACTAGATCAAGTAAGTAATAAATAAAAAACTCACAGTACCGGCAGTAAGTATCTAATAAAGTTGGTTTTGCTAATCTACGGATATCTAAACTGTAAGGAGTTATTTTTAAAAAGATAAATGATCTCTTCGTCGTATGGCAGGGTATCTATGATCCAGATCAGACACAAGAAAAGGATGGGGACCGAGAGTTTATCCTTTTACCACCCCAACCTGCTGTGTTGCCCAGATCAGATGCTGGCAGTGATGGAGTTGAGCCAGCACATTGTTTCATCATCCAAAACTGTCAGACCCATTATTCCTCGAGGTCCCGGATGTATGGGACATGTTAAAATAATGCGGTCTACAGTTTGTTCACTAGCGACACATTCGCATTTCGCTGAAGAAGCGAGACCCCATTTGTGCATGGACGAACCGAAACGCCCAACGCCAGTACGCAGGCGATTAAGTTTTACCCAAGCTGTTCTGGTCAAACTCATTTCAGTAAGCCTTGTGCTGACCCTAGGAATGTAGACACCGAGCACTGACATACTCTTGGAGTACTCTGTGTTCCATGTGATGTTCGTCCATTGGGCAGCGCGAATGCCCAACTCCGATAAGTTGTGCAATAGTTTTCGCGCGGCAGGAACAAACGATTGTCTAGATTTTACTCTCTCCTTGCTAGCAGTCTTCGGCTCAGTCAGCTGACCATGCAGAAAGTAGCCAGGGTTTAAAGAGCTGCAAACAACCAAGGAGAGTGTGGCTCCTTAGCGACGAAGCTCAGCTGGCTGGATGCCTAAGGGAACTGGAAGGTTATCCGTTGGAGTGGGACGTAGGTATCTAGTGACAATGTGCAAAGCGTCATTAAGAACGCTGTCAATAAGGCGAGTATGCGTGCTGCTACACCAAACTGGTGCACAGTACCCAGCAGTTTAGATCAGGGACAAGGCAGCTGTGCGCAATGTCTTGGCACCAGCGCCCCATTCCGAACCCGCAAGTCGCCTCAGCAGCGAAACGCGCGTGGATAGTTTTTGCGCAATGCCCCAAGGGGATGACGGTACGTGAGCGCTCTGTCCAGTTTCACATCGAGATAGGTCGGCACTGGGCAAAATGGTAAGATTTTACCATTGTTTTTCAGTTTTAGCTCACGCTTGGCTTCTCGATTGTGGGGATGAAAGGCTGCAGTCACCGTTTTAGCATGGCTGAGCTTTAGCCGCCAAGTCTGGAGATATGCAGAAAGTGTAGTCATGTCTTTGCTCAAAGTTCTTTCCAATACCTTCCAATCTCCAAATGAATGAAGTATCGCCAAGTCGTCAGCGTAGGCATACGTCTTCGAGGTTATGGAAGGCAGATCGTATATGTATATGTTGAAAAGAAGAGGAGCCAAGACTGATCCCTGTGGGAGACCATTTTTCTGGCGTCGGAGCAGTCCCGTAGCACTCCAACTTCGGGCCCCCCCCAAAGTAAGCGCAAGAGCCCCTGCGCACAGGTCATATCACTTTAGAGGTGTAAAATTGAAAAGCTGCATTAAGAAAATACACCACAATTTGTACATAAGTAAACAGGCTAATGTCAGAATAAAGCATGCCGATACCGAAGGTGCAAGTCATAAAAAATTCGGCACCGATGCCAGAGTTCAGTAGGACATTTATGCAGACACTGCGAAACGAAAGCAATGACACTGAAAAACATGAAAAAGTTATAAAAACACAGTATCATTTAAATAGTCTGGAGCGAACCTTTTTGTTCGCAAATGCTGTTATGACATTGTCATAATCAAGAGATCGGGCGCAGTCATTTTCGATTGACAACATGGCTAATGAAGATAGTCTACTGTCTGTCATAGACGTTCTATTAAAAGTTTTGATCAGTTTCAATTTGCTGAAGCTTCTTTCAGCGCTGGCAACAGTCACGGGGCAAGTTAGTAAGATTCGAAGTGCGATGTACACATTCGGATACAATTCAAATAAATGAGTCTTTAGAAGATAGTTCAGAAAGTCTTGAGCCGTATTGAGATTGCGTTTTTTTGTAAAATTAAAACAAACCGCTGTAGCTCAGCGCTCATTTCATCAGAATCAATGTCAGCGAACTTTTTTTGGAACTCTTTACAGCAAGTAAGAAGAGCATTTTCTTGTTGCACAAGCAAAAGTTTGTCTCGTGTGTACAAAAACGAAAAGGCGGAAGAAACCTCACGTAACAAATTAAAGCGCTCCTTTATTGACATAATAGCCTGGTCTACTAATGGATAGAAAAAGTTGCTTTTAAATTTCAGTTCAGGAGTAGCTCGTTGTTCCTCTTCACCTTGGTAATCAAACAATCTTCTTTTCTTTCCACTTCTTGACGGAGGAAAAGAAGGATCAATATCCAATTCCTGTGCTATTTCAACAGCAGATGTTGCGGCACTGTCATAACCCGTTGTGCGATAGTTTTGCAAAAACTTTTCAGTTGCCTGGATTTCCGTTTCCATTGTATGAAGGGAGACTCCATACGATTGAAGAATCTTGCTTGCTTTATTGACTTGGAATAGGATATCATACCAAATAAACACCGACAAAAGAAAACTCCATTTTGATAAATGAGCTATCAACGATTTTGTTTCTGAGGCAGCTCTTCCATCTTTTCTTTCTATGGAAATGGCTTCCAAGTCTTTCAGTGCCAGCAACACCTCTTTTAAATTGTATCGAAGAGGTTTGATGCATTTAATTCTGCTTTTTCAACGAGTATCAAATTGTGACTTTATGGACAGCTCCACATGTTTCTTCAAAATTTCCCAACCCTGAGCAGAGGAAGAAAACAGCACATACAACCTTGTAAGTACTCCAAAAAATGTCAATGCTTCCGTCGATGAATTAGCACTGTCAACAACAACTAAGTTAAGGGTATGGTTTGCACAGGGCACGTAAACAGCTTTGGGATTGATGTCTAGCATTCTTGCTTGGACCCCAGAATGTTTTCCTTTCATGTTAGCACCATTATCATATGACTGACCTCGACAATCAGACAATTCGAGTTGCAGTTCGGTCGCTTTTTCTAAGAAAGCGTCCAACAAGCCTTTCCCAGTACTGTCACATATTCTCAAGTAGCCAAAAAATGTTTCTTTAACAACAGCAGCTTCTTCATTACATAGTACATAACGGAGAATGACAGACATTTGTTCATGATGTGACATATCTGGAGTGCAGTCCAAAATTATAGAAAAATATTTTGCCAATTTCAATTGCTGTAAATTTTCTTTTTCAACTTCTGTCGCTAGCAATTCAATTAGTTCATTTTGTATGGTAGGACTCAAATAGTGGTCTTTAGTGTTTTTATTCTTGATTCTGTCTTGAAGCTCTTTTAGGATCGGATCTCTTCGAGCCAAAAGCTCAAATATACCCAGAAAATTTCCATTGTGAGGAGATCCTAAGACTTCTTCAGATCCTCTAAAAGCAAGATTCCTTTCCGATAGAAACAAGGCAATGTCGATAAGTCTCTCTAAAACATTTCTCCGAAAACGTCTTTCATTGAAAAAAATATTCATCTCGCGTTTGTCGATAGTGGATGAATTTCTTATCCCTTCAGCTAGCAACATCCATTGACTGCAGCATTCTTGGTGGGAAATGCCGTTTTCATGGTCTTTCAGTTTTTTCGAAAAACCCCCCCATGTATTTATACCACTACAAAAGGGGCTGTGTTTTTCCAAATAGCTTACAACAAAAGCAAAAAACTTGATCTGATTCCCCAGAATAAACTAACCACGACCGTGAAACACTTTCACCATTAGGTAACACACGTTTATAATGGTTGGAGGAAAAACATCGCCTTGGAGTTGTGTTATTATATGGAAAATTCATTATTAGTTGATGTGATCCACGCTTTACTATATCACATCGTTGAGCATCAGAAATACTTTCAGGCCATTTACATGGGTCATCAGGGATAGGGGTAAATTGAGATTCAGTTATTTTTGATATTAAAGGTTGCGTATTGGCAGGTAAATCACAACTTACATTTTCTGGAAATTCACAATCACTTTGATGCTGATCGTCATAGTCTTCTTTTTCTTGTACACTATAGTTTTCTTCATCCCTCTCGGTACTAGTGCCAGGTCTACTCTGCTCAGTAATCTTGAAAAAATCTGTCATCTTGGGCAATTTCGCTACAGCATCTCGAGCAGTGGCTGCTTCTTTTCTCTTTTGAGCACCACTTTTTGAACGTTTCATTCTATACAATGTCAACAAAATACTTTATCTGCACTCTGCAGTGTATATATATTGTCCCGTTATTTATAGCCAAACAGAATTCCAGACCATTCTATGATTGTTGCGTAACAACGGCATTGTTACGTCAATCGAATATTCAAGATTCTACCAGAAAATCAATCGAAATATTCTAGATTCTGCGAGATAAAATGACGTTGCATTCACTTATGATGTCACAAGCCAATTTCTCCTACAGTTTAAATCGGTTGTAAACAAGTCTGCTGAACTGAAAATAGTCACGTAGCCAAAAAGCAATTTCAAACTAACTTGGGCCCCCAAAGTTGGCCTGGGCCCCCCCCAATTGGGGGGTTTGGGGGGCGGCTGCTACGTCTCTGCGTCGGAGCCTGCTTGGCTTGCTGTCACTAGTGGTCAGGGTGAAGCTTCTGTTCCGAACAGGTTTCATGATCATTCGGACCATGTGCTTGTCCGGCAGAAGTCTCAGCAGCTTGCAGGTGAGGCCACGGTGTCAGATAGTGTCATAAGCAGCTGTCAGATCGACAAGCACAGCACCCAGCCTTATTTTTTGCCTCAAAAGAATCCTCAATGTTTTGCATAAGCAAAACGACCTGATCTACGGTAGACTTTCCGTGTCGAAATCCAGCCTGTTTCTTTGGAAGCAAGGGGTCGAATATTTGTTCGACACGATTGTAGATTTGTCGTTTAGGGATCTTGCAAGGGACGCAGAGCAAAGAGATCAAACGGTAACTTTGTGGGTCCTCTACAGGTTATGAGGCCTTAGGGATTGCGACTACCAGCGCCTTCTTCAGACTTTAGGAATTTTGAGTTGACGCAAGCAGGAAGAAAGGAAGCCACGTAGCCAGAACGTCAAGCTGGGACCAGCATTGATTAAAAGCTCCGAACAAATAGAGTCTGGACCTGGAGCTTTACCTGGTTTTAAATGGTGGAGGGTAGCAGTAAATTCTCTTAAAGAAAAATCTCCGGAGATATTCACTGCATCTGGAGCAGTATCCCTCCAAGGTCAGACAATTCCTGCATAACGGAAAGAGAAATCTCTCGATTTGTACCCTCGTATTTCCCGTTTTTACCAGCTGGCTAACAATAGCATTCACAGAAACGGGACATTGACGAAGGAATTGTCGTGACCTACCACTAAGATTGTTTAACGTACTTTATGCTACCCGGCTAGAGTGTGAAAAGTCGATGTTCTAGACAGCCTCAGACCATCTATCCCTCCGTTTCCTGTCAAGCCTGCAAGCAAAGCTGTAGCAGCTCTGGTGAATTCATGCTCTTCAGGGTATTGCAAGAATGTTTGGTAAAGGTTTTCACATTCGGCATCCCAGCATGGCATACAATTATTTCGTCGGCCACGTGGTATACACTTTTTCGAGGGTCGATGTTGAGACCTTGGAAACTTTTCTAAGACATGTCAGTCAGGTATACGACTGTCCGAATTGATACTGACAAATGCAAGATCTGGGTAGGTACTTGTATTCCAGCGGCCAGAGTGAAAGCTGGCGACATTCACGGATTATTGAGATTATTGATAATTGAGCAGGAAAAGATTGTTGGTATTTGCCCAGCCAACTAGGCATTATTCAACTGCACTTTTGGCATCATATCTCCAATCAACATGCTGGCAATTAAAGCCGCCAGCATAGAGTCAGGGATATGGGAACAGTGGGAGACCGGATGCTTGCAAACGAATTGGTGGAGGTTTGTAAACATTGACTATCTTATATCCATCAACGTGGACGCACAACCACTCAGTCTCCGATGTAGGTGAAGATTGGTCGAAAAGGGTCCACTTCAGTCGTTCTTGGACAAACGTAGCAAGATCATGCTTCCTAGTTATGGAGAAGCCAGCTAGTTAGTAGTCCGGTGGAACTAACCTCTGTGCGGACGTGGAGTGGGTCTCCTGGAGTAGGATGACGAGTACCTCACACTGTGCAGCAAGATGGTAAAGAACGCTTATCTTGCTTGCAGTGAGGCCTTCGATGTTCAACTGAAGGAAGGCAGGCCTTCGGAACTTGTTGACGATGCGTTTTTATGCATCGCTCCGTCCTGAAAAGGGCGTTTGCCACTTACAAGGCCTTGCCAGAACATCGGTAAGAGTAGATGCCCTACCGTTTAGGCAGATTAGGTTTCGGTCTATCATACGAGTTCGGAGGACAGGCGTACTCACGGACCGGGCTACGAGAAAGCATTTGCCATTCAGTCCCGTCCAGATAAATGATCTTTCGATGAAACTTCTCTTAAGGCAGTTTTTTTGGCAAACTGGCACCATGCTCGGACACGCCAAGACAAAATCACTTTTAATTAACTATATATTTGTTATACAAATGAAGTTATACGGTACCTCTCGATATTGAAGTTTTTAGCGCTCGAAGTGGTTTTAAATATTCTCCTGTATTTAATTTTTTGCGATTTGTTTTGTCTTCCCAAGCGCTTAGCTTACATGAAGTTGTTTTCAAACCAGCTAGCCTATTGTTTTTGCCAAGGGAGCAGTCAAAGGAGGCAATTACCCTTCAAAACTATTTACAAGTTACGTTTTTGGCTAAAATCTTTATTCCCCTTGAAAAGATCATAAAAACTTAATCTCAGCAAATATCTATAAAAGTTGTCAAAAAACCACTGATTCCAATCAAAATTCTTGAGTCTCTAAAAGTGATGAAAATAGGTCATCCAAAAATGTGATCAAAAATATAAAAATTTGACCCTTTTCTCCCACAAAATTTTTAATTGATTATGTCATCTGGCTTTTATCTTTGCAGGATAAAATTTAAACACTACACAAAGATGTAAATTTTCTATTTAGAAAAGAACATAAGTCTAATTAGCTCCACATTTCAACGACAAACGCTTTATCAAAAGCATAAGCTGGCAATTCAAAAATGTGATCAAATAGAGCTACAAGTAAAAGCACTTACTAGAATTAAGCCAACCTGATCGTAGGCTACTATGTTTTACCACTGAGGTTTGAATCAGCCGATCTTAGCTGTGTGGTTACTTGCACTCAGTAAAAAAACTTTCACTTTACTTTCTATCATAATTTGTATCACATACGACGGATTTGAAAGTGTTGCCCAAAACAAAAAAGGTTTCTCCAACAGAAAATCAACTGAAATTTACAAACTGTTCTTCAAAAGAAAAAAAACTCACCCTGGAAAATTAAGGTTACTTTTTGAGTATCTAACATTAGCGCCACCCACTACCATAATGGTGTCATTGCGTGCAATATACAGGAAGGTAGGCTAATGTAAATTAAGCTACGAGTTGGCACAGATGTTTCCATCTTTGAAAACTCTTCTCGACTCTAATGTGATTAGGAATAGCTGGTTTGAAACGATAAGGGACAAATCTGTTTTAAAATGAAACTAGACCTACTTTTTCATATTCTACTTTAGTACCGGTAGCTTAATTTGCAACTACGTTTTTTACTTTTACTGCTTACGTTCGTGCTGTTCGATCCTCTAAAGTTCAAAGCCAGTGAATTTGATGGCATCTGATTTTTATTTCTTTAAATCGTAGGTGCCCTAAAAAAAATTTGTCATGTGATTTGGCTATTTTTTATTTATTTAATTCAGACCTAAAGATCCATATTGAACTAGTGAGCGAGACATTGACTACGCTGAAAAAAGAACGCCATAGAAAGCCTACCAGTTTTTTGAAGTTAATTTGATAAAAATTGTTGCATTTTGTTTCCAGATTCTATAAATTTTTCAGGAATACTTTACTTTCTAAATTGAATGAAATAACTCAAGCAATTATATAAATGCATATAGTCTTTCATCACGACAAAAAAATCGTGATAGGCATTTTTCTGAGTATCTTGATCCAGCGCAAAAAAAATTGCTGTGACCGAAACTTCTTCAAGCTACTGTAGTGACAAAAGTTCATTTTAACATATTTCGGGGGAGGGGGAATGTTCCCATAAACACGATTTTGCATCAGGTTCAACAATCAGGAGCAATGGCGCGTTTAGAAGATTTTCTTTGGGGGTATCTACGCAAACCTGGGACCAACAGCCGCAAATATTTTTGTAGATAACGTGTTGAAACTGATATTTTTTGCTTTAAGCTAAAGATCTCTTTTGGAGATAAACATTTTAAAATTTAAATGTTGTATTAAGGAAACTGTGTTAAATACCAGGGAGATTTTGAAATCTCTTCTTCCAAAATACAATTACGGCAATCTTACATGGAAGGTTATTTCAAAGGCCAAGGAAGGAAGCGTTTAGCCTAGAGGGTAGAAAGGTTAAGGTAATGGAGTAGAAAGTTATCACAGTAACCCACTAAAAATAAAGATTGCTTTGCATTTCCAAGCTTTGTTTCTTGCAAATTATGCCTAAGAATTTGTCTCTCATTTGACAACTGATTCATGATCTCAGTGTTGTAGGCCACCGGGTTAACAAAGCACATTGAAGTCGTCAGCGTCAACGAATCATAAAGGCGCCAACATTAAGAACGAGGCAACACCCTTAGCCTTAAGTAACGCGAACATGCTCCAAGGTTAAACAAAGTTTAAAGATTTATTTTCTTCTTCTTCGTCGTATGAGCTATTTGTTGTGAGCTTTATGCAGGAAGATGTATATATGGGCCACACTGCGTTTGCGCTCACGCTTGGTTTGCGAGTCTTCAGTTAGACTGGGGCCACCACCACAGGTAGACTGCTTGGCCCCACCATCTATCTGCCACATAAAGACGGAGGCATTCCGTTAAGTGCCTTTCCGATGGACACAACAAGCAAGCTTGCCGGCTTGTTTTCCACACTATCCCTATTTTACTGAGCGTCAAGCAGGAAAGCTGTGAATACTATTTTTTAAAGTCTTTTAGTATGACTCGACTTGAATAATAAATCCCAGGTCTACCGACTGCGAAGCGGACGCTCTAACCACTATGCCATCGCGCCGGTAAGGTTTATTTTGATTGAACCATAACAATTTTCTAGCTTGCCAAAACAAAGCGTCTCAATATGTTTATCTGGGAGTCTTCTACATTTCGCTGGAGTGTTGGTAACAATTGGTAGGTAACAGGCAGTTGGCAAAGCGTTTGCCACGCGAAGAGAGTTACAAACTTATAATAGCATGAGCAGAATAAAAATAAAAAAGTGAATAGCATAATTTCTTAAAAAAAAACACTGCACAATAACGCTAAAATTTACAAAAACTCTCGCATCTGCCGCTTCGGTTTATTTCTGGAAAAATTGCAGCGCTGGGGGCAGCAAAAAGTAACCGCCGTTAATTTGACGACGCCCATTTACAGCACTGCATATTTCATACACTGCTAATAATAGCTGTTCTTGCCTAACTTGTTCATTTTACCCAGATCGTATCACTGTGAAGCACTGATCAACGCAGCAACCATTTATATTCTGCGCTATTTTGAAGATGTTTCAAAATTAAGCGAAGATTTTCTTCTGCTGAAATACGAAGACGTCAAAGAGCTAATCAACGATGATCGACTGAATGTTCAAGCGGAGGAAATAGTCTGCGAAGCGATCTTCCAGTGATGCATTTGAACAAATCTTCGCTGATTATAATTTGTCTGTGGGCCCTTTTGGCAGCATCAGCGTCACTCGATAAATAGATCTACTAACCGACCAGAGAACTTAGTCAATTCTGACGTAACCATGTAGTCATGCTGGATTCTAGCATCTTTAAGTTGAATTAGAATATTTAGTACCAACAATCTGGGTTAAAAAATGAATTAGAGATTTATGTAGTAATGTTGGGCAATATCAAACTGTGGTTTGACCAAATACCCATTTCCACAAGGCTTAACAGAAAAATGTAGATATTTTTGATGCGCAAACGTCGGAGTCGAACCTCATCGCGCGACGGAGTCACATTTTGTAAAAATTGCGAGATGAGATAAGTTCTTAAATAATCCTACGGCATTTGGAAGCGTGGTTGTGTTCAAAAGAGTGTGGTCCATGATTTTTATGAGCCGTTTGAAACAAACTTTGTTATATTGCCAGACAGATGGACTGCTTACGACCGCGCGGACAGGACAAAACACCTCCCGGCTTTACTGTCATGTGTTCGACTCGGACTATTAGACCGAGAATATTTTCTAAATAAAATCAAAGGTAAAGACACTGAGGTAGATCAGACCCGATTGTGATAGTGTTGTTACAACTTAGGCCTGGGATGGCAAACCACTGACCTGGGGGTCAAAATGTGACCCACTTGTAGATTTGTTATTACAATACCAGTCTTTTAAAATCTTTACTGTGAGGATTCTTTTTTTCAGAGAACCTGCCGCAGCAGTTGGGCATAGTTAGAAGTGAAAACCTTGTTTTGGGGGCATCAACTACAAAATTGTTTAATCTATGACCCACTTCTCTTTTTTGCAGTGTAAAATCTTATTTGTGACCCTTTTAATGAAAAAGGTTCGCCATCCCACCTCTGACCTAGGTAAAGCCATAGCTAGAAACTGGTACATTATCTCTTTTGCTTGGTGGATACTAACCAACTAAAATATCGAGCAATCCAAGCTTTCGGCCGCATCAAACGCCACCCTAAAGCCTGGTGGTCCGCTGAAGTGAAAGATGCGATTAGAGAAAGACGCAAGGCTTTCGCTGCCGCTCACAGAAGTGATGAAGATTGCCAGGCTTACACCTCTGCTTCCCGACGCGCCTCATCTGTCATCGCCAAGGCCAAGGCTGAGCCATGGCGGGCGACTTGCTCTTCTCTCTCCTCCAAATCTAACCATAAATCTGTATACTCTCTCCTTCGGTCTGTTGCTGGCCCTTCTTCCGCATCTACCTCCTCTTCTAACTTCCCCAATTGTTCCTCTCCCAGGGAATCCGCTTCGGTCTTCGCCGATTACCTGAGATCCCACTTTTCTGTCTCTCAACCAATTGCCCTCCGTAGCAGAGCCAGAGGCTACCTTTTGGAGCTCCGCTAAGCCACGTGCCCTGAGAAGCCTCATTTGTCCTTCTGCTCACCCCTTTTCCCCGCTGAATTTCTTGCGGCTGCCTCCAACCTATTCTCCTCCATTGACACTGGCCCAGACAAAGTTGCCTATCCCATGCTAAAGCATCTTCCTCGCTCTGGCATTGATTTTCTTCTTCACATTTTTAATCTTTCCTGGTTTTTACATTCCTTTCCTTCCATCTGGAAGACATCTTCTATTATTCCCACCCACAAGATGGGTAAGCCTCTCGACTCTCCTGCTTCCTTTCGGCCTATCTCTCTCACCTCCTGCGTCTCAAAGCTTTTTGTACGCATCATTTTATCCCGTCTACTCTTTTTTTGGGAGACTAATTCCATTCTCTCTCCCCACCACGCTGGTTTCCGCCATGGACGGTCTACTTTAGATCAACTTCTGTATCTATCTCAGTCCATCTCGGATGGGTTTAACAAACCCAGACCGGGCTCTCGGGCGATCCTCTCTACTATCGATTTCTCGAAAACTTTTAACTCTGTCTGGCATCCCGCCCTTTTTCACAACCTCATTTCGGCTGGCCTCCCTCCTTGCTTTGCTCGTTGGACTCAATCTTTCTTTTTTGATAGGCGGGCTCGCGTGGTTTCCAAAATCAGAAAAGTCGCTCCTTTTGAGTCCGTCAAGGTGTTCCGCAAGGATTCGTTCTTGGCCTTGTACTTTTCTCTCTTTTCATCAACGATCTTCCTTGCTTCTCTGCTTTTTTCGTCAGCTGATCTCTTTACGTTGATGATCTGACCATATGATCCTCCTTCCTCTCGGTCCCCACTGCGTTGGAGGCCACAAAGGAGCTCTGTTTCGATTGGAGCGCTGGTCTGAGTTTTAGTGTTTTCATATCAATCCAAGCAAATGTGACGCTTCCTGCTTTCAGTGGATCCCCATCAAGCTAACCTCCAGCCCAACCTCCTCTTACTCCACTCCCGCGTTCATTTCAATCCCACTCCAATCTTTTTTGGGATGATCTTCAACCGCACTCTTTCCTTTTCTAAACATGTATCTTCCCTGAAAACCAAGTTCTTAACCCGTCTCAAGGCCTTACGCTGTATCTCTGCTTCCTCATGAGGCCCCTCTGAGGAGTCTCTCTCTCTTTTGTATAAAGCTTTTCTTGGGCCACTCCTCACTTATGCTTCACCCGGACGGTTTCCTTTTTAGGCGTTGCCAATGCCACCAAACTGGAACGCCTCCACCAAGCGACTAGCCGCGCCATCACCGGCTTCCTCTCGTTCTCCCCTATCTCACTTCTTCTCTCCGAGGTTTCTCTACCTCCCGTACGAGTCACTCTGACTCATTCCACTCTTTCATCTTATAAGCGGCTCTTCGTCTTCCAACCTCCTTTCCCATTTCACGTTTGGCCAGACTTGAAGTGAAGCCAAGACTCTGCAGATCATCCTGGATAGCATTTGCGTCCACTCACCTGCTCATGTTTCCTTCTACTTCCCATAGGCAGGCTCTTCTTGCCTGCGCTTCCTCTCCTCCTTGGAACCCGCTTTCTTTCACCTTGGTGTCCACCCTTTCCTCTCCATGCTCTCGCTCTGATCTCCCTCTCTCTCGCCAAGGTGCGGCTCTCGCTCACCTTGACTCTCTCCCCTTTCATGATCTGGTGCTCTGGATTGACAGCTCTGTTCCTTTTCTTTTTGGAAAAAACGGCTCTGTTGTACTTTCCAACTGCTCTCTCTGTGGCACTGAGGCCACTCTTTCCTTTTCAGCAGACCCAGTTTGTTGAAGTTTTTCCGCTGAAGCCTGCGCCATTCTGCACGCTCTTTGCTGGTCTCGGCAACTCCAACAAGTCTGCCATATCTCTTCTCCTTCTATCTCACTCTCGTTTTGTCTTCGCCACCCTGTCCTCTTCTCCATCTTTCCTTTTATCTCAATCTTTCTGGCAGAAACTGTTTTCTCTCTTCTCCTGTTTCATCAGGCTACAATGGGTCCTCTGAAACTCGTTTCTCTCGGGGAACGACGCGGCTGATGAGCTGGCCAGATGGGGAGCGCTACTTGTGCCCTCCGCAATCCCCTGTAGTCTCTCTCCTCTTGTCTCTCGTATCCACTCTTGTCTTTTCACGGACTGGAAGCGAATTGTCTCATCGAAATTCTTCGACACACAGGTTCCCTCGATTTCCACCGAGGAGCCTGTGCTCCCTCGTCACGCTCGCTGTGTTCTCTCTCATCTACGCTGCAACGGACACGGCCTTCTGTTAAGTTCTTATCTTTCCAGGATTGGCAGAATCGAGAATCCTTCATGCAGCGCAAGCGGACACTCGTCCAAGGACACCTCTCATCCCATTCTGCACTGTCCACCAACGAACTCTTTGCGCCGCTCACACTTTGGCGACTCTCTTGTTTCTCTACGACCTCTGGTCCAGGCTCTGGGTAGTTGCCCAGCTTCTGAGGATCCATAGTCTTCCGCCATGGCTTCATTCCTCGGAAGGGGTCGGGTAACAACAACAACAGCAATCCAAGCGCAATGTTGTAACTCCCAAACAGGTTCTGTTTTACCTTCATATTATTACCAGGAAATCAGCTAGTTGTGGAATGCATGAAAGATGGACATCACCTCCTTGAGGAAGCGAGTGAACTCCATTCCCACAAAGATCACATCACTCCTTCGGAAAAACAGAATATACTACTTCGTCCACGAGTTCCGTTTGAGGTGATGTAAACGACGCATTTACACGGGTGAAAAATAGGCTTGTTTTCTAAGACGTCATTTGGAAACTGCCTCGCTGTAGTCCCTCATAAAGAACTAGGTTGCGAGAGGAGCATTACTACTCGCTTCTGGTGCGCTCCACTTTATGAAGAGGAAATATAAAATTTGCTGCGATTAAAATTGAAAATAGTTCTGATTTTTCTCTCCCAAGGCCGACCACTGATGCATGCATTGCGATTGCCCAACTGCAGAGACAAACAAACATTCAATAGTAGTGTTACAGCGGTCCAACTCACGTTAGGCAAGAAATTACGAGATTTTAAACACGAAATCTCGTAAGCAGTAGTCCCCATCTTGTTGGCTTTATGAGGTCACGATGTAAATCTCCAGGTTCTCCTTGCAATCGGAGGCTGGAGCGAAGGAAGTCCAACAAACGCGATCGAAGCTTACGATTCAAAAGCGCGGACGTGGCTGAATGTTAGCGCTGTGCCAGGTGGGTGAACTCTATCGGGGAAGTGTCAAGGGCACTCAAGGTTTTCAGAGCCTCCAATAGTCATTTTAATCGAACACCTGCAGCGCCACCTCGAGGCAATAATGATTGGCGCAGAATCACAGACTCTGCGCTCTGCACTCCTTGGTGCAGCATCACCAGCAGTCACAACCAGTGGTGGGCAAGTTACCTTTTTAAAGTAACTGAGTTACAGTTACTCAGCGAAGAGTTGCTTAGTTACATTTCCTGTGCCGGTAACATATTTTGAAAAATAACTAGTGGTAATTACAGTTACTTTTATTAGAATTACTTTTTAAAGCAAAACAGCCAAACCGTCAAGTGGAAATGCGGTTTATCACTTTTATTACTTGCCAAGCTTCGAAAGCGGTTTATTAAACCGTGTTTCCACTTGGCGGTTTGGCTGCTTTGCTTTGCATCAAAAATTTTGGCCAATAAAGGAGCAGTACTCGTGCCCTCTGCAATCCCTTGTAGCCTCTCTTCTCTTATCTCTCTCATTCACTCTTCTCTTTTCTCGGACTGAAGGTGTACTGTCTCATCGAAATTCTTCGAAGCTCTTTGCTGGTCTCGGCAGCTCCAACAAGTCTGCCACTTCTTTTTTCCTCTTATCTGACTCTCGCTCTGTCCTCCCCTCCAGCTTTCCTTTTACCTCAATCTTTCTGGAAGATCTGACAGCAACTGTTTTTTCTCTCCTCCTGTTCCATCAGGCTACAATGGATCCCCAGACACTCGTTTCTCCCGGGGAACGACGCGGCTGATGAGCTGGCCAGACAGGGGACGCTATTTGCACCCTCTGCAATCCCCTGTAGTCTCTCTCCTCTTATTTCTCGGACTGGAAGCGTACTGTCTCATCGAAATTCTTCGACACACGGGTTTGAAGTAGTAATCAACGTACAACTTGACGTGGCTTACCTTAGGGCCTGGCTGCATTGTTTTTCTGACATTCTCCGCGTTGATTGCGTGCGCCTTGTTTGTTCTCGTTCTAGTAGTTGCAGGGCGGACTGTATTTGGATTGTTTGGTTGACGTACTTTATTAGTTATCGTTGAAGTTGTTAGTGATTTTTTATTTGATTTAGACCATGTGTAATTTTTAGTTTGTTTAAACTAATAAAAAGTGATGCTAAATTAGTTCAAGGTCCGCTCGATTTCCACTGACGAACTTGTGCCCCCTCGTCACGCTCGCTGTGTTCTCTCTCGTTTACGCTGCAACGGACACAGCCTTCTGTTAAACTCCTATTTCTCTTGATTGGCAGAATCGAGGATCTTTCATGCCGCGCCTGCGGACACTCGTCCAAGGACACCTCTCATCCCATTCTGCACTGTCCACCAACGAACTCTTTGCGCCGCTCACACTTTGGCGACTCTCTTGTTTCTCTACGACCTCTGGTCCAGACCCTGAAAAGTTCCCCAGCTTCTGGGGGTTCATAGTCTTCCGCCATGGCTTCATTCCTCGGAAGGGGTCGGGTAACAACAACAAAGCTTGAATTCGTTGTGTAATATCGTCCCCTTCAAAATTCGAAAGCTATCTGCATCCTAGCCAAAAGCTGAAACAGCAAATGGAAAAAAAACTTTTAGTGAGTATTTCTCGACGATAACCTTTAGCCTTGTTTGCGATGTTACTGAGATTTTTCAGTAGACGCATCAACCTTCCCGAGCTATAAAGTTTCAGCTAGAGTTCTATGATTCATATCAATTGCAAAAAGATGTGGCTTGGAAAGCGCCGTCAAAGAATAGTCCGTAAAAAATAGAGCAAATGGTCCAAATGCACGCCTGCGCCAACCACTGACGTACACGAGTATCGAGTTTCCGCAGCCTTTTACCGTGGATCAGGCGTAGAACCACTGTAGATTTGATTTTAGTCACCGTAAATATCGATGCTGAAAAAGGTAATATTTTCAAACGGATCCTTATCAAAGATCCAATTCATTCAAAGGATCCAAGAGCAATCAAAGGCTCTGATAGAAATGATGAGAACAAGTTCTGATAAGAGACCAACAAAGAAGATGAAAACACGTTCGCTTTCCGAAATATTATTTAACTGGACCAAGCGCGACAAGAATCAATGGGAATAAGCTACCTACACTTGGGTAAGTTCTTAAATTCTCAATGCATTTAAAAGCATTGCCTTTGAAAACTATACCAATGAGCATTCATATTGCAAACGCTGTTGAACATGTGCTGCCCTTTTGGTTGATGGCTGGTATTCAGATTATAACAAAACGCCGAGCTGAAGAAAGAATAAAACAAGAATACGATACCTGGGGAAGCTTATGTGAAAGCAAAAAGCATACATGCCACCCAAAAGGTAAACGACAAAAACTTTATTGCTTTATTGGATTCTTTATGCGATATTGGAGCTGTGGATGCCATAGAAGTCATACAAAAAAACAAGTTTTCCCTTCTGAAAAAAATGAGGAAATATTGCATTTTATATTAACCAACGAGGCGAAAGGGACGTTACTATGAGCGGAATGGATAGTGTTTAAAAAAAGTCTGGACGTCAGCGAGCTTGACTAATGCTACCACAATTAGCAGAAATACAAAGCAATGCCTCATTGAGTAGTGATGATGATACATTTTTGTTGTCATGCACAGCTTCAACCTCAAGTCATACAACGGAATGAGGTGAGGCTGGAACTAGTTTTAAATGTGAATATGTTATTTTGAATGCACCAAGAAATTTTATTAATAATAAAGGATTCACCCCAGTTTTGGATCGATTGAAATTGAGTGATAATACCTGCCGCTGCCTTCATTACAGCATGTCAGGAAAATGTTAGTGAGTGTCATTTATCCCGGTCGTCAACCTATAGAGCTCGTCTTGTAAATCGACTTGAAGTACACAAAGTATTATGGATAAATTTAAAGAAAATGCACCAGAATTTCTGGCTCTTTATTGGCATGTAAAATTAAGAAAAGACAGTTGGGGCAATGAGTTTGAAGCGCTTTTTGTGTTAGTATCTGGACCAATCACGCGCAATGAAGGCAAATTCTTGGGTGTGCTGCTGCTTGCCAAAGCAACTGGAAAAGCACAAGCTGACGCACTTTTGACCTTTGAAGCATAGAATGTAAAGAAGATTCAAGCTTCGGTAATTGATACAACTGCGAGCAATACTGAATGGAATAATGGTGCGGGAAAACTTTAAAAAAAAGCTTGATCTCAAGCTGTTTTACAAAGCCATACAGACATCCCATCTAAAAGCTTGTAATTAAAGCAATTTATACCAGTTTGTTTAGTGAATCGACTGCACTGGAGGATGCACATTTTAATAATTTCCAAAGTAATTGTTAAGACATTGACAAGAGTTAAATTACAAGCAATTAGAACTGTCATGCGAAAGGCCAAAAGAAAGATCTATTGTCGTTACTGAAGAATTAAAAGCACTTAACAATGTCGAAAAAGCTTCTAAGGCAGTTCTAATTCGCGAGGACTACAGTGTGTCAAATATATGCTCGCTTTACTTGGTAACGCTTCTTCTGGTTTTTTCACTACAAACCTGGGGAAACTACGAGCGCTAGATGGATGGGAACAGTGCTATATAGCCAGAAAATGTGCAAGTGGTCCAACCAGATGTCATAGAAAAGTGACTTTATTTCTTCGTCACGTCAATTTCTGGCACTCTTCTACGCTCCTGCATGGCTTAAATCAAGTATGGGTGTAGACGCCCCAGTTAATAAACTAGATTTTTTGATAAAATATTAAACAGATGATATTGTCGCAAATGCAGCATTTAAAACTACTTTTAAGCCATACTTGGTATTTAACTGAAACTGCTGTTGCATTCCCGTTGTTTAGTAATTACTTTATGATGACCGCTAAAGTAAAAGAAACAATTGCTTTGCGACTTTTCTCTACATCATCTCTTGATAAGTTTTGACGTGGTGTGCCTCAATTTAGAGCAAAGATTGAGGTACAAACGCAAATACCAGATTTGGTTGACCCAGAAACATGGTTTTGTTTCAAGGACTCAATTCAGACCACAGCTCGCTATATCTTTCTCCAGAATTATGGCCTGCAGGAGAGTCATTTTAAAGAGGGAAACATTTTGTTACAAACATTAAAAGTAGTGAATGATGCAGGTGACAGAGGGGTAAAGTTGCAAGCTGACTGTGCAGCCATTTTTAACTGAAAACGAAGAGCAGTGAGAGCGTTTGTTGCAAATTGTTGAAAGGCATCGCCAAAAATTTCTTAATAGTCTACACAAAGTTTCAAACATTAACTCTGATTTCATAAACCGATCCTTCAAGAACTGAAAATTATCGTTGCTACTTAAATTTTTGTGATTATTCATTCTCGATTACATGACAATTGTATTTACTAAAATTTGTGAGGGTCTTTTAGACACCTTGTCAAACGTAATTTGCAATACCGGTACTCATTTCATTGAGGGAAATTGCAAGACGATTGTAAAATTGATTTGCTTTGAAAATTGGCATTGGACAGCTAGGCTTATTTGAACAAGGTCATTGTTATATCAAACTAAGCTGGAAGTATGTTTTTTTTCTGATTTCTACCAGCATAAATTTGAGTACTGAACAGCCAGTATACAGAATAATTATTACGCACCACAATGCAATTTTAAGACTTATTAAAATTATTGGCGTAGGAATATTCTATTGTATTGTATATGTTTATCCTCATCAATTCACGAGAAAGGTAATCGTGTCGCGGTCTCTTGGACGGGACGCCCGCACTCGCTTGGAAGTTGCCATTTCCGAGCTGTCTGGGCCACCGGTCTTTTACAGAAAGGTGGGCGTCCAGTTTAGTGCCTTGCCCATTGACACAAGCGAACTTGCCGGCTTGTTCTCCACAATCTGCCTCTAAATGCCGAGCGCCATGAAGGGAAGCTGTGGACGTTATTTTTAGGTCTTTTGGTAAGACTCGACAATGGGAATAAACCCCAGCTCTGCTGAGGGCGAAGCAGACGCTCTTACCACTACACCATCGCGTTGGTATTCGGTTGCGCTGTGTGACTATTAGACCGATTCAAATTAGGAAACTGTGTTCTTGTATTGTAAAAGATGGCCGGCTATACCAAGTTGCATTGCAGTGGCATGAATCAATCCAATTGGTTAGGTATTGAATTGGTAATGTTTTGTTAAGAACCCAACATTAGCAGGTGATTTTTTGTGTTTACAACTACGCAACAATTATATAATATAGTTATCACTACTACTATACAGTCACTTATGCATTTTAAAAATACGGGGTATATGCTCAAACTGCTTTTAACAATACTTTAAAGCATGCTATGCTTTAAAAACTAAAAAAATTGAGAAATAGCAAAATGACGTCATCATTGCAACCCTCGTTGAAAATTTACATCAACTTATCAAGTTGTTTGCGAAGACCTAACTTATTAGATTTTTCGAAATATGGATTAAAGGACAAATGGTGTCATAAGGGGATTTTCCTAGTAAGTAAAAAGCTAACATTTTTAATGCTTTTAAGCGGAAGCAAAGAAAATATTTTTTCAGAATTGTTTGGTACACAAGTCATTTTTTAGGTCTCAAGCATGGAATAAAATGCGGAAACCTTGAAATTTTTAAAATGACCTAGATCTAAGCACCCCTGTTGTGCAACGGTGATCGATCGGTACCTTTGTAAATCACAAACTCGGGCGATTTCAAATCAAGTGAAAAACGAATTTCTCTTATTATTGGGCACAACACTCATGTCAGATGGGCCAAGACCCCAACATCTGACACACAAGGTCGAGGTGTGATTGTATTATCAAGTATAACAACAGAACCCCACAAAACGTTGGTTTTCAATAATTTCGAAGTAGATTATGACGCAAAGATAATTCAGGATATCATGAACTGATTTTACAATAAACTCACCAAAGACAAAACTAAGGCTCAGAAGGTACGCAATGTATAGTTATGGCCCCTTTAAATATTTGCTCTCAGCTATTCGAATGTGAGCTAGGGCTTGTTCCAATTTTAAATGCATTACCGGTAACCAAAAAAATTAATAAAAGCAACCAACAAATCTGTTCACTTAAAAAATGAGTTACATGTCTAAAAGGAGAACACTGCTCTACCCAATACAACACAACGCTAAGTGACTGAAAAGCATCTGCCACTGCAGCAAAGCTTATTTCGTGCAGACAACGACTCAGACGGTCATTTCCGTACAATCGCCGATATTCCACGAGCGTACCATGGAGTTGCGTTTGTGGCGGGATTCATTTACATAATTGGAGGGTTCGATGGATCAAATTACTTTAACTCCGTTCGGAAAATGAACGTTTCTACTTTCGAATGGACGCAGGTAGCGGGTGATAAAAAACTTAATGTTAACAACTCGAATAAAATATAAAAATAACTTCGAAATCTATTCAGTAATATTACAATTCATCAAAATTTTCAGGAGCCATCGATGCTGCAAAAACGATGTTACGTAAGTGTTGCAGTAGCGGATAAAAAAATCTACGCTCTCGGCGGGATGAATGGAGAGACGAGGTAAGAAGCAAGCTCAGGACTCTGCAAGTGTAATACTAAAATAATGCGACCATTTTTCGCTGTTTACCCGGTCTCATTTAACAAGATTGTTCTTAAAAAAGTGCAATGGTGCACCAGGCGAATGGAAGCAGTCATTTTATTACAAGCAGGTAACTGAAAACGAGCATATGCTTTCCAAACCAAATCTCGCGTGGACTTGCAACGAAGTCGAAGAGCAAAAAAGAGCCTTATCATGTCATATTCGAATGCGCACGTGGTCGCCACTTGCAAGCACCACAATGCAACCCATAAAACAGCAAATAACGTTGGAGCAAACAGATACAGTAACTTCGGATATAAAGGATTTCACTTATAAAGGGACCATTTCAAATGGTCCCAATGATTTTTAATGTAAAATAATACTAAAATATTCGCTTATAAAAGATCCGGATATAAAGGATTTTCGTTTATAAGGGATTAAATTTCAAAGTCCCAATCATAATTTTCTTGGTAATTTCAGTCGGTTATAAGGGATCGACGCGTCAAAATAATGGTCGACATCGACATCAGTTCTTTAAAATCTTTGAAAACAATGATTCATGTTCATGGTCGATGCATCTAAACGTTTTTCACATCTTTGATACAAAGAATCATTTGCACAAAATTGAACCGTAACACTAGTTTCCAAAAGCGGGCGTTCCGATTTCGAACTTTGCGTCAGTCGGTTACAAGGGATTTTCCCAGCGGATCCCTTATATTTGAAGTTGACTGTACTAACTCAGGACTATCATGAACCTATAGCTGCCCACCACAGTCGAAAGAAAAAATGAAACTGCATGTTATGTTACGGAAGCCAATAGATTAGTCGACAGATTCTCAATGACAACACAAAACCTGGTACGCGCAGAGGTGATGTCGAAACAGCTATTTATCAAGATTCTTAAACAGAAAGCCTCTTCTTACACTTCGACATTCAAATATATTGACATTTTATTGGCCTCAGCCACTTATGTTAGAGTGCACCACGGCTTGTTAGCGTTTTCCAGATCGACTTGTAAACTTGCCTTTTCAATACAATGCGCCCCAAAACCATTCACATCAACAACATTTGTTGTCAGGGATCGTCTCACGCGCGTACATTCAAAGCTTACATTGATTCGGGTAACTAAATTTTTAATATTTCAGACTTAAAACTGGTGAATGTTACGAGACGAACACGAAAACATGGAAAGTTCTTCCCGATATGAACGAGCGGAGAAGTGACGCCAGTTCCACCGCTCATAATGACAAGGTGCAGGAATAACTTTTTGCCCAAAGCATTTGCAATTTTCCATGTCCCCTTTTGTGAGCCCACAACCCTTTTACAGCGTGAGCTCACAGTTCTTCCACAATGCTCCATCAACGTTACCTCCCACCGTGTCACCTCATAACCAGTTCTCTTCAGGCCAACTTGTTTTGGAAAATTGACAACTTATTGGACACACGAGACTGTTAGGTCAAAATACACAATTTTCAAACAATTACAGATACACTTTTTAAGCAAAATAGCCACGCGTTCAAAGGTTTTTGTCATCACAAGCAATAAGTTTTGCGCTTCTGACAGAAGCAACGATTTTTTTCTCAGCAAAATCGTCTAGATTTGAAAGTGCTGCAGATCAGCGTGAGCCAGCCAGAAATCGCTGTAAAGATCAGAATAACTGTTGAAAACAGTAGCGCTGTCTCAATCGCACGTTAACAGCATTGCATTGCAGGTTTACATCGCAGGCGGATTCAACGGACAAGAGTGCCTCTTCACAGCTGAATTTTACGAGCCCGATGCAATGACATGGACACGGATAACTCCCATGAGGAGCAGAAGATCCGGAGTTTCCATTATATGCTTTCATGATTTGGTGAAGATCGTCGTTTGTAAAATCTAAAAAAATTAAAAATTATTACCCAAAGCAAATTCAACGCGATCACTCCTCAAGGAAACGTTACAC
Source organism: Trididemnum clinides (assembly GCA_963675345.1). Lineage (NCBI taxonomy): Eukaryota > Metazoa > Chordata > Ascidiacea > Aplousobranchia > Didemnidae > Trididemnum > Trididemnum clinides. The sequence continues at coordinate 328,952 of OY776297.1, forward strand.
GCATATTTGTCATATTTCGTTAAAATTTTCCTCACGCTTTTTTATAGAATAAAAATCATCGACACTTGTATTTCAACTACCTGACATTTAGATCTATGCAATTGGAGGATTCGATGGTGTTAACCGACTACGAGATGGTGAAGTGTATTCACCCACCATGAACTCGTGGAGCAGCATCAGCAGCATGAAAACACCGAGGTCAAACTTCGGTATTGAAGTTATCGGCGACAAAGTGCTAGTAGCGGGAGGTTATAATGGTGAGAGGACGACTGGAGAAGTAGAAGTGTATGACGACATCACAAATCAATGGTACGGCCACTGAATAGCAATAAACTTATACAGGGTTACAAAGCACCAATTTAAAATGGTGAAATTCATTTTGTAGTCTTCTGGGAAGAGCATGATGAGTTTCAATTTCAAATAAAAAAGAAACACAATATTAAATGAACGTGGAGTTCGGAAGACCGTAAAGTGATTCAGGTCTTCGGGCTCGCCAGCGGATCATACAGATATCGCAGTCGATAAATCATAATTTGAGCCTGAAGCGATCCGCTTTTAATGCACAGCTGGGTCAGCAAGCATCAATGGAACGAGCACCTGCCGTTTGCACGTAACTGCTTTTTATCAAGTACTTCGCTAAGGGCCGAGGGTCGCGCTTAGATTATATAACTTTTCACCACTACTCCCTATCATCAAATAAATGCCAGCCCAAAGTCCAAATATTTAACGTAATTACTTTATAGGCTTTAGCCCTTAGAGTGACTAAACTACTTACACTTAACTGACTTGTCCTGCTCCACAATTTTTCTGACGAAACTCTGGTCTTGGTAAGAAGCTAATCTACCGGTATGCAGTGCACAGCTACCAACAGCTTAATCATCCGAATGCAACAATAGACCAACTTTTAATATAACATAAGATCATAACGTTCGGGTTGAGTTAGTAGAGGTTTGTCAACACAAACCTCAACCATTAAGCCCAGTATTTAAATACTAATCGTGGAGACACTTATCTAAAAAAAAGTGGTTCATGCCATGGGTGACTAGTAATTTCGTCACACAACTTAATTTTGACCCTTGAAACGACCGAATCAGCAACCCGGAAAAAATTTATCTCTTATTGCGGTTAAAGTTGTGTACCAATTTTGTTTCACAACCGTACTTAACCTTGACCTTTGCCCTTAAAAATATTCAAAGTGAATCAACAAAATGGTAGGTAGTGTATTTGCCATTAGAGTAGTGTAAAAGAGCACATACTTTAATAGAGTGCAGCTACGTTGACAGAGATCAAAAATGTTATATACGATGTAATTAAATCGGAAATGTGACTTGTTTTGTGGGAATTCGAAAACTTTTCTTCGCATTGCTGCTAAATGAAGTTATGTGTCAGAGAGACGAAACTACTAGCAACTATGACACTTATCTGGTCCAGCACCAGATAAATTCGCAAAACCATTTCTTGGTGTTTGTATGAAAAGCAGTGGCAATATTGCCATCTGCTGTAAAATGAAATTAAAATTATTTGTTTTAAATTGTTTCTGATGGCTGAATATTTGACGCATTTAACAAACAAAACTTTATTGGGTTGAGAAAGCACCTAGCAATCGCCTAATCTTAAATAGCAAACAAAAACAAAGTTTTAGATTTCATGCTATAGATTTTCACATTATTTTTTAGGGCTACGTGCTTTAGTCAATCTTCAGTGCCTGTACTTGGCTTCAGGTCATAGTTTGCCGCTGAAGCAGCCCGTTAATAACAATCGGTCACCAGCTTTAGAGAATACCATAAGCCAATGGTCGGATCCACAGGGCTTATAATGAATTGATTGCTTGTTTATTTCTCTTTTTGCATTTACCGTTGCCGTACTTCACATATTGGAAACTGCTGCATCGGTAGCCTAGCATACAAGCTAGAGAAATTCTGTTTGACCACAATCATAAATGATGGCTAGCAAGTCGGCCTACAAGGAAAAATATTAATGATGAAAGCAACTATTTCCCGAAAAAGTAATATTTTTAGCTCGTGCTACTGCGACAACAGCATAAAAAGTTTTGTCTTTTTAGCTTATTATCACAAAAATCTAGCCTTTTCCAGCATATTTTTTTAAAATCTAGCCTTTTCCAGCATATTTTTTTTTAAATCTAGCCTTTTTAATCATAAACTTTTGGCAATACTGAACTTGACTAAGTTTGCCCTACATGAACGTTTGCGGCCATCTTGTTATTTCGGAGTTGTGGCTTTTCTGCAAGAAACCGCATCAATGCAACTGTAAATTCTCGGAGCTGGTATATTTGCTGCGGTGTTATTTCTTAATTTTTACAATTAATAAACGCTGCAATTTTGCATCCCATCAGGCTACGACGCTTTCCTTGTGTTAATTTTTTTTCCATGGCTTGTAGAAGATGCAAGTTGCGCACTGCAGCTGAACAAGACTGGAGTTTCTTCAGATACAGCAAGTTTTTGAATAAAATTCCAGTCATTATCGCTTTTGAAATAAAGTAGCTTTATGCTACCGGCAACATTATAGCTTTGAGAAATTTTGGCAAACATAGGGATTGAACTATTGCAAACATAGTGTTATTACACATACCTTTTCCTATGGAAATTTGGTCAGAACTCGCTAAGACACACTGATTGTCCTCAGTTTTATCCTTTTTCTGCTGTACGTGTTTATAATACTACCCCGTCATGCTACTTCCTGGTAACCTTTTCAGAGTTATAGCATTATCCTAGGTCTCAAACTGCCTGACACACACTGATTGTCCATAATTTTTATACTTTTTCTGCTAGATCTGTTTGGCAGTACTGGCCAGTTACGTTATTTCTTGGCTATTTTTCATAATTGAGGTATTATCCTTGATCAGAACTTGCACCAGACAAACTAGTTGTCAACAGTTTTATACTTTTTCTGCAGCACCTATTGCGCTCTACTTTCCAGCATGATAATCTCAGGTTGTTTTCAGAATTAGGACATAGTCCCAACGTCCTCTGTAGTAGAAAATTTCAGACTTTCTATACTACTTTATCCTCTTGCACAAAAATAAACGATGTTACTCATGACTGCACTTCTTTAAAATAGTGACCTACTAATCTCAATGCGAATGTTTACTACAGTAGAATTCACCCACATCGGCTTCGGTAACATTAGCTATTCGTCTATATCAGCGCAATTTCTTTAGTCCCAGCAGAATTCCTATGTTATGCGTATATTTAAGTTCGTCTATATAACCACTTCGCCGATATATGCACCCTTCTTTGGTCCCCAGAAGTGTTTTCTTCGTATGCAACGGCATTTTCTTCATACCTCCAGACGGTAATCGCTGCTTTGAGCTAACTTACACAAAAAATTTCTGCGCATGCAATTACTTCACACCTTCAGACGGCAGCCCCTGCTATTGATTATCTGCAGCTGTTTGGTTTAGTTTCTTTTGTTTTCTTCTAACACACAGAAACACAGTACCATTTACTTTCCACTGATCATTTAACCTAATATGCAAACTCACAATCCACAAAGCTGATTAAATCCCTAGGACAGGTGGTGCGGGTCGTGAGTAACGGTTGACCGGCACGTGACCTGATTTATGTGATTTGCGACGACATATTTGCCGGCTGCATGCGCTGCATACAATAAGGCTTCGTCGGACTCTTTGAAGGGTAAAAATCCAGACACTTTAATTCGAAATAAAGTTTTGCAACTTAAGTTGTCATGGCGATTTTTATCAACGTTTCAAAACCAAGGTTCACTTTTATCAGCTTAAGTTGGAGCATGGTTGTACTTGGGATTGTTTTGCTTTTACTCTTTGAAACTAAATAGAACTTTAGTACTGCAGGCTAGAAAGCTTAAGAAATAAATAGAAAATTTTAAACCTTAAATGCAGTGCTAGATTTCTACATACTGTAATAACAACACATAACAATCCCACAAGAACTGACCTAAACACTTCTAACTGCAATTGTACGAACATTAAATGTGTGTGTGTGTGTGTGTGTGTGTGTGTGTGTGTGTGTGTGTTACCCCTCCTCTTCCTTGGGATGGAGGTACGGCATGAACGGTAATTCAGGTTCATGCCGTCAACCTAATTGATATTAGGCTAGGGGAAAGATGGCAGCCCATTTCGAACCAGTCTTGAGTGACTGGTAGCCCCACCACCAACAAGGCGGACTGCCACTGGTGGGTACCCAAGAGTCGTCTGACGTGCTGGATTAGCAACTTCACAATTATAATCCGGTGAAGTATGGGTGGGGCCACCTGTCTGCCACATAAAGGTGGAGGCGTTCCGTTAAGTGCCTTGCCCAAGGACACAACAAGCAAGCTTGCCGGCTTGTTCTCCACACTATCCCTTTTTTATGCTGAGCGCCAAGCAGGGAAGCTGTGAATACCATTTTTTAAAGTCTTTTGGTATGACTCGACTTAGAGAATGAACCCCAGGTCTACCAACTACAATGTGGACGCTCTAACCACTGCACCATCGCGCCGGTAACATTAAATCGGCTGTTAAATCAGCGACGTCACCATTGACCAGAAACTTAGTGTTGTACAAGTAAACAGAAAGTTTGAAACAGTCAGCAAGCTGAAAAATGTCGAGCAAAAGGAAGTCTTCCTCTTTGGAAAAAGTTTGAAATTGTAAGCAAGTTCAACAATGGAAATGCAACAAATGTTACAAAACTAACTAAAGAATTTGAAATACCAAGACAAATCTTGCAGTCAATATTGAAAAATAAGGAGAAAATAATCTCTGAATATGAAGCAGGGCGTAACAGCGAAACAAAAAGAGAGCGAAAACATAAGTTTGATGCCGTGTACGAGCCTTTAATAAAAATGGTTTAAGTGAGTAAGAGATCAAAAAAATTTCGGTCAGCGGAGAAATGTTGCTGTTCAAGACCCAAGAATTTGCATGAGCTTGTGGCTACGATGATAAGGACACACTGGATGCAAACTGGGTGAACAGATGGAAAGCCAAAGAGGAAATCGCATACAAAAAGTTACACGGGGAAGCATTGTCTGTTGACCAAAGTGAAGTAGATGACTGGTAATAACATTGTCTTCCAGAACTTTTGAAACGGTTCAAAGCTGAAGAGATATTCAATACAGACGAAACTAGGCTTTTTCATATATGTCTACCCAACAGATCTCATGTTATGAAAAATGCGCAGGTGGAAAGCTATCCAAAGAAAGGATGACTGTTTTAGTGGCAGGGAGTATGGCTGTCGACATAAGATTGGGAAATCAGCTAATCCAAGATGCTTCAAAAACGTCAAAAAACTGCCACTACCCTACGAACATAACACTAAAGCTTGGATGACCTCTACCATTTTTGAGCAGTGGGTGAAAAAGCTGGATTTAAAATGAGAAAGCGTCAAAGAAAAATTGCCCTGGTGCTTGACAACTGCACAGCCCATCCCAATGTGAGTGGTCTAACGAACATTATGCTCGTATTTCTGCCTCCAAACACCACTGCTTAAACCCAGCCAATGGATGCTGGTGTTATTTGCAGTATTAAAGCAGATTATAGAAAGAGCCTGGCATAGCTACGTCTCCCAGCTTTTGATGAAAAAAAAACTTGCAAGATCAATATCTTGGATTCACTGAAGCTTCTCAATCAAACTTGGAATTCAGTCTCTACAACAGCAATTAGGAACTGCTTTAACTCTTTCGCTCCCGCGATCATCGATTGATGATCTCGTGTTTTCAGTGTTTACCTCAAATTTTTTTAAATTGAGTTACAAAATTAGTTTACTAAAAAATCAATTTCTGACTTTATTTTTCATCCGATTTTCATAAAATTTTCAAAAGATCACGCTTATTTCCTCACGCATCGGAAGATGTATAATTTGTGCCCTAATTCTTGGATTTTTATACCCAAAAACGGTTAAAAACACCAAGAACCCAGTTGCAGACGACAAAATCGGACAAATTCTCAGCACGTACCAACTACACTAAAATCAAATTGAGATTACATCTTTACCACAATACCAAACCCTTTATCATTGACACAGTCTGAAAACTACTCTTTTGGGGCATCATTTGACAAAATTTCAAGCGATAATAATAAATTTTACTTTCTTAAATTTCCAAATTTTTTAGGGGTCTCAAAACCCCCCCAAACAAATTTGAGTAATAAGTAGATAAAAGTAAATTTAGTGCGTAAAAATATGATATGTTGCTAAATACCAGTCTCATTTGAAAGCTTAGGAAATTTGCTTTCCAGCAATATATAACTTTAAATAGTTTAGACTAAGTGCTATATGATATTTACTGATCAAAAATGAGTACTGTACATCATGTCAGTTCAAAACCCCCAAAATTTTTTGACTTACCTTCACTAAATTATAATTTTTAGAAAAACTACACCCTATAAAAAGATAAAATAAATTGCAAATGTTTCACCAATAAAGTCGTCATTTTGTATCAAGTTTCCAAAGAGACAAGAAGCGAAATACAAGTTTAAAAGCTAGAAGTTTGGCTTTCGTAAATCAAAGTTTGCTGTATCCCTCTTGTTTCTCAAGAAATGGGAAGGGTGTAAACAAGCGGCTGTTTCATTGTCAGTGACAGCATTTTCTATTTAAACTTAATATTTTCTGAATCTTGAAGAAATTCCCTGTTCAAAAATACATAATGTTACATGGTTTAGGCTAACCTCTAGCAGATAATAACTGATCATACTACCAAAATTTGGTACCGGTCAAAAAAAAGGTCATGTGTCTCAGAAAATTGCAAATTGTAGAAAACCTAGGCTTTTAGGTAAGTTTTGATTGATGTACCTTGAAAGCTTATTTCCTTAGCATCATTTTGCGACCATTTCTAAAAAAATTGGTAGAAATTTAAATCTGTAGTGATCTTTGAGGTGAGGGTACCTCTTTAATTTTGAAGACAACTACCCCCCAGTTGGGGGGGGTTTATTTGCATAAAATTTGCATATTCAAAACAAATTTTTTTTCTATTTGAAATCCTCAAGAAATGTAGATTTCAACGATATATCACACTTAATGTAGAAGTAGACAGCTGAGTAATGATTTACAAACAAACTTGAGGTACATAATTATGATTAGCCACCTTACGGACATTTTTTTTCGCTTTTCACGCGGGAGCAAAAGAGTTAAAAAGGTCAAGTTTTTCCGCTCTGAACTTGAAGACGATCTTGAAGCAACCGAAAGTAACGTTGATGGGTTGAAGGAATTTGGGAAAGAATTTAAGCAGGTGGCTTGGATTCCAGAACAATCACTTTTTCCGAGTATGCAGGAAACGATTCACCACTCCAAACTTGTAAAACAATTACTGAGAGCAGTATCCTAGATGATCTCATAACCACCGGAGAAAATACATCACAGGAAGAGTAAGAAGACAATGAAGACGCAGAAGAAGTTGAATTCACCATTTCCTCTCCCACAGAAGCATTGGCGTTAATGAGGCAGCTAGACAAATATCTCCGAAGTCATAACGACAGCGATGAAATGCTACGTCTCCTAGTAAAAACACAGCAATACGTAGTAGATTAATCTATCTCAAAAGCAAAACTGAAGATTAGTGACTTTTTTTGCTAGAAAGTGATTCAATAAAACGCATGCAAATACTTTCGTTTGTGTTTGTGCTGGTGTATGTTTAAAGTGGTAAAGATGAATGAAATGATAAAGATCAATGACTACATAATAAAATATTTCTCTTATATCGAATAAACTAGCACTTTCGGAATGATCTACAGCAATTCGTTTATATGGGCACTACGCCTATAACGGCACTTTTTAGAAATCCCCTGGAGGTGCTGATAGAGGCGAATTCTATTGCAGTAAAATCAACTTGCTTGGTTACCATTTTCAGAACATAAAGAGCTACTTTTATCTTTATGGTTTCATAGATCAAGTTCTTCGTTTTTTGAAGATGTTTTTGAGTGACAATATATTAATTTTTTTTTATACAGGGTGGGGAGTAAATATGGAAACACATGAAAATCAATACTATAACTCAATGAAAAATATATCAAACAATTTACAGATAGATATGTGCGATTACATAAAGGTCAATACAAAGCAAAATAGAAATTTTACTCGAAATGGCCCCCATCCTAATTGATTACCGCTTGCAATCTCCTGCAAACTCCTTCTGCAGAGGCACGCACCTGTTCTTGCAGAATTTCTTGCCACGCTCGCAATCGAGACCGTTTTAAATCATCAACATTGTGGTGAATTTTTCCACAGGCTTTTGAGAGTGAAAGAGGACAATACCTATCTCTTTTGGAAAGTGAAAGAGAACATTTTCAGGTCTTTGTGAACAAGTCGTCTCGGGGTTCTGGCACTCATGTTAGCGATCTTCGCTAGCAACCTTATGGATCTTTTCGGGTTTCTCCTTATCCTCTCTTGGATGCATTTAATCATTGATTTAGACCATTGGGAGCGTGGTCTACCACATCTCGGACGATCAGATAAATCACTTCTCTCTTTGAAGCGTTTCAAATGTTTTCCAGACAGTCGATCTCGCTATTGAAAGTGTCTTTACGATAGTGGAATCAGACTTTTCAGCACAGTGTAATGCGAGTATAGCTTTTCTCTTGCCTGACATTTTCAAACTGGCTAAAGTTTCCCACAAAAACAAATGGTGATGTGATGAAGTGTTGCAATGGCTATTCAATAAACCCTATTATCTAGTTTAGAAACTACTGTTGAGAAAAGACGATGAAGTTTAATTTGTTTCCAAACTTATGCTCCACCCTGTACAAGGGACTGAAAATACCCTACAACTACCACTCCAATCGACAAAAAAATATTATTACAGACTGCTTTACCACTGACAATTTATTATTACTAGCGAGAATTCTAGCCAGGATAATTATAAAATTATTACTAGCTTATACTATTACTTGGCCTACACCACCACGGCAAAGTTAGAAATATTTATCAACAAAATTTATAAGTAATTATGGTAACAATTTGAAAATAACACAGATGGAGTATTAGCTTTAGAGCTAACTAAAACGTTTGTCTTTGTTACCTAAAATCGAACTGCATATGACAAAACAATTAAAATTTTACAAAATAAACCATTTTAGGTGTAGCTTATCTTGACCAGAGGTCTTACAAGCATCCCCTTATTTCGAGTTTAGCTTCCATGAGGACTAATTTTCAACCGGCTTAGGAAGGCATTTCTTTTTTCCTTGTTGCAAATTATGATAAAACTTTATGATCCTTTATATCAGGGGTGGTCACAAACTGCAGCTGTTTTGACTGTTGATTTTATGTACAGTGATATTGCATCGAGGCATGTAACCTGCGGTCCGTCACACTCGATTTTATAGCCAGTGGAAGGGTACAAATGCACGATTTTGAGCTTTGAAAATAATGATTTCCAAAAAAAGATCTTCACCCTTTAGTGGGAGGAAAAATGTGTGTATTTGGACTTCAAAAACTAGAATCTCCAACAAAGGTCTTCACAGCAATTTACATGGCAATATATCGACGGAACATCACAAAGATTTGCAAAGAAGCTCTTTTATGCAACAAGTGTGGCCACCCCAGCTCTATATTGAAGGCACTGAAATTCGTAATGCACACTTGTAACACCAATTTTCTTCGCTGGTCGTTTTTTTAGGGAAAGGTTGCTATTTGAAACAATGCTAAATGACAAAGATTAAAAATTTAACACCCATGAACAAACCTTAGTGAAAATAGGATACAAAACTTTATCAAATAACTAGCCGGCTTGGCCAGCGTTGCCCAGCAAAGCCCTCCATCAGTACTGTCAAGGTTAACAACAACGGTTCAGCCGGCCAAGCCGTTTTTTCGCAATGGAGAGCTGGGAAAACAGTAATAAAAGTTTGTTTTTTCACATAACCAAATCTCGATCCGAAACAAAACTATGGTTTTTTGAACAGCAATTGATAAAAAAAGATTTGGGTGGGGGAGCTGCACACCAGCCACTACATGTCTACAAGTATCTCGAGCCCCTGGCAACGTCATATCTGCTCTGTTTTCACCATGGGCGTCCTTAAACTCACCACACTTCTATCCGTTGAATTAAGAAAGTGTTTGAATTGAAAGCATATGAAGTTTGTGGAAGGGCACCAAAGTGATTGACATGTATTTTCGTAATTAAGCTATTATTAAACATTAGGATCACGACTTATGATTATTTTGTAACTGTAACCTTATTTCTATGAACTAATGCCCCTGGCTGCACGCATGTTGCTTGGTCCCGGCATAAACACAGCCAGGCAAAGAGCAAACTAACCCGACATCAAACATTCACGGCCAAGTTATTACAATAGGCAGCGCCCCCATCAATAATGTCAAGTTTAAGAATATCAGTTCAGGGTTAGGCTTTATCCATTTAATAATGACATTTATGAGAACAGTTATAAAAGTTAATGTGTTGTTGACATAGCCAATTGTCGTTCCAAAATCAAAAGTACTGTTTTTTTTTAAAATAAAATCGACTAGGGCTTAAAAAAAAGTACAGCCGCCATTTTTTCCAGGTTTCTAGAGTTACTGGCTTCGTCTTACTCGCCTTGTTTGGTACGTGGAAACTGGACATGCTCATAATTGCAACCCCCAACGATTTTAAAGTTTTATATGTTTATTTTATAAGTTGTATAGAAGTATACAGCCGCGAAAAGAACAAATTAAACAATGCACCTACATTTAAGTTATTACAACAGCAGCCATTAGTGATGTTGAGATTAAGAACATCATAACCGCCGGCTGCGTCGGCTTCATTCAACTGGACAGGAAATGGCTTCAACATTTATATGATATGTAGTTCGATACTAATACTTTGTTGCAAAAGATAAAACAGGATCATCTTTACCTCCATAGTTCAACTAAAAATAAAAAAAAAGATGTATGCCAAGTAATTGTTGATCAGCCATGACAAATTAATGCTTAGCCCAACTGTTTCGAGGCACATATTGCTGAAAAGCAATTTCTTCAGTTTTCATACATTGATTGTTAGATCCTTATCATAACCTTTTTACAATAAACCTACCTGTTTTCACTCAGCGTACCACTTTCTTGGGAGAATAAAAAGTTACACGATAGGTCCTAAAGTTCACCGTTCTTAGCATAAAATCTGATAGTAAGTGCACATGTCATGTACTATCGGAATTGCCTTGAAATAACTTTTTATTTGTACAACAAATTTGAAAAATGACACAACTCAATTTTTAAGTAAGCTAATTTTGTAAATTAAGGATTGCAATTTTTGAAAAAACATCAAATGGTGATTTCTGGTAGTGAAAGACAGTGTTAATGGTTCCAAGCAGCATTATGACGACATCAAGCCGAGTGGAAGCGTGCAGAAAAAAAGCAAGAACAATGCTTAAATAGAGAATCTGTTGTTGCATCGTCAATTGACCTTAAACTGTTGCAGTTTTTCTTTTTATCGAGAGCACGTTGTTAATATCTCAGAAAAAAACGTTTAATTGCGTTTCTGCGATCAGTATTTTTTGAGAAAAAACAAATTTTACAATTGATTGTTAGTTACAAGTTTGATGTTTGTACGCTCAGCAGTTCCGGAGGAATTAATGCGAAAGAGCAGACAGAACTCTGCTTTATAGTATAGATTTCTAAATATTAAAAGTTGACCTATTTTTAGGTGTTCTATTAAAAATTTGTACATCAGCCGAAGTGCTTTAAGTTGTTGCGTGCTGACAGGAATTAATCATGAAGTGATTAGAAAATACTGTGTTCCTCGAGATATGGTATTTTCAAACAATGAAGCTGATAATCTTCCAACAGAATGGTACGTCGTTGATGGCCATGATATAGATCATGATGAAATTGGAGATGAATAAAAAGCAAAAACATTTTGTTGCCTTCAAGCAAGCAACATAGTATAGCTTAATGCATACCGAGTGGCGTTTTTATAATAAATGTCAATAAAAATAATCGTAAGATGGGGCAATATTTTTGTTAGTATCTTTGCCATAGATGCTTCTAAAGTGCTATAAACTTCTAGTACTAAACTGCCTTTATTAAGGGTGGAAACTGTTGCTGAACAACAGATAGATTTGCAACTTGCAAATCCATGCCAACAGACAAATTCCTGGCATATTCATTTTAATAAATTGTTAATGCCCCTTACGCCCGTATGCTGCTTTGCCAATTAGATGCAAGGTTTACAATTTCCATCTTCGCCTATAATTTTCAAATCTATAGTTTTTTTCCCTACTTGAAAAGAGTTGGCATGGATTTGCCCGTTTCATTCTAGGAGGCCCGGTTTACTGCGAAGTGAGATAGATTGAAAATTCGTTGGCATGGATTTACTCGACACGTCTATCAAAGGTCGCCCAGCTCCCACCTTGTGAACTGTCAATGCACTTGCCGCGAGCGTGATGGCATTGCCAAGACAAGGTGCTAGGCTATATATGCAGTGTTTAATCTGCTTTTTCAGATCAGTGTGTAAACTGATCTCCCAGTGAATATGCAGCCAAAATCAACCAATTTGTCAACCCGCTCTGTTAAGCAACGCAATACGTCTTCGGTTGAAGTCTCAGTGCTTCTGCATGTGCAGAGTTGGATTTTTTTTGTTAAGGATAACGTTAATGAGTGGGTTACTTTTGCTTGTGATGGAACAGGCCCTGCTGATGAGTCCAAAAGGACGAAACGCATCCAGGGATGGTCTGGTCTAAATTGGTTGGGTGGTGTACTCATTATTGTTTCCTGGCATAATTATTTTAATAAATTGTTAATGCCCCTTACACCCGTATGCTGCTTTGCCAATTAGGTGCAAGGTTTACAATTTCCATCTTCGCCTATAATTTTCAAATGTTTCACTGTTTATAAGTCTTCATCAATAAACCATTCCTCAACTTCAGTCTGTAACTGCTGACAATCTCGATTACAGTCAAGTATTTCACCCTCTGGGAGAGTGACAGAATTGTATGATATTGCTTTTAAGTTGTATTTTAAAAACAAGAGTTTTTGGACATTTTGTGGCCTCAGTCGAACTCTGTTTCCATTAGCAATATCACTTGCGACTTTAAATTCACGCTCACTAGAAACAGAGCTGACTGGAGATAAAAGAAAAATAAGGAGTTTACAATGAAAGATAGCTGAGAAATACATTTAGTCAGCAAATCATGCTGTGGTCATTCATAAGCTGCATAATGACCATACTCTCAATCCCAAAGACAATCAACTTGAAACTGATAAAAGACAATATTTGTTTGCTTTTCATCAGCACATGGAGTAAATTGCCTTTTATCCTCAGTCAAAAGCATATTAAATTTCCAGTCAAAAGTCAAGAATTGTTAAATTTATTGTTTGTTTAATTATCCCCGGCCACTTTTGATAGTCACCCCGGCCGGGGCCGGTCCAGGGCTGGTCTGGGGCAAAAATTGGCATTCCCGGCCGGGGCCTTGGTGTATCTCTACATTCGATCAATGTTTGTGTGTGCGAGTTAGTTTTTGAATCATTGCATGCAATTGATACTTTTATAAAAAGAAAATCTGTTAACAAGCAACGTAATAAAGCTTGCATCAAGATATTAACTGAATCTTATTGGATTCGAATCCTACGGATTCGGTATTCTGAATTGCCCATCCCTACTTGTGTATCTTAAGAGTTGTAAGTGTTGTACAGTACATTATTTGTGATTGCAGTACTGTACTGTTAACCCTTACAATGACAGTATCGGGTTGTGTTGAGAATAAACAAAACAAAAAATGTTTCTAATTTTCCATGTTCTTTATCCTTCAGTTTTCAGAAGAGTAAGCGTTTATGAATACTGATGTGCACAAATATGTGTCGAAATTCAAAGTAAGCATTCATGTACTGTATACCTGTATTAGCCCAAAGGCACTGGGAATTCTATAGTACTTTCACTTCACGGTTTTTCACTTATCGCGGTGAAGTCTGGAACGCATTAACAGCAACCTGCAAAGAAACACTGTATATCCAAACTCAAAAATCTGATAAATTCCTTCTCTACAATAATATCCACTTCTGCCTAGTTTTTGTACGTTTGATGACAATTGTACTCGAAAATATAAAAGAAAACACCACTGGATTGCTTGCAAATATGTGCTCTGACATAGAGTTGGCCAGTGCCCAAAAGTCAAATTTGGCAAAAACAGATGGCGCATAATCACAAAAATACGATGCAACAGTCTATACAAGCCATTAAAACTTCAAAACTTAAACTGAAAAGCTACAAACCTTTTACACATCCATCAAAAGACTATTAGCATTTACAGTCCAGCAACTTTTCAGCAAGCCAATTGACCTGCACCTTCACAACTTCCAAACATCTTCAACATCAGTCATTATACTGTTTATCCACCAACAATGATCATCTGTTTTCCATAAATCAAAAATGTGTTAACTTCAAATATCTTTTTAACTACATGTATATTGTTTTCAATTAAAAAGGCAAGAGATTGACATTAAATATAACTGCCACCAATATTCTCTTTTTGAGACATCAAGGGTTTTTAAAACTTAAGTTTGGTCAAAAAAAGATATCCTTATAAAAATTCAGTCATCGTGTCTTTTTTTCAGGCATGATAAAGTAACTGTGCTGCATAGCCCAACCATTAGTAAAAACTTCACAATCAAAAGTTATATTTTCCCACTGTTTGTGCCAACGCACTCGCGTTTCAACAAGTGCAATTTTCACTCCACAGCAAATATACAAACCTGCATCTGAATTGAATTGCCACTACACAGTTTAATTTAAACGTCAGAACATTCCTGATTATTATCTATTTAGTATTATGTGCATCTGTATGTGTAAGACTGTAAGTTATCTTGATTTGAACTTGTGTCCATATTTGCCAAGTGAATCTCCTTTTATTGAGACTTGAGTACTGGTAGCGAAGAGCTGATTATCATTAGTTACTGATAAAATTTGTTCTTCAACTTTTATGAGAGAAAAAGAACGTAAGGTTTGATGTGTGTATCAAGGTAATTCAATTTTATCACAAGGGTACATAGAATTGATAGCATATCTTCCAAGGGTGCACCAAACAAAAAAAGGTAGAAAAATCCAGAGCATTTTGCTTCAGTTCTTGCTTTTTATCTATTAATCAAAAAAAATTATTAAAATTTAAACATCACCAAAGATAGTCTACATAAGGCTTCCAAATAAGACTCTGGACCTAAAAAACTAGAGATGCTACTTAGACAGGAAAATTTCAAGGACTAGCCCCACCCTATTTCTAACGACAACTAACCCCACCTCTCAACCCTAACCCTAAAACCAACCCAAATGCTGAACTGCAATTCTGCTTTTCCATACTATCCAATCATCTTGACTGCTGCAGCATTCTGCACTTCAGTAAAAAAAATAGTCTGACATGAATAATTTCTGCAGGAATTTATCTTAAAACAAATTTGATGCTGCACTTTCAAAATATTGTGTTGCTTTTTTTTGGCTGCAATGGTAGTTCCTTTGAACCAGTCTTGTTATGCATGTGGTACTTTATAAAAATTGGATTCCTCTTCAACATATTACACGCATTAAAAAACCAGTCGGTGAAAAACTTAAGAAAAATTGTTGAATATTGACAAACTGAAAATAACAACAAAAACTGCCAAATTTCTTTTCCTACAGCTAGATTTTAACTGGGATCAACCAGACATTTTTTTGCGAATTCAATCTTTTTTTGGACTTACTACAGAGAGGGCCGAATCTGAATTATTTGCATTTTAATTTAACACTAAAATAATATTAACAAGCAGCTATAGTTGATCGCTTCAAGAAAAAAAAATCATGAGTTAGTAATTAAGCTGACAACACCACAACCATGCTAACAGAAAAAGAGAAGTCGGTTTAGCGCAATGGTGTTTTACAGGTCAATAGAGATGTGAACTGAAAAACCAACAATCAGTCAATCAGATATGTATTGCACTCATTGTAAAGGTAGAAAAAATAACATGGAAAACAATGACAGTACTACAAATTTTCTTCTCAAGTAAAATTAAAAAACAAACAAGCTGCATCTTAACAAATTGCTTGTTTCTTTTCATCCCACCATTTGTCACCCTGTTGAGAACAAAATTCAGGCTTTCTACACCAGACAAGTGTCAATAGTTTTGTTCTTAGGATTATGGGCACCTTAATCTATCCCACCACAAAAAATATAGGGCCTTTTTTGATCATTATTTTAATTATTCATCCTTTATCAGTGCCCCATCAAAGTTTTTGACAACTTGGGAGGCCAACACAAAAAATAAATATACAAAAGTATGGAAAAAACGCCTACTAAATTACATAAATACAGAAAGTTACTCAAACGCCTCCTTTAACTCACTTCAGTCACACAATTTCACATATTTTCAGTTTTATGGAATTCTACAAATATCCATCTTTCTCCGATTTCCAAACTTCTTCAGTTGGTATTTTTCTGTGTTTCATTTTTTAATTAAAGTTCTGGTTTTTCATAAATCTATGTTTGAGTACAATGTACAGAATCTAATAATTTTATTTTTAATACAAATTTTCTTAAATTTGAATTTCCATGTGTTGTTTTTTTGTGATCACAGCACATCAGAAACATCACTTTTGTTGCTTAAGACCATATGCCATAGTTTTGAAAATACGTGCCTTGACATAAACTTAATATGTGCCAAAATATATACATAGTTCCCACACAATTTTCAAAACTAAGTTCCATGACTTTCCATGATTTTCCAGGACTTTTTTACGAGTTTTTCATGACCATTATTAAAGCATTTTTAAATACATCTATCAGTTCACATTGAAATAGCTCTTTCGGTAACGAGATCAAATTCTTGTTAATTACTCCTAGTGCCAACGTTTTCATTTGCCAACATTATTTAACTTGCATTCCTTTATTATTCAATTTTAACATCTAGAAATATAATATTTGGTTAAACACAACTAACTACCACAAAGGTACTCTCACAAGGCATTGATAAAACATAATACTTGATAAGAAGACATTCAGTTAAATTTCTCATTTCCGGCATATTTAACTCAAACTATCTCAAATTTGAATTTGAATCTTTTAATGTTTTAGCTAACTTTCTAAGTCTTCTTAAATTATGCTTATGCTACTATTTGCTATAAAATGCAAACTAGCACATGCAACAACCCTGGACATCACAATTAAATTCACAAACAACTACAGTGAGGCTATGAAAACAATACGAAAATAATTACTTCTTCTAGCCAGAAAAAAAAGTCCTCTTTTATGGTCTTTAACCCTGCAATTTCTGAGCTGAGCTTTTTACTTAGAATAGCTTTATTTCTAAGCTGGAATATTATTGTTATTAGAATAATATCAAACCAACAATGATATAAAAGATTAAATTACAAAAATCCCCTTTACAATTATTATTTCACTGGATCAAGAAATAGTGAGCACTTCGATGTTAACTATGACTTCATGCAATCTAGGTACAACATGGATGAACAAGTTACAGTAGTTATAACAAGATGAAATGCCACATTCAAAATTAACAAGAAACATATACACTGAAAATTTTAGGGCTCAAGAAAATGATTCCACAATCTAACAGAAAGACATCTCTCAGTAAATCTGATATAAAAAGTTCATTTAACTTTTTTTCCTAAACAAGTAAATTACGTGGTGCTGTAGTTGCATTGAGCAAAAAGTATAATAAGAAATATAGTTTATCAACAACTCTCCCAGGAAAAAAACACATCAACCATCAAAGTTCAACAAAAAGTCATGATAGAGCATAGGCAATTTAAATATTGAACCAATGTGATACTTCTTAAGCATACAAAGATAAATGTCATTCCATAAACTCTAACTTTTTTTTCAAAACATGTACCTGGTCACAAAACTTTCTCTCATTTTTTTTACTTTCACGAATTTTCAGTCTGAAAGCATTCACCTTTGCAAGCAAAGTAAAATTGTGCTTCGCTTCCGCGTCTGTAGCTCATTTGTCTGCTTCTAGGCTCATAGCTTGGATGCTTTTGTTTAATAATTTTCTTTTACAGTCAACTTCACGAAATTCATCTTCTACAGCTTTCTTCTTTTTAGCTTTATCACTTTTAGCATGAAGTTTCCTTTATTCTTCCAAATACAACTGATATCGCATTCTTGCTACCCGAACATTTCGTTTCAGTTTGGGGGTAAAAGAAAGCTCACTGAAATGATTAGCACCATTCCTGACACTACTGTACACAAAGTAACTTGCAACTAAAGTTTTCTCTTGCAAGTTTTCAACCAAATGTTTGCTGTCGACTGAAAACTCTCTCTCAACTGCAGCTTGACCAAGTGAAAGCGTGAAGATAATTCTAAAAACTTTCCATACCTAATGCATGCTTTGCATCTTTCATGTAGTTCCAATAGAATTCATCAAATCTGTTAGTATTCATTTGAAACTCAGCAAGATGGTTTTGTTTCATTTTCAATACAAAGTCTTTGAACTGAGTAAGAATTTCGTTGAAAGCTTCTGCTGAACAACACTTTCTGTCGAGCAATACCTGCAGAAGTCACTCAAACTTAACCCGTGCTTCTGCGGAATTGGATATCAACTTCTGTGGTAGGACACCCACCAAACTCTGAACCAAAGAATACTTCCGAGGACATCTTTCCAACAGTTTGATTACAATAGCAGACAAAAACTTAATGCAATCATTTTTAAAAGATAAGATACATAGTTCACTCGCAGCTTTTTTTCTGTAACTTGTTTTAAAGTACCTCGAGCAGGAAAGCCAATGTCAACATGCTTTGGGTTTTTTTGGTTCTTTTTGTCAGCAGGGTCAATACTAGATAACTTCTTGAACGTATCGGCTTTTTCTAAAACTTCTTTTTTAAAAAACGACCCTGATATTAAATAACAAATCTTTCAAAGACAAAGCCAACAAATGAGTCATTGGAGCTTTGGTTTGAAACTTCAAAAAAATTCTTGCAGCGATTTTGCCACAGCAACAAAAAATTCCAGCTTAGCTTTAATTAGGGTATTGTCGCATGCCGATGCAACAGAAACAAAAGAAGCAGAAGCTGGAGCTGTTCTTTCACTCTTCACAGCTTTGACATATTTGTTGACATGAGGCCAAATTTTCAAAGCTTTTTCAGCAACTTTGACATCTTCTACCCATCTATGCTGACAAAACTGAGAGGGAAACAAATCCCTGTCTGTAATTGGAATAAAATTTTCCCTTCTGGCAGGAGTATCTTGAAAAATTTGGCACAGAGAACGCAGAGTTTTGCCAAGATTCCATCCAGATTCTTTTGCTCCATTTTCACAACTTCCATAGACAACATGCAAACTACAATTTCCAATATTTAGCAAGTCTGGGAGTTCTTCACCTTTGCGTTCTTGAAAAAAGATTGTGATAGAACTTTCAGTTTACATTGGGACCATCCATAGATATTTGCACCAAACTGTTGGGGTTAAGTAAAGCAATTCCATTTTTAAAATGAGTCAACATATCTGTTGCTGTAGCATGACCCATAAACTCTGAATTAAAGTATCTTTTGGTTATCTTATTGCTTTCACTGTCCCAGAATCTAACAATAATATCCATTTGCTTTTTCTGGTTGATTTGATTCAAGCTTTCATCAAACCATGAAGCATAGTACTTGGCTGCACGAATTTTCTCTATAAGCAGCTCATGAAAATAAGGATAAATGGCAAAACACGCTAAATAAGCACACTTTGTAGCTCCACATGAAAATGACTGTGCAATCTGACTATCTGGAAACATTTCAGAAAATAAATAGCTAATATCTTTGCAAAAACTAAATGAGTAGTGACTGGTTATTACTTTAATAAACCAAATAACTTCTGCATGCAACACTTCCTCAGATATGATCAAAGATGTGTTTGGTGAAGATACCGACATTGCTGACACATCACTGGTTTGTTCAGTTAATAGCCAGTGGATGAAACTTATTCCCCAGATTCGTTGGTGGTAGCCGCAGACCTATTTATCCTGCCAAAGAAGTCAGTAATTGATTGTGTGTAAGAACTTTGCTTGTGCTTCATAATCTGATTGTGTTGTTGGCTTTACACGTGGCTTCTAACAGCACCGATCCCATGTTTGATATATCAAACAATTTTCTGCACAACTTGCAGTACCCTTTACTGTCATCTTTTGACTGCTGCAGCCAAGCAGCACACTCTGGTTCTTGCAATTAAATTTCACAAAAGTGACACCGCTTGGATGCCATACCAAACACTGATTACAAACAAATTACTAAAACTCTTACTACTTACTAACACTTGTCTGTAACTACTTTCTACAACCTGCCTGGAAAATAAAAGTTTTGATATATCAAGTTGTTTTGTAGATTTTTGTATATAAAAGAAAAAGATTTGGCAATTGTCCTTCTTGCAGTTTCAAAATTGCGCACTTCTCAGAAGCAAGATTGGTTTTAGGTTAAGGCTCATTTGTTAGCAGTAAAGTTTGAGATTAGGCTTTGGTTAATAATTATATTTAGAATTTTTATCTAATAAAAACACGAAATTGCATCAACAGCACAGTGCTTTTGCTGCATGATCTACTCTTAAATCATGAGATGAAGAAAAAATATTTTTTGCCTACAGTAGTTACATTATATTGCTAGCTCTAAGTGGTTACAATCGATAGAGAGTGTCTTATAAGCGAGAAACGAAACGAGTCCTGAAGGCACAAGGCTTCTGAAGGAAGCAATGCTATTGAGAGATATATCAAATTTACAAAGCCATCCCTGGACACTTTTCATCGTTTTGGACTCATCAGCAGGGCTTGCCAAGGGCCAAGAGGTCCCCCCAATAGCATTAACGTTGACTTTTATAAAAACAAACTAACACAAAGCACAAGACTTACGTGCCGTTTACTTTTGAACAAGGAAAAGGTGCATATCACAAAGATAATTACCTTTAACAGAATTATATAACATATTACAGAATGAAAATATCTATGAATTTTTGGAGATAGGTAACCAACAGATCTTGATACTACAACGTAAGTTTATGATTATAACTATGAAAATATAAGTCTTGAATAGAGTATGACTAAGTGTATTGTACTTTTATAGCCTTCCCACCTGACTTGGGGTATCACATTGCCACATCACTTCACTTGTTATACAAATAAATATCATACATTATCCTGCTAAAATTGAAAAATCTATGAAGGTATTAAAACCGATTGTATTTGCTAAGTAACTGCTTCTGGTATTACTAACTTTAAAAAAAATTTTTTTTCAACTCTCAGCAAAATTTCATCAACTTTCCATTTTTAACAAATTTTCCATAACTTTCCAGGAAAGTTTTTTTTCCAGGATTTTTCATGACCATGGAAACCCTGTATATAACCACTTTGTCAAAAAATTTAGCCTGATTTTAACTAATCTCATCATTTAAGAATGAACAACAATATGCAACATGAGCCGAAAAGACTGATTTGCCACCTGACATTGGGCCAGACTTTAGATATTACATTTAACTGCATTCATTATCTTGACTTATGCTTAGCGTTTGGTTCATTAAAAACTGAAACAAAATCAGAGAGCGAGATAAATGCAGTTCTTCTGATATTGTACCTGTACACAACATGTAAAGTTAGGGTTAGTTAACATCACGAGACATTGCTATGGATGTCATAAACATTGTAAACATCTACTATTCACAAGAACCTAATAAACCTGAACCTAATTTTGGACCAATCTGTTCAAGGACTAATAGTTTTCTTGCCATATCATACCTAAATGCAAGATCAACCATGAACAAGCTATCAATTTTGGAAAACTACATTGCTAACATGTGTGCCAAAACCGATATTTTTTCTTCACAAAAACATGGCTTAGCTGCACATTACCTGATTCTCTATTTTGCCCTTTAGGATACAATTGTTTACGTTATGATCGTGTATCTAGAGAGGAGATTGAGTTCTAGTAGTTTATAACAATAGAGTGAATGTTACAAAAGCTTTTCCTCCAACAATGCTAGACTGTGCTGAATTTGTGATAATTCACCTTTCTTCTGACTGAGAAAAATGCAAAGCTAGATTTGTGTGTCTTTACCTTTCTCCTAATGCTGCTATACAGAAAATATTGAACAAGTTTGATGGATGTTAACATTCTTTGTTAATGTCAACTTTCCCACTTTCATACTTAGTGATTTTTATCTACCTCAATAGATTGGGGCATTGCTGTTAGTCATGGTAAACCCAACCACCAAGCTTTTGTCGAATTTTGAATAAACAATTCTCTGACTCAAGTAATTGATGACCCTACTCACTGTGATGAAAATATTTTGGATTTTTCACTCTGCAACAACTTCAGTGTCAACAAGTTTACAATCACACTATGTTGGCACTCCCTTGTGCAGTTCTTCTGATCATTCCTCCATTTATTTTTTATGTGAAATGGACAGTAAAGACAGGCTCGACCAAGCCTAACTGAAAAAATTTCAGGAGAGCAAACTATGAGGCTGTTTGCGAAGAGCTACACTGCATTAACTGGGAATGGACTTTGACATCCAGTGGTGTTTGTGTCAATTATTGTATGACCACATCTTAGGCATTTTATCCTGTGCTACTGAAAAGTATGTTCGCCTTGAAATTTCATCTGAATCAATTAAAAAACATCATTACTTATCTAAAACACTAAAACAGAAATTAAATTTTTATCGTGAGAGCAAAAATGACCCTCAGTACATTTCTGCCTATAAAGCCAAGTCCAAAGAGTATGACTGATGAGTCAGAAAATGGTATGATGATTTTGAAATGTCAATTTGTAAAAATCCTACTAATGCAAAATTATACAATTACATAAATAAGAAAATTCATGCCAGAACCAGCATTCCCACTGTCCAATCTGAAGATGGCCCCTTAGTCACTTTATGTGACAAAAAGGAAAATTTATTTAATTCTGTTTTTCAAAAAGTATTTATAGATGATAATAATGGTTATCTCCAAACTGACGGCCTCCTGCCCAGTCATAAATGCATGCAGAACATTGAAATAACATTTGCAGATGTTGCTAAAGCCCTACACAGATTAAACACTTCCATGCCATGATATCCTGACAATATACCTGCTTATTTTCTGAAACAAGTCGGTATTATGTTAGTGCATATAATTACTTATTAGTTCAACCTTTCAAACTTACTTAAAGTGTCATACCAAATGTGTGGAAACGTGCCATTATTACACCTATATAAAAAATAGATTCTTGTGATACGCCCAATTACAGGCCTGTCTCACTTACTTA
This sequence comes from Trididemnum clinides, assembly GCA_963675345.1. Taxonomy (NCBI): domain Eukaryota; kingdom Metazoa; phylum Chordata; class Ascidiacea; order Aplousobranchia; family Didemnidae; genus Trididemnum; species Trididemnum clinides. The sequence goes on from OY776297.1 coordinate 352,080, forward strand.
AGCTCTCTGTTGCATTCTAGAAAGTAGTATTGCAGAAAAATAATGGATCATTTATTATCAATCTTTTACCTGATAGCCAATTTGGATTTTTACCAGGTAGATTTACATGCACTTAACTGCTTGAAGCTTTGAATAAATGGTACATACCTATGTCTCAGGTACAAACATTTATATTGTTTATACTTATATTTCCAAGGCATTCGATACTGTGTCACATACAAAATTGCTTTCTGCTTTAAAATTGTATGGCATTGCAAATAATACTTTTAACTGAATACATCTTTTGGTACTTGTGGGTTATCTGTCACCACTTTTTTTCACCAGGTATTAAATTACTATTATTTAACTGTACATATAATGTTTAAGCCTAAAATGAGTTTGGGTTAGGGTTAGGGTAAATAATAGTAATTTAATACCTGGTGAAAAAAAGTGGTGACAGATAACCCACAAGTACCCATCTTTTCATCACAGACAGATGCCAATGTGTTCATATTAATAATGCATTATCATCTTTTTTACCAGTCACTAGTGGTGTTCCACAAGGCAGTATGCATGGACCTCTTTTGTTCTTAATTTTTATTAATAATTTGACTGTGTCTTGCCATCCTAAACATACTGTTAGTGGTATGTTTCTTTATGCTAATGATGCCAAACTCTTTAACACAAATTCACACTGAAGGAAGGAAGCTTAATATGTACAGTATATGCTATGCTAAACAATTAGTAAAACCAACAACAACAATACGGCATAATCTCCCAGATGTAAGTGGGATTTCATTAAATAAATAAACTTTAATCACTAACCAATTCAGCTCAGAACTACAACAAGCACAGTAATTTACAAGAAAAAACGGAAGATTTTGAGATTTCACCAATTAGGAACTCTTATCACTGTTGCTTCTACAACCTTGTTAAGAAAGCAAGTTAAAAAGCTTTTTGCAGAAAGCAAATAGAAAGTCTTCTTTAAAAAATCTTACCTACTTTATGCATCTTTTTGTGAATTTTACTTGGTCCAAATTGAGCCACAAGTTGAATATATGGCAGATTTTCATCAAACACTCATCCACTTATAACAAAATACTGCTATAAATAATTTTATAATAGGAAATCTACATAAACGTACAATGATTATTAAGTCAGCACATTGCCAAACAATGTTAAGCAAAAGACAACACCAAAACCAGCAAATTAGTCAAACCTACTCCAGCAGGTAACAAAAGCCCTGCACATATATTAGTTCATACAAATTCAATTGTGAAGTTACAAGAAATAATTATGCTCATGTTGATGCCAAAACAAAATTTGAAATCAAATAATACAGCTAAAAAAACTAAATGAAACGTTTGCATTTAGTCAATCAATAAATGTAGCAAGCTATGTTGAAAAATCTATTGCATAACACAAGACCACAGATTACACTTTTTATAAATGACCAGTATTTCTCTTTTCGATTATGATAGTTGTCTCTTAGCAAATTACTGTATGTTTAGGTCCAAACAAAACAATATGTAAACTTAAAACAATCAAAGTACACAAGCATAATAATATATTTAAAATCGAAGCTTTTGGAAAAACCATCTGTTTTTTCCAGTCTTGTAACGCTCTTCAAATTTAGCCTTCACTTCCCGCCGTGCAATTCTTCTTCCAGAGGCATCACGGATTTTTTCCTTTGTGACAGCTTTTTTGTTAAAGGATATGTCAACTGAGTATCTAGTAGGCATAAGATGGTTGAAATTTATCACTTTAACAAAAGGCTTGATTTTACTACGACGCTGTATTTTCTTTTTTGACATTCGCGAAGTAACCTTGCGAGGGTACTTATCAATACCAACAACAAGAGCATGACCATAAAGACGGTCTTTCGCACCATCCTGGCTCTTCACTATCAATCCTTTCCTTCCAGCATAGCGGCCATTTAACACCAAAACCACTCTGTTTGGCTTCATAAACCTGACCATTTTTCTGCGTTACTACTCGCCTTAGACCTCCAGGTCACTGAACCAAGCAGCAAAAAAGACTGAAACGTGTTTTCATTCGGAAAGGTTCCCTGCAACAGCGACAACTAGAGTCAATGCATTTTTTTCAAATTTGTAAGAATTTTGTCTTCCGTTATATGAAGGGTTTTACCGTTGCTCACAAAAAGCAAGAGAACAAATTTGTTTTTGTCCACAAAAATAGCACATAAATTACACATAGAAAAAACAAAAAAGAACAAACTAGGAAAAATGAGAGTACTGCTGTCTCGTGTCTTTAGTTTTGTTACTTCAAAAAATAGGAAGATTGCAGCACCTGATCAAACGTCATCAAAATGCGCTTTAGAAAAAAAGGCTGACCACTCTCAGTGTTTTTTCATTGAATTAAACTGGAGTGATATCGTTTTTTTGCAAATTAAATGGATGAACGTGACAATTGTTAAATGAGCGTCAAATATGTTGTTTTAATGATGTTATGGAATGAATCTGAAGTCAAAGTAAGGTAAGAGATGCTAAAGTTTGCTTGTTATTGCTACTAGTTGGACTAATTTTTTGGGCTAAACATGCAGGCTTATTTGTACTCAGCTTCTGTGAGGGTTTTATATTCGATTAATTGGCGTATTTGGGAATGCTGAGTTTAAGTTAATTGTAATGTGCAACTTATGCATTATATTCAGTGGCATAAGCCTACTGAAAAGTTGTAAACTTAAGTTATACTGTAGCCTAAATGACAGGGCAGACTTCTGTACCGTCTGCATTATGTTAGATTAGATATTGATGGATAAAATCAGTGGGTTTTTGAAATTTTTGTTAATAGTGCTTGCAGACCAGTCGTATTGATATACCGGTATCAGATGTAATGTTGTGACCTTAACTACACCTTAAACAATTTTTTGGGCCAACACAAGAGTACCGGTAATTTAAAAACTTACCGAACCGATTTATTTATTCATGCGTATGACCTCATGCTCGGTTTGCATGTCTTTCCTCAGACTGAGCCACCACGACGGGTAGACTGCTTGGCCCCACCACCTGTTTGCCACATAAAGATGGAGTCATCCCGTTAAGTGCCTTGCCCAAAGACATAACAAGCAAGCTTGCCGTACCGGTAGTAATAACCAGATAATGGTTGTTTTTGCTAACGTACCGACGAGTATCTAATTGGTATAGAGTTATTTTTAACTGAGAAGCAAATGATATTTAGATGGCACTTTTCTTAGGAGCAGTTTTTTTTTAATTGGCACACAGTATTAAGTTTAGACTAGACTAAATCTCAATCAAATTGCTTTTGATTAAATTTATTAGTTTCAAAGGATCCAACTAGCAATAATTTATTCCAATTTTTAAATAATTTCTCATTAGTTTCAAAAAACCCCAATAGTTGGTTTTGCCTTATACCTTTCCAGCATAAATTACAGTTTTTGGTCAGCCACTTTTTTTGGCGCCAAATGTGTGATGTCATATGCAACCTCATACATGCAATACAGGTACCTACGTCATAACGTCACTTGTAAAAATAAAACAGCAAGCAAACACTGTAGAATTGTGCACGGCACGACTAATAAGAAGACATTGAAACTTTTTCACAAGTCGACAATTGTGTAGCCACTTGAAATCTATACCTCACTTAAGCGCAATTAGAAACAATTTTTTTTGATTTCTATTTTTTTGAAAGTGATCGTTAGTAGCAGTTACAATTCCAGGAGAAACGAAAACTTTAGCTGCCTAGTGAAAGGAAAAAACATTGCCTAGTTTTCGATCAAGCAAATTATAAATTTCATTATTCATAGATGTGACACTTTGTTTCTGTGATGGGAGCTGAGTGATTTGTCATCTCAAGACAAAGCTAAACAACCTACCTTTTCCTTTTTTTGAGATCAACTCTTTGATTTCTATTTTCCATCAAAAACAAGAGTTATAACTTTTTCGGAGATCAATTTTTGAAAGTGGCTGTCCTGTGTGATCCCCTGTTAGGGGGAAGATAGGTCTAAAGTCCCTATAGCGCTAACTTATTTCAAAAAAGATTTTTTCTCAAAGTTAAAATTTACTCTTTCCTCTTTAGCACAAACGTTTTCCTCAAAATAATCTTTAGTCCCTCACTTACAAAAATTTTGGCTGCGTACCTGATTGCTAATCTTGCACTGTTATTGGTTATCACTAAAAATACCTTTATTTCTTAATGGGATTCAAACAATTTGAAAGAAGGAATGGCTCTAGCTAAACTTGTGCTGCTGGGCGGACTAAAATAACAGCAAAAAAATCAGAGCTGAAGTCTCAGCAAAAATCTTCGAGATCGAGACGAGAGATTGATGCTGCGAGACCGAGGCTCTTAGCAAAAAGTCGAGACAAGCCGACCGACATTTGAACGTGCCGAGACCGAGACGAGATTTTTGAAACCAAACGTTTACAAAATGTCGCTAATATTTTTAACACTAAATTTTGGGCATTGCGATGAATTTCCAAACACGTTGTTATATACCAGGCTGTGAGCTGTTTAATAAGGGACAAACTATTTAATAAGGAATGCGTGAATATAATTATATATCGTGGCATACACATTCACCATAACGCAACTGTATGCAAAGCTGTTTTTTCAGTATAGGTTAAAATTAATTTAAGTTTTTACTATAAAGAAAAACTGTCGAAAATTTGGTTTACTTTATTCAACTTTAAAACCTTTTAATATGGCCGAGACATGACCGTTTTCAGAGATTTCAAGGTGCCGAGATGAGTCCGAAACCGAGACTTCAGACCTTCGAGACCGAGATGAGATAGAGACTTTGAAAAATAGTGTCTCGAAGCTCAACAGCTCTGCTTATTGCCTAAACAATTTTTAAGTTATTCGCGTATACCTACCGTGCAGAGTGTTGTCAATGCTTGCCAATGATTTAAAATTTTATCTTAATTTAGAGGTGGTTGCAAAGATCACAAAAATAGCGCTGTAGAAATTGCTGCCTTTCCTGTGTTGGAGTGTAGAATTAAGCCTACATATATTAATACAAAGGGAGTAAATAGATCTTTAAATTGCCAAATTAGCTTTGCAAATTATTTCAGTTATTTTACTCGGGTGGAAATTAGCTTTGTTTTTGGTATTAGGAATTAGGACGCTAATTCTTTGAACATCCTTTGCACTAAAAAACTGATTACATGTTCTTTATTTATTATGGAACTGCCTTGTTAGGCCCTTTGTACAGCAGGCCATTTTTGAATTACGAAATTGCCTTTTTATTGTCAGTTATTATTTACATTTTCTTTAAAACGGTTGTTGTCTTTGTATTGTAAAATTCCACCTTTTCATGATTAAATGGTCACCCGGTTTGATGTGTTGTAAAGTGCTTGGAGACTAATATTATTCATTTATTTTTTGAAGTCTGCTCTGGTAAAGTGTAGGAAGTTTTGAGGATTGCTGCCATACATTTATTTTAATTAAATTTCAGTTTTGTGATCTTCTCTGCTCTCGCCTTATCTAAATCTCGCCTTTTTTGGCTTGTGTTGTGATAAGATATATGATCAATAATTGAGATCTGAATGCAGCAGCTGCAACCCCAACAGTTTTTCCAAATTGCATTTGCATTGTTTTTCAATAACTTTCTCGATGCATTTTCTGATAATTCCCGCAGCAAGTGGTGAGAGGAGAAGGCTTGGAACAGCTTTTCCGTATGAACTTAAGTGTGATCCTGGCGTGGTAGTTACTGAACTTTTTTTGAAAACTTTGAAATAGTTTAGGATTTCCCAAGACCTTGACAAAGGTAATAGTTACCGCAAAAATTTATTCCCTTACTTAAGTGTAGGAAAGAATTGCAGTTGAATTCAACAAAGTTTAGCTCTTTCCAACAGATAGGTTGAAGCAAGTGCGTAGCGATCTCTCTCTCCATTGAAGCTAGCGTTACTAAGATAAGTTTTTTGCCGATTGAGATCAACAATATCCCTTCTCAAGCTCGTTGTTTACCAGAAAGATCGTGCAGTACCAAGTCCGGCGGGAGGGAATACAGATCGAAGAGCTGTTGAAGGCGTGATAAACCTTTGTCTTTTGGTCACTTTTTAAAACTTTAAAAATAATTAGTTAATCTTTTAAAATTTGTTATAATGTCCAAAAATATGTGTCTTTCTTATGGTATTGTTATGGCAAAATTGATTTATGACGATATTGATTTGCCTGACTCTGACGGAACTTAGGTGGAAAGAAAGCTTGAAAATGTTGTGGATCCTGGTAAGAGTAAAGGGGTTAGAGGCACCCCACTGAATCAGCTGGGCTTGCTAAAAATCATTTAGGACTTCACTAAAAGCTTTACAGAATTTAGCACCAAGGACGAGGTCATATTGTTTGAATACGAGGAGTTTAAACAATTGAATTGGGAGGTTAGGGATTTTTTGAAAGTCGGTTAGAGAGTTGGAAGATGCTGGTGGACCTGCGGGATTAGGAAAAAAATAGGGTGTGAGTCCGAGTACTTGGTACTGCAGTGTAAAGCTTGGGCGGAAGAGCTTTTGAAGTTTGTGAGAAAAGGGTCCATTAGCATCCAGTTCAAGATGAGCTTCAGGTCGACTGCCACTGGACGCAACAAACGCAGTAGGCCTACCTCTTATGCTTCCGAAATCATTGACCCTGAGATAAAGCTTGCACAGCTCCAGGCGGATGCAGAGGAGGCGTAAAGACAAGGTTTGATGGCTAAAAGTTGAATAGAAAAGGAAGCTGGTGTTGCTAGGGCCGAAGCTAGAGCGGAGATTGTTCTGACTTTTCGACTCTCTAATCTTGTTCAAAAGGAGCGCTTGGACCTTTACTGCTCGGAAAATACATAATGAGGAAATAAACTGTATTAACAAACCAAGGAAAACTCCAAAACTGCCAAAAAATCTGGAAATTACTTAATTTTACTTCAAAACTCGAAAACAGAAAAACATGCGTCCATATTTGAGCCAACATAAATGTGAATGATTTGCCAATGTAGTGCTCAGTGTGCCACAAATAATTAACATGTGCGCAAAAAGCTGATTGCTTGCAATGCAACTTAGCAGAGAGCAAAAGATTAAATCGGTAGAAAACGTAAGGCAGTATAACTGTACAAAACCTACGATTTCAAGGCGAGGGTTCGAAACAAATGTCGTCCCACCAACAAACAAACAGAGGCAGGGCCGTAACACAGATATGGAAATAAAAGGCGCAAATTCAGGCTAAACTGCGCAAACAACAGTCTCTGAGAAGAGATCATTCTGGAAAAATTCGAGCTCAAGTTCTCAAAACTCCAAGCACAACACGTCATTCCCGTCTCTTCGTATTCCTGTCCCTAGAATTGGAACTAGAAGTCCATGTTTTTTAGGTGATGGAACCTGGGAAACCCTTGGGGGCCGCTGATCCACCACGACTACAAGCTGGAATGAAATCAATAAGGAAGGAAGAGAAACGTTTTGGGCTAGCAGCTGACATCTTTGGAGTCCGGAAATAGTCCCCAAACCTAAAGCTAACTCCTTGGGAAAACAGCGGCGTGATATCCATATCAATGAACTAGTATGGGCACCTGTGTACCAGGCGACAATGCCGTATTTCACGAAGTCTCTTGTTGGACTACAAATAAAGCAAAAGGTTGTTGTTTGAGAAAGCGGCGGTTACTGTAATGTTTCATGTCCCCTGGGCTTTGAAGGAATCACTCCTGCCCCCTCTAAGTATGTTCTTGAAATAGGTACTGGCATGTCAGAAACTCTAGAAAACTTGATCATTTTTAATTAGAGACACCTTCAGGTAAAAAGAGAGGTATGCCAAGGCCAAGAAAAATAGAGACATGCTCTAGGCCCTACTCTTAGCAATATTTCTAAAACTTTTCCAGAAAACACAAAGCTCTATTTCACTCGCGACAAGCTAGTTGTTATTGTGCAATATTGCTCTTGATGTTGCACAATACTTTTGCGCTCTAGTCAGACACCGATAAGTTATTGATCCTGATCCTAAAGGATCAGAGCGTTCACTTGTTCCTGGGAATAAGGATACTGATTCGACTGCAGTTCCACCACAGCGTTTTCTTTGCTATGTTTGGATAGGTGTGACAACCGTCGCTGAATTGTAGATGGCAAATTTAGGTCAATACCCCTTTTGAACGCAAAGATATTGTTTTCAAGGCTATACGTCGTTTTAATTGTTTAAAAAAATCATTAGATAAACGGTTGTATGAAACGGTGTGACTATCGAGCTATTGATGTTGGTAAATATTTTTTATGTTGGATGATGTTGGTAAACTTTTTTTTATGTAGGATGATCGTTTTGTTTCTGCTGCCCTCAGAGTCCTCGGGCAGTTGCACTCATTGTTATGGACAGGAATGAAGTCAGAAATTCGTAGGTGGTCAAAACTTCTTTTTACCAGCGCGCAGCGTGAAAGTTGATTCTATTATGGCAGCTTTGAATCAAATTGAATTGTTGAAGTTTGAGCCGTAAACCCACAAAATGTAACGCTGGTAGGAATGGAACCTATTGGCCTGGCTTTATTTTGTATTAGACGCATATTGGAGTCAAATTGACACTCATAAATTTGATAAAATTTGAGTTACAGTCGTTGCTGTAAGGGGGTAACTGAGAAACCTTGGCGAAATGGCATTGCTACGCTTCCACATCGACATGATATGAGTCATTATAAGTATTTTAATGACGTTGGATGGCTTTAGTCGCCGGATAACATATCAGTTGACCTGTTGATTGGAAATGATAATGCATCTCTTATGACAGTTTTTGAAGAAAGGGTAGGTGTGTCTCATAGCGAACAGCACGCAATGTTGCCTCCCTTATGTTGGCTGGCGTGTGGTGGTGCATCTCCGCTGGAAAAAGAGCTCATGAAAGTTTGCTGTGCCTGAGCTCTGAAATTATGTCTCATGACGCTCGTATGTGGAAACTTGAGCAAGTTTTAGGAGATGTGAATTTGCAGGATGCTGAAGTCGATAGCTCCCGGAGTAATAATGAGGCTAAGGAATTTGAAGAGGCTCACAGTGTGGTAAAGAATTCGAAGTTTGAGATACCAGTTCTTATGAAGACAGGTGTTCAAGCGATGCCAAATAAATTGATAGTGGCTCAGAAGCGTGTAGACAGCCTTAGGAAAGTGGCTATAAAGTAGAGGACTTCCGTGTTTTTCCCACAGAATCATTTTGTAAGCTACAAGATTCGAATTATATTGAGCCGGTCGATGAGGATGGGACTGTTAGAAACTCAGTGTGGTACCTGCCGTATTTTGTGACTTCTCAAGCTAAAAAGCGAATTGTCTATGATGGTAGAGATGATTTAAATGGCGTTTGCATAAATGATTTTATTGCAACTAGACCGGATTTGCCAAATTCTTTGGCGAGATTTTGATTGAGGAAATTTGCAATGATGGGAGACTTGAAGTTTGCCTGAAGAGCAGCGCACCTTGTTTCGAATTTTTTAGTTTGAGAATGTTAATGTAGGTAAGAGAAAGGTTGTCTTGTTTTTGAGAGGAATGAAGTGTTCAAAGACCGTGGGAAAATGCACTAAAAAAGATTGGAAACCGTTGGATTAAACGAAATTGACATCGGCTATTGTTGTTCATTAATTTACTAGGGAATAATCCAGAAAACGTATAATCTCATAGACTTTTTCTCGTAACCTAAAAATTTGTAAATGTATTTGTTGAAATTTGCTGACAAAAAGATCTCAAGATTTTTTGCTACAATATCACAGAATAATTTTTGTCGTTTTTACGCGAGCGAGTTGCTTAAATATTCAATAACCCGCATGGTGACGTTTATAGGCAAAAACGCAAATTGCATTGTTTATGTGATGAAGTTAACCGACGTGCATTGTTACCCCACTCATGTTGAAAACATAAATTTGGAATAAAATTTTGTTTTTTATATTGAAACGGTACTTATTTAAATCCTTTGTGCGCAAAAAAACCTGTACTTGTACTTGTAAATCTAGATCAGATCTATGTAGACTTAACGTGGATTCGCTCCGATACACCTGCGTAAAATATCGGATTGGTCGAAGATTCTTTTGCACCTCTCGTAAATTCTTCAAGTTTTCTACGCTCTCCTATCACTAATATTAAAAAATGCTCTATTGAAGCAAGCCTACCACGAAAAAATAAGTCTTTCAGCTAAATTATGACGTCATCATAGTTAATTACACTTCTCCAAACTTCAGCTAGTATTGGCTGGATCTTCAGCAAAGGTGCGGCAGTTTAGTTAGATGAGAGGCGAGAAAACAAGAGATTTGCAGTAGCAGCATAATTTAGTTCTAAGGCAAAAAAACAAGTACGCTATATGTGCTGTAGCGCACGTTAGTAGTGAAAAAAGTACAGGCGTGCTGTGACTGGTAATACTATATTTTAGTCCTAGATGCCAGAACATAACCACGGATGTGCGGTATAAAAATTTTAGGAGTGATGCAAGAAAGGAGGAAATATGTTGCAAATGAGCAGTACCAGCACTACAGTAATTGCAGCTTTAGCTATGAGAAAGACTAGAAAGGATAAAATAAGGATCTGTACGATGCAGTATTCACTAAGATTAGCCAAAGTATAGATACCGTACTTCGTTTAACACTACATTCTTTACTACCGTACTTGTATATAGCTAGTAGCCTTTGTTAAAGTAGGAAAATAGCAGCTCTATTTGTCTAAAAAGGCAACCACAAAAACGGACCGTCGGTAACTTTTGGAATTTTTAAAGACGAGTTACACAAGAAATGGACCAATACCGTACTGCACAGGGCGTTTCAAAAAATTTGATATAATTTTGCAATCTAATAACTTTGGCAGTTCATGTTTAAATGACTTTAAATTTATATAGCATGTACAGAAACAGGCCAAAATTTTGTGTTTGATAATCTTTTCAGCTGTAGAAATTTTTAGGTTGATAAATTATTCGTACTACGTTCAAACCTGTGTGTTTAAATGATATTCACTAGCAGAGAAAAGGCGTTTTGTGTGTTGAAGTATGCTCGAACAAACTCGAACAAGACTGTGCAGCGTGTGTTTGTGAGAAAGTTCTCTAAGAAGTCACCAACAGCAAAGTAGATTTGAAGCTGGAAAAAAAATTCGAAGACGAAGGGTGCCAGTGCTGAGCAAAAGGATCTGGACCAGCAACAGCAGAAGGGAAGGTCGAGCGGATTTGCCAAACACTCTTGCGAAGCCCCAAAAAGTCAATAAGAAGAACAAGTATAGAGACCCTGATACCTCCAACGACAGTTTGGCAGGTAGTAAGGAAATGTTTGGTAATGAAACTCTACAAACTGCAGGTCGTTCAGACCATAACTGCAGCTGACAAGCGAAAGCGCAAACAATTCTGTGTTGATATGCAAGAGAAACTTGAAGAAGACGAGTTCAATAAACGTCTTGTGTTCAGTGATGAGGTCACATTTCATACAAATGGCAAAGTCAATTGGCATAATGTTCGCATTTGGGGCGAAGAAAATCCCCAAGCCACTATTGAGCATGACAGGGACTCACCAAAAGTGAATGTGTTTTGTACCTTCTCGAAAAACCATGTTTATATCCCATTTTTTTTGAGGAAAATGTGACTGGCGATGTTTATCTGCAGATGCCTCAAAACTGGCTAATGGATGAGCTTATTGCAAATGAGCATGAAGATTTCATTTTTCAACAGGCCGGTGCTCCACCTCACTGTACCGGCTTATCTCAATGACAATCTGCCAGGGAGATGGATCGGGCGTGCTAGTGGTGAAGACAATGTGATGCTGAAATGCACTCCACGTTCACCTGACCTCACCCTCTGCGATTTTTTCTCTGGGAATATGTGAAGACCTTAGTTTATGCCCCCTCTTTCTGCAAATGTAAACGAACTCAAACAAAAAATCAGTCGCACTGAGGACAGTTACCCAAGACATGCTGCATCGTGTTTGGGAGGAGCTAGACTACCGACTTGACGTGTGCCGGGTAACAGGCGGTGCGCACATTAAACATTTGTGAAATCTTTTATGGAATTCATGTGCCTTTAAATTTCTTATTCAAATTTTCAGGAATAAATCTTATTTTGGTCAACATTAAAGCCTGTTTAATTTCATTTGATTCGACTATTAAGTCTCTGTAATATTTGCATGTCAAATTTGTTAAAACACCCGGTATTTCAAACGTGGCATCAGCAAAAACGGGTAACTTCTCACGAATTTCCAGTTTTTGCAAAGCCTACAAAGGATTTCCGTTTTGTTCCTTATGACATCGCTCTGTGGGACTAACGTAAATAAATTCTCTCCTCATTTAACCTTATGGCATTTATGCTAATGCCACTCGCGACTCGTCGGTGACGTCAGAATTATTATGGCCCGAGTTACCTCAATCTGATAAAAAAAACTACCAAGAGTAGCGATAGGGTCTTTTAGTAAGCTTTCTGTATTGAAGATACGTAACACCAAGTGATTTATAAAAGCAAACAAGAGTACATAACCGCGAAAAAATTAGCACTGCACTTGGGAAATTAAAGCAAACTCTCACAATTGCATCAAAATAACTCGCAACACCTGGTAGAAAGTGATGGAAATTAAAACACAAATCGCAGGGAAGCTATGTTATCGGCAGTTTTTTAAACAATTCCAAATCGAGTTGTGCGAACTATCACAAGTGCATAATGCAGGGCTCGAGTCGCTACAAAATGCGGTGCATGACGGCGCTGTGACATTTCCGCCAGCGTAGAGCGCCGGGAGGTTTCGGATCACTCACACAGAAAATAAGTGAGGATCTCGCATGGGAACCGCCGTTACCAAAAACCTAACACATCGAGGGTGATCATTGATCACGATGCAGCAGCAATATAAACCTGCACAAAGGCGTTTAAAACAAAAAATGCGCGAGAACTCAGAGCTTCAAGCGTAATTAAAATAAATTCTTAAGGTACACAGCAACCTCGATCTATTAAACATTTTCATTTAAACTCTAAACATTTTGGCACATCACATGGCCCTTCTCAGAGATTGCACATACACTGCTTAACCTAGAAATTAAACTCGCAAGTAAATATGCACACATAAGATTACCAATTAAACCCGTAAAATATTTATTAGCGCGAGTAGCGTATTTGTATTCTTTGAGTGCCATGTGATGTGCAGAAAACATTCAGAATTAAAATGTTTAATATATTGAGGCTGCTATATACCTTAGCGATTTGGTGGAGAAAAAGTACCGCTTTAACGTAATTAAATAAATATTGCCACATCGAAAAAATAATTCTTAAACAAGCAAATGGAATCGGCGCTAGTTTCGGGGAGCGGCAGTCATCCCCACCAATACCCCCCAATGATCGGAGGGGAACATCCCGCACGGGAGTCGGTTTGTGCCGACGAATTCCATAAAAGTGGGATGAAAATGATCGCAGCTGTCAGCGTCACGACGGCGCATGTAAACGCGACTCATTCGTAATTTCGCCTGAAACACAAATGCTTTACCAGCGCACGAGATTGGCATCAGGCGGGAACGAACCCAATCACTGAAGGTTGAGGCCCCTCGAAATATTTTTAGAGGGAACCAATTGTTTTTGGGAATCCTTATCTAAATCATATTTGTTTCCTACAAAATAGGAGAGCATCAAAGTGATTGAAGAGAGATGTCGTTGCTGCACTCAACACCTTCCTAGGGATGGGACCATGGCGGAAGGCCGTGAAGCCTAGCAACTCCTGCAGGCTGAACCAAGGTCGTAAATAGAAAAAGTGTCGCCAACGAGCTTGTGGCGTAAAGAGTCCGCAGCTGGAGGGTACGGATTGAAACGAAAAGTGCCCGGAGTCGGATGACCACAGGTCATTCACCAAGCATTCTCAATCTTGCCTTTTCTAGAAAGTTTAAAGAAGGCTGTGCCCCTTGAACTGAAGTGAAGAAAGAACGCAGCGAGGGAGACGAGGAAGCACAAGTTTCTGAATGGACACTGAGGGGTTTCCTGTGCCGAAAATCTTGAGGAGGCAGTGCGCCTCCAGGCCAAAAAAATGATGAGTGAATAAAAAAGGTAAAAGCAGAGAGACCTCAAGGGACCGTAGATAGTTAAAGCAACGCATCTCGTCACTCCAGCTCATCGGCCGAATCAGTCATTCCCCAAAAGAAATGAGTGACCGGGAACCTATTTCACCTTGAAGAAAAAAGAGGGGTAAAATTTCTACTTTACAAACCAAAACACGTAAGAAAAACGGAAGAAAAAAGGACAGAACGAAAGTCTGAAAAAAGAAGTGGTGAACTTGTTGGTGCTGTCAAGATCAGTGCTGAAGTTGCGCAATGGTGGGAGGGCTTCAGCAGAAAACCCTAAACAAACTGAAAGGCTGCCAAATAACTTTAACATCACGAAGTGAGCGATTAGCAAGAACACCAAGGCCTGTTTTGCTGAATAGAAAAGGGACAGAGCCATTAGTATAAGCCACTAAATCGTGATTCAAATCAGAGTCAAGGTAGGCTAAAGCAGCAGCTTAAAAGAGTCAGAGCGAAAGCATGAAAAAAGGGGACTGCCCGGGGTAACTGGGACCCTCGAGAAGGCCATCAGCCATTGTGACCCAACCCCAACGGGACCAGGGACCGCACCACCACGTTGAGACAGCTGCTGATTGGCGTAGCTTCCGTTTATCCGTTTATTCCGTTCACCCGCTCATGTTTCCTTCTACTTCCCCTAGGCAGGTTCTTCTTGCTTGCCCTCACTCTCCTCCTTGGAACCTGCTTTCTTTACTGTGGAGTGCATGCTGTCGCTCTGATCCCCCTTTCTCTCGCCAAGGTACAGCTCTCGCTCATCTTGACTCTCTCTCCCTCACGATCTGGTGCTCTGGATTGACGGTTCTGTTCCTTTTCCTTTTGGCAAAGGTGGCTCTGGCCAATTGCTCTCTCTGTGGCATCGAGGTTACTCTCTTCTTTTCAGCAGACCGAGTATGCTCAAGTTCTCTTCTGAAGCCAGCGCCATTCTGCAAGCTCTTTGCTGGTCTGGGGACCACCAACAAGTCTGCTATTTCTCTTCTCTTCCCCTACTATCTGACTCTTGTTCTGTCCTCACCACCCTATCCTCTTCTCCATCTTTCTTTCTACCTCTATCTCTCTGGCAGCAACTTTCTTCTCTCTCCTCTTGTTCCACAAGGCTACAATGGGTTCCCAGGACACTCGTTTCTTTTGGGGAACGACACGGCTGATGAGCTGGCCAGACGGGTAGCGCTACTTGCGCCCTCTGCAATCTCTTGTAGTCTCTCTCCTCTTATCTCTCGTATCCACTTCTTGTCTTTTCTCGAAGTGAAGGCGAATTGTCTCATCGAAATTCTTTGACACACAGGTTCCCTCGATTTCCACCGAGGAACTTGTGCTCCCTCGTCACGCCCGCTGTGTTCTCTCTCATCTACGCTGCAACGGACACAGCCTTCTGTTAAGCTCTTATCCCTTCAGGATTTGCAGAATCCTTCTAGCAGCGCCTGCGGACACTCGTCCCAGAACACGTCTCATTCTGCACCGTCCAGCAACAGACTCTTTGCGCCGCTCGCTTTTTGGCGACTCTCTGTCTCTTTAAGATCTCTAGTCCACGCGCTGGGGAGTTGCCCGGGTTCTGGGGCTCCATGTTATTCCGCCATGTCCCCATCCCTCGGAAGGGATCGGGTAACAACAACAACAACAACAAAGCATCAAGAAAGCACCTCGATGAAAAAGGAAAGATTCCAAAATGAGAAAAAGGGTAAGAGCTTTCCCAAAAAGAAGGAGAGAACTGAACGGAAGAGAGAAGATGAAGTCTTTTCAGGAGGACCTGCAAACCTTGGTTTCACTTTGGTTCCAACCAAGCCTGAAACAAGAAGAGGATGGTCGTAAAAAGGTCCGAACATAGGAAAACAGGGCGAAATGAGTAAGGGGCAACTCGTAGAGAAGGCAGTGAAGATTCAGAGAGAGGAAGAGAAATAGGAGGAAACGAGAGGCAGCCGGTGGTGGTGCCACAGTTCATTTCGAGAACGCGTTCCAACTTGCTAGGTTTAGTGACGCAAAAAAATGCAAACATCTGGATAAAGCATAGATGAGAAGAGACTGTAAAAAAGCTTTATAAAGAAAAGATAAGGACTCCGTGAAGAAGCCTCTAGCGAAAGTAGACGCACAACGTAAGGCCTTGAGACAAGGACCAACATGGATCTTTGAAACACTACCTTGTACGTTTTAAAAAAGAAAGAGTGCAGTCACAGGTGACCCTTAGAAAAGTGTCAGCAGGTTGAAATAGAGAGTAGTAGTAAATGGGAAACTGGGCTCAAGATTTATTTGCCTCATTAGGACCACCTAAAAAATGAGTAGGCTTTACATTTGGCAGAATTAGAAGGGAGAGACCAGTGGCAAGAACAGCGCTCTCGCACAACTATAGCTCCTTGAGTAAGTTGAGAAGGAAAGATGGACCAGACAGCAAAGTCGTCCGCATAAATAGAGCAGCTAACAGAAAAAGAAAAGCAGGAAAATGATTGGTGAACAAAGAAAACAGAACAAGGGCAAAAACAGATCCATGTCGCAGGCCACAGCCGACTCAAAAAAAGCGGCTTTCGTGCTTTTGATACACTCGCAAACAGCCTGTCACTAAAAAAAATTGAACTCACCAAAAAAAGCAAAGAGAAAGGACATCGAAAAGAAGCATGCAGAAAACAGCAGGATGCCACACAAAGACATATGATTTGGAAAAACCAAGAATCGTCCGAGAGCTCGCCGTGGGTACGTGAAATACATACGAAATACACTGAGGAAGATAAAAAATTTGATCCAAAGTAAACCAAACAGAGCAGAAACCGTCATGACACGAAGCAAGGGGTTGGATTCCAGAAAATAGACGAGTTACTATGAGACGAGGAGTCGGAAGGAAGTCGGAAGAAAGCAGGAGAATCAGGAAGTTTATCCATCTTACGAATAAAAATCATTTAAAAAGACTTCCAAATGGATGGAAAGAAATGCAAAATCCAAGTAGTAGTGATTCAGTTTTTATCCGGTGTTGTCCCTTTAACAGAGATAGCCGGATTTACCCCATTCCTTCTGCAATTGCTCGCACTCCGTCCCTCCACTTGTCTCGTCTCAGGGCATCCTCCTTCTTCAAACCAATCTTCTCTGTCTCCTCTTCCATTTGCTTCTTCCAGGTCTTCTTCGGTCGTCCTCGCTTTCTTTTGCCACTCACTTCAAGATTCAGAGCAACCCTCAAAACACTATCGTCATCCCTCCTCAGCATATGTCCATACCATCTAACTCCATTCGCTGTTGCTAACCGGTCTATAGTTTCCTTCAACCCCAACATATCCATCTGTTCTTCAGTCGTCTTCCTGCCTACCACTTTCTGACCGCACATGGCTCTCACCATAGCTCTCTCCGTTCTTCTCAAAATTGCTTTTTCATTTTCTTTTAGACACCATGTCTCACTTCCATACAATATTGCTGATCTTACACAACAACGATAGACTTTACCTTTCATCCTCAGAGGAAATCTATTTCCAAGCAACAATTCTCCACATTGCCTGAATCTTACCCAACCGATTCTTACTCTTGCTGTAACTGCCGCTTCACAACCACCACTAGCATTTAGCCTGTCTCCCAAATAACAAAATCCATTCACTGTCTCCACTTCATCGCACAACTTCTCGATCGAATTCATCGTCCCTTCTATTATTCCTTTACATTTCGAGCAAACAAAATGCATTGCCAACCTAGCGGTAACTCTCTTTATTTTTGCACATTTGCCATGAACCCAGCTTCCACGTTTTGTGCACAACACTGAATTGGCCATGATTCTCCTCCCCCAAGAGAAAGCAAAAGGATGAAGAAGATTCAGGCCATAGCGGGAAAGGTGATTCAGCACGGGCTGAACTACCCTACCTGAGCAGAAAAGGTTGGCCTGCGCCCTTCTGTAAGCTCTCCACCTGCTCTCGGCAGCACCAACAAGTCTGCCACTTATATTCTTCTCTCAGACTCTCGTTCTGGCCTTTCTACACTTTCTCATACTCTATGGCATATCTTACAGAAGCAATTATTCCCTCCTCCTACTCCTTTTTTATGAGGCTACAGTAGGTGGTCACTTATTTCTTTCGGGGAATGAATGACTCGGCCGATGAGCTGGGGAGACGAGATGCGTTGCTTAATCATTTACAGTCCCTTGAGGTCTCTCTACTCTTACTTCTCCTATCCATTCATATTTTTTTGGGCTGGAGGCGCAACGTTTCCTCAAAATTTTCGGCACAGGAAACCCTTCAATGCTTCCTCGTCACGCTCACTGCGTCCTCTCTTGACTTGGTGTTGTTGTTGCTACCTGACTCTTTCAAAGGAATGGGGGCATGGCGGAAGACCATAGAACCCCAAAAGCAGGGCAAATCCCCACGACCTACATCAATCCGCCTCAACGTGGTGGTACAATCCCCGACCTCGTTTGGGTTGGGTCTAAATAGCTGTTGGCCTTTCCAAGGGTTCCAGTTACCCCTGGCACTCCCCTCACTCTCTTCACTTCGGTTCAAAGGACATAGCCTTCTTCAAACTTTCTAGAAAAGGCAAGATTGAGAATACTTGGTGAATGACCTGTGGTCATCCGACTCCGGGCACTTTTCGTTTCAATCCGTACCCTCCAGCAGCAGACTCTTTACGCCACAAGCTCATTGGAGACTTCTTTTCTATTTACGACCTTGGTTCAGCCTGCAGGAGTTGCCGGAATTTGGTTTCAGTAACCAAGGATACAGCAGTTAGGGGGACTTTGATGACAATAACGAGGGGTTGGGGACAAATGAGGAAAATTTAGTGGAGGCAAGAGCAATGCAAAAAGAGGAACAAAACTCCAGATGACAGGAGACTCAGCGGAGTTTGGATAAGTAGCCTCGGGATCTGCCACGCAGAAATTTTGACTGAGAAGCACAAAAGTAGAGTTTTCACGTAGTTGGCGAAGACAGCTGCTAACATTCTGGGAAAAGAGCATTAAAGAATGTTAGGAATAGAAGACGAGAAAGAAACAGTCAGCCACAGAGCGGAGAGAACACTCGTTTAGGAGAAAGAGGAAAATATTTCTTGCCACACCACAGCCTTGGTAATGGCAGAAAAAACATACTGAGAAGCACAAAAGTAGATCTGGCGACTTCCCTTACGCCATCACTTTTCCACCTCAAAAGACCTCCAAGCTAGACATTGGTGTTTGAGAAAGCTATAACACAAAAAACAAAAGACTGGCCGGCCGCATTCAGTGCCAAAAAAGTGAAAACAGTGGCAACAAAGGATAAAGAATCAGAAGAGTAAACCTTTGCAGGAGGACAGTGCGTTTCGAAATAGGCAGCAAAGTCATTTCCACAATTTTATTTGAAAACTGAAAAAGAATTTTGCAAGAAGAATGGAAAAGAGTGAAATCAAGTGTCCTCCAGAGAAAAACCTAACAGATGAAGCATAGACTTTAAGGAAAGCGGAGAAGAGTTTGTAAAGAGATGTTGACTCTTACGTGGTCAGAGAAGGGACAAGAAAAGAAGTAGAGAGTTTAGTATGGAAAGACCCTATCTGACAAAAGCGATGACTTCACCAACAGAAGGGGCCAGACCAGATCACAGGGCAGCGTATCCAAGATCCTGAAAGCTGAACCACGACTGGACTCCAGGATATAAATCAATAAAAAAGCAGGACAAAGTGGAAAAGATCAGCACTTTTAGGGTAAAGACTTCCTGCATTCCATTGGAGAACCCTGGGCACGTCACCAGAAGATAAAGAAGAGAGAATCTCAGAGGTGGGATTAGTGAAAGGGCAGAAGGTTAAGAGACTGCCATACAAGGGTGAGGAAAAAGAACTGCCCTGGTGCAAGTAGTGTTGCGTGAGTTACAGCCCCCATGGAAAGAAGCACACATGACAAGGGACCCCAAAACGGAAGTCACAGTGCTAGACAAAAAGGTGCTTCCAGGTATCACCAACATCGAGCAGGGAGAACAACTCCAACAGTGAGTGAGAAAGTTGAACACAAAGAGAGAAGACAAGTACACCGCAAGTGAACTTATTTGAGGCAGGTAGAGCACTGCACAGACCTACCTTTGCAGGTCGCATTGCCGATGGAAACACATGGGGTCAGGATGACCCTCTACGCTTGCTCAGATAGCAGCACCAGAAAAATAAATCGTGGTATAATGGCCGGCGCATCGGGGACTTTGGAATAGGCCAATAGCCATTTCGGCCCAGCCAAGCGGTACCAGAGGCCATATTACCTGTTAATCGGTGCAGAAAAAAGATCGCCAAATAAAAACAACTGCGAAACTGCCCTCCGGGTTGTGTGGCAGGGAAACAAACAAAATCGTTATAGTGGCAACCTTTATTACTCACCTTTCCCATCTCAAAACAATTATCATTTTTGGTGGTGTCCCACGTGTACCTGGTCGCTTCGTCCGAACCGAGCTTCTCCCAAACGTCTTCAATGTTCTTTCCAAGCCGTCGAACTTGTTTTTCAACTTTGGAAACCTAAATGAAGTTTTTTTTGTCATCGATGATAGGTTTCTTGGGTCCAGTTTCCCTTTACAGTCACAGTAAAGTCCAATCTCAGTAAAGTCTGCTACTGAAACAGTGCATTTCTACCACCAGTGCTTAGTGGATGGAAACATGAGAATGGAGTCGCTGCTGAATCGTATGCATTAACAGTGACAGCATGCATCTTCTGAGGCGAGCAAACTACGGCCCGTTAAACAATTCTACAAAGCTTGGTTCTTCTTTTTTAGTTTTAGTTTTTCAGCTGGCCTTATTAAAACGTGCGCAAGATTTTTCGTATTTTACCTTACTGGCCCAACGAAAGAGATCTCTCAACGTGTGAATAAATGCATCAAACATTTAGATGACTTACATATAGAATTTTGCCGTGGGCTTATAGATTTAAAAAATTCAGTATTCATATGACCGGTAGTTATAAATAGGCATAGTAGGCATAATACGGTCATAGTACAAGCATAGAAGGCATAGTGATGATAACTTGAGCTTTTAATGTGAAATCTCATTGCACCCCTCAATGCTTAAATCTAAACTCATAAAATTAATTTTTTTGAAAGGAAAGAGGTAAGGCTTCTTTATATTGGTGCGACTGGTTTTCGGTCGCACACTTCCCCTACTATCTTTGTACTGGTACTATGTCTACTATGCTTGTACTAAGCCTCTACTCTGCCTGCTATGCCTGTACTATGCGTACTATGCCTGCACTATTTCTGTACTATGCCAGTACTATACCTACTTTGCCTGTACTATGCCTATTTATAACGACCCTTCACATGACCTCTGGCACAACATGTACCAAAGGTTCGGAAAGAATTGCAGTAAAAACTGAATCATCTTTAATGTGACTTTGTTTCAAATCAAAACATGAATATTATGCTTCACTAAGTAAAAACTTATTTTCAAAATTGCGGAAGATCACACACAGATCGCGTATGTTATTTGGTTCCAATATATGTTTATATCGTAATCAAACCTCATCAATGCTTGCTCGCAGATCCCATTTAACTAATAAATATAAAATTAAAAATAATTTTTAAAGCCTTTCATCTCATTCTATGGTAAGTGACCCTATTACTAATTTTAATACAAAACCTTCATAGGACGGTTGTTTCTTGTAACTGTGGTACGTAACCAAACCCTATCGCTGCTGAATGTCTCTACATATGTCTCTACGCCACCACAAAGCCTCAAGTCTTAGTTCATAAACAGTAAATAACTGAGTACTAAGCTTATAAGGGCAAATAAGCAGTGTGAGGGATTGCAGCTCAAACGATGGAGCATCTGACCGGTAATCAGGACGCTGTGGGTTTGAATCCCAAGAAAATCGTTTTTTTAGCCTTTCGACTGCTCTATGGTAAGTGATCCCAATTACTAATTATACTTAAGTACGTCATAATAACAACAAGAGTTGATGCAAGAGATAAAAATAAGGCGAGGCAAAACAAAAATGCAAATCATCAATTATATTTACGCGTATGAGCTCGTGCTGTTGTTGTTGTTGTTACCCGACCCTTTCCAAGAAATGGGGGCATGGCGGAATTACCCCAGAACCCGGGCAACTCCCCAGGGCCTGGACCAGAGGTCGTAGAGAAACAAGAGAGTCGCCAAAGAACGAGCGACGCAAAGAGTCCATAGCTGGGCGGTGCAGAATGGGATGAGAGGTTTTCTGGGACGAGTGTCCGCAGGCGCTGCTGGAAGGATTCTCGATTCTGCCAATCCTAAAAAGATAAGAACTTAACAGAAGGCTGTGTCCGTTGCAGCGTAGTTGAGAGAAAACACAGCGAGCCTGACGAAGGAGCACAAGTTCCTCGGTGGAAATCGAGGGAACCTGTGTGTCAAAGAATTTCGATGAGACAGTTCGCCTTCACTTCGAGAAAAAGACAAGAGAGACTACAAGAGATTGCAGAGGGTGCAAGTAGCGCTCCTCATCTGGCCAGCTCATCAGCTGTGTCGTTACCCGGCAGAAACGAGTGTCCGAGAACCCATTGTAGTTTGATGGAACAGGAGGAGAGAGAGAAGACAGTGGCTGCCAGATCTGCCAGAGAGTTTGAGGTAAAAGGAAAGATGGAGAAGAGGACAGGGTGATGAGGACAGAACAAGAGTCAGATAGGAGGAGAAGAGAAGAGAAATGGCAGACTTGTTGGTGCTGCCGAGACCAGCAAAGGGCTTGCAGAACAACGCTGGCTTTAGAAGAGAACTTGAGCATACTCGGCTTGCTGAGAAGGAACGACTGGCCTCAGTGCCACAGAGAGAGCAGGTGGCAAGTACGCCAGAGTCGCCTTTGCCAAAATCAAGCAAAAATCAAGCCGGGAAAGCAACAAAGCTATCAGTCCAGAGTGCAAGATCGTGAGGGGGGAGAGTCAAGGTGAGCGAGAGCTGCATCTTGGCAAGAGAGAGGAGGATCACAGCGAGAGCATGCACCCCACAGTAAAGAAAGCAGGTTCCAAGGAGGAAAGGGAGGGAAGGCAAGCAAGTAGAGCCTGCTTAGGGGAAGTACAAGGAAGCGTGAGCGGGTGAGTGGATGCAAAAGCTATCCAGGATGATCTGCAGAGTCTTGGTTTCACTTCAAGTCTGGCCAAACCTGAAATGGCAAAGGTGGTTGAGAGACGAAGAGCCCGCTCATAAGATGAAAAAGTAAAATGAGTCAGGGTGACTCGTAGGAGAGGTAGAGAAACCTCGGAGAGAAGAAGGGAAGGACGAGAGGTAGCCGGTGATGGCGCGACTAGCTGCTCGGTGGAGATGTTCCAATTTGGTCATATTGGTAACTCTTAAAAAAGGAAACCATTCGGGTGAATCATATGTGAGAAGGGGCCGAAGAAAGGCTTTATACAGAAGAGAGAGGGACTCTTTAGAGAGATCCCATGAGGAAGGATAGAGCGCAGTCAAAGGTGATCCCAAGAAAAGTTGGGATTGAAATGGAGGCGGGAGTCGAGTAGGAGGAGGTAGGGCTGGAGGTTAGCTTGGTGGGGATCCACTGAAAAGAAAACTTCACATTTGCTCGGATTGGGAGAAAAAAACACCAGTACTCAGACTAGCGCTCCAATTGAAACAGTGCTCCTTGGGTAGCCTCCACCACAGTGGAGACCGAGGGGGAGGAGGACCAAATGGCCAGATCGTCAGCATATAGAGAACAGCTGATGAAAAAAGGCAGAGAAGCTGGAAGATCATTGATGAAGAGAGAAAAGTACAGGGGCAAGAACGGATCCTTGCGGAACACCTCGACCGACTCGAAAGGAACGACTTTTGTGATTTTGATAAACCACACAAGCACGCCTATCAGAAAAGGAAAGATTGAGACCAACGAGCAAAGCAAGGAGGAAGGCCAGCCAAAATGAATTTATGGAAAAGGGTGGGATGCCAGGCAAGGTCAAAAGTTTTAGAGAAATCAACAGTAGATAGGATCGTCCAAGAGCCCCGTCTGGGTTTGTTAAGCCCAACTGAGATGGACTGAGATAGATACAGAATTTGATCTAAAGTAGATCATCCAGGGCGAAAACCAGCCTGGCGGGGAGAGAGAATGGAATTAGGCTCCAGAAAAAAGAGTAGACGGAATAGCATGATGCGTTTAAAAAGCTTTGATACGCAGGAAGTGAGAGAGATAGGCCGGAAGGAAGCAGGAGAGTCGAGAGGCTTTCCCATCTTGTGGATGGAAATAACAGAATTCTATTATGAGCTCATCATGCTCGGCTTGCATGTTTTTCGTCAGACTGGGCCACCACGACTGGTAGACTGCTTGACCCCGTCACCTGAAGATGGAGTCATCCAGTCAAGTGCCTTGCCCAAGAACACAATAGCATAGTGGTTAGAGTGTCCGCTTCGCAGTCGGTAGACCTAGGGTTTATTTCCCAAGTCGAGCCATACCAAAAGACTTTTAAAAATGGTATTCATAACTTCCCTACTTGGCGCTCAGCACAATAGGGATAGTGTGGAGGACAAGCCGGCAAGGTTGCTTGTTGCGTCCTTGGGCAAGGCACTTAACAAGATGCCTTGATCTTCAGGTAGCAGACAGGTGGTGGGGCCAAGCAGTCTACCAGTCGTGGTGGCCAAGTCTGACGAAAAACATGCAAACTGAGCATGAGCTCATAATAGAATTTTGTTATTCCCACCCCACAAGATGGGAAAGCCTCTCGACTCTCATGCTTCCTTCCGGCCTATCTCTCTCAACTGCTGCGCAACTAAAGACCGGCAAACCGAGCGTGAGCGCACACGCAGTGTATGTACGATTTCCACCAAATTTCAATCACCCAGCAGACAAAAATGAGAGATTAAAAACTATAGCTTATCGCAAATATGACAGTAAACGTTAGCTGAACGTTTTCAGCTAAGTGTGTGTGTAAACATGAACGACAGCTAAACGTTTTCAGCTAAGAGTGTGTGTAAACATGAACCATAGCTGAACGTTTTCAGCTGAGTGTGTGTAAACATGTAAATAAATGAACAAAAATGAAAAGGGGTCTAGTGTTGCTATGTAGGATCAATCGGTAGTTAATAGAGATTGTTTTTCTTATCGCTCATTATCACTGATGTTTTAAATTTTTGTTCTGTCACAACCCTTTACTCTTCTCTCTCTTTTGCACTGTTATTATTTCTACAAAATACTTCGTCAGTTTACCTTTCCTTTCCTTCTTATTACGTCACTTTACTTAGTGTTTACGTTTTATTACTTTTACGCAGTTTTCTTTTGTCCTGCAGTTTTTGCTTCAGGATTAACGATATAGATGCAGACAGGCTTTTAAGTTGCTATTACTCCGTTTTATACGTTTTGAGTCTTTAGCTTACTACGAGAACCCAAGCTGTGGTCAGGTTCAGTGTGGGCAGTTTTACTGCGAGATCTGATTTTTTTCTAAATTCGATCTCTTAGCCTTTCTTCTGTAATCCTAAAGTTTCTGACAGGTTTTTCTTTTGGTGGTAAGTAATCAGCTAGTATTTCCAACTGTTGCTATTTTAGAACACCCCAAGAAGTCAATTTTAAGCAAAAAAGTTCGTGTTTGCATATGTCATAATACTGAAAGTTGTTTAGTCGAGTCGACTTTTAAAGTAGCAGATGTAACTTAAAAATGACACATGCAGTCGACTCAAAAATTTATTGCTACCAGCTTTCGTGAGGGAATGGTGGCTTCTTCAGGAAAAATAACTTAAAGACAAATAAATGAACTGATAGCATAAGCTTATCATTAGTCTCTCATTTATTTTTCCTGAAGAAGTGACAATTCGCTCACGAAAGATTGCAACAATAAATATTTTAATCGACTACAAGTGTCACTTTTGACTTTTATCTGCTAATATTCTACCAGTTAGCTGTAACAATGCCGACGTGAGCTTGTTTTAAATTTATTGTATGAAATCGAAGGCCAACACGGCCAACCATTTTAATTATACAAGGAATAAGGAAAGGAAATTATTAAATTGCATTGTTCACATTAAAATAACAACAGTGTCATCGTGTTTGTAAAATTATTTTGGCGTCAAGTTCTCGATGGTGCTGTGGTGACGTCATAATAAATAGCTTTTGTGCACTCATCCAATCTACCAGTCGAATTCAAGTTATCAAGTTTTCGACCTCACCGGCGCCTACAAAGTAAACACAAAATGTAATATGGTGTTTTTCGGTGAAATATTGCAGTACCCCATTGGCAAATTACTTCAATGTGTCAACCCAAGCAAACAATGTGGTTTCAGTAAACATATTTCGCAAACATAACAGACTTTGTGAAGTGCGGAGAGACTCAACCAAGAGCCATGCAGAAATGAGTATGTGCTAGGGCCATACAGAAATAAATCTGAATTCCAACGAAACCTTACAAACTCCAGGAGTCTTTCACTCTACACTTTATACGAAGAACGTGGCAACCAAATCACTTTCATATTGGCGTGTCATTGAATGTACAAAGCATTTAACTTTGCAAAACTATTGCTTCAGTCGCAACCGTGCTTGCTGTTGACATAACTTGTTTACAACCAATAGACCTGGGAATTGAACCCATTTATCATTTCTATGGATATAGTTGGGTGTTTCATAATTTCACCACCTTCGATTAAAAAAAGAGTACTTTTTTCATAGATATTTGGATGCTGATTACAAATATGAAGTTTTTTTCTCATAATAACGCCATCTTCATGCATCATCGCGTGCATTTCCGCGTTTTGTAGATATATTGCCGAATTGCGTACGATGGATGCAGGAAAGTTACATCAAATAATGCAGAATACGCGATATCCAACATGCGTTTAAGAGGCAATTAAGGCGTATCAGCTATCAAAACCATTAAAAAAAAACTCTCTAGGACTTAGCACATGCTTAGTTTAAACCAGAAAATCTCTTTAGTGACGTCATCTCGTCACGTTCAAGGTCTTACTTTAGTAACTGTTGATCAGATTCTCATAATGATACATGCTTCAGATGCTTTTTGTGAAAATAATGGCGTTTTATCAAACTTATGAAGCTTGCAACAGCACAAAAGCCTCGGGCTTAATCTTGATTTTTTTTTAAAAAAGCGATACGCTCGAAGTTCTGAAAACATTCTGCAATTCGGAGAATGCGCAGAGCACGTATGGAAGAATGCTTGGTCAAATAGCATCTAGAACAAGTACTCAATGAAATAAATCCTAAAAGGGTTCTGGTGTTGCATACGGAACAGGGCTATCTCGCAGGATGAAGAGCATAGCACATAAAATCTGTGTAAGCTCAGCGTGATATGGAGCAGAAAGCTAAGCTAGGATAGTCGTGGATATAAATAGGATGGAAAAAAATAAAATAAAATGCTTGGATTGATGTGCGAAAAAACTACGAAAATTAAAATCAGGAATAATTGTGTCAAAGAGATAACTGGATCAACCGGGGCCCCGGTTTCGGCTCCGGCCAGAGATTCCATTTTTGCCTAAAACTGGCCCCGGCAGGAGCAAACCTAAAAGATGGTCGGAGCAGGGGTGTTGCTCAGTACAGTTGTTGCACCGACATTAAGTGCTTACGATGCGATAACAATGTGTGCATCTGAGGATGTGTGCATGCTCGCTTCGGCATGGCCTGTGGTAGAGACTGCTTGAAGGCAGATGAACGATGAAAATAGTCGCCTTCGACAACAGAATTGACGACATGAAGTCGAGTTCTACTTTACGGGGCGGCTTGTCCGACCAGCTTAGGTTCAAGCAAAGTTCTCGATACATCGCGCGTGCGCGCACACTAAGATGCGTTTTGAGTAGTGGCCAGGGCCAGGGCCAGGGTTCCAGCCGAGTTTGGCAAGGAAACCCAGCCCCAGCTCTGACCAGATTTGTTGCCTCGGTTGTTTTCTAATAACGGGAGGGATGAAAAGTCAAAGACTACGAATGTAACGGACATGTGAAATGAGTGCAAACAAAGAAAAATTCCAATAAACAGAGCAAAATCGGAGAGCAATGATAAGAGCAATGTGAGCTATTAAATTAATTGAGAGCAGAAGTACTCAAGAACTTATGAATTTGCTACGTTTGGTAGAAACTTTAGCCAAAGCAATTAGAAAATGATGGTATGAACATGTTTTGAAGGCGGATAGTGATGATGTGTTAAGAGCGTTACATTTTAAAGTGGTTGGTAGAAGAGGACGTGGGCGACCAAAGATGACAAGAAGAAAGCACGTGGAAGAACAGATTGCATAAAAAAGAAAGGTGCTGTCGACAAAACAAAGTGGCATTATGCTGTTTATAAACTTTCGAGAAGCATGAGTATATCCGGTCACCTCTTCAAATAAAGACAAACCGGATTCAAAAAATTGAACTCTCTCTCTCTCTCTCTCTCTCTCTCATGTAAAAAAATTGAATACGGAAGATCCTGGAGTCACGGAAAAAGAATCTTTGAGTAGATGCTTGTAAGTGTATTTGAAAGTCAGATTTTGCAAAACTATATTTGCCAGAACAAATAGGCAGCCTTCCACTTGCAGAGTGTAACAGAATGATTCTGTAGTGGTTACGCGTATTTGGTTTTGCTTTGCTTTGTGTTGACTGCAATTTAATTTGTATTTGGCTTCATTTTTGATATCACCACCAGTATTTCCTATACCTGATGTTAAATATCAATGTTGGTATAGGAAATTGCATTGCTTTCACATCAATCTTATCAAAACTCCCAGTGCTTTATCGTGTCACGTGATTCGTGTTCGCATTTATATATGTTCGAATTGCTTATGATGATTTATTGCTCGTCAATCATCCGCTTCGCCTATGCTTTAAGTCAAGTTACTGCTGCTTTGCTAATTTTGCCCTCATGGCTCATATTCCGTTAATATATTTTATTGACTGTCATACCGAGTGAGGAATTGATTGAGGAATATTACCCAATAGCAATAACGAACTCACGACAATTCTACTGATCAGAAAAAGAAACAAACCAAGGATAAGTCTTTCAAAAATGACCACGATGCTCACTTGCTTTGTATCGTTATTTAGTAATTAAGCTTCTGGCTAATTTGAACATTTTTTGACTTATAAGCAAAAACAACCGCCCTGCCAGGCAAAATAGCTTACTAAAGCAGGTGAATACTTGAGCTTGTTGACATTTCATACATCTCAATTGGAAAATCAAAGATCAATGCTAGTTAAGCTTGCTTTTTACATAGGTTTGGTGTCTCTGCGATTGAATATAGCTAGCAAACCTTTTCCGTTTGTCAAGTGTGTTGATCTCACAAACAGATGTAACTGTTATTTCTACAAACCTATAAAGTCAAGGTTTCATTCTCCTTAGCAACGAGAGAGCTTTATCAGAATGCGGTAAATAACATCTATTGTATTCTGATGAATATGACATGTAACGTATTCTGACAAAGTTCCTGGTTACTAGGAGAAGCAAAACGTTGTTTATAAATAAAATTATTGAAAGAAGGATCACATCTGTTTGTGAGTCCCTTCATTTTTTGAAGCATCAGTAGCTGAGCAACCAGAATTCATTCTTGTTTACCAAACCGTTTGTTTGCCTATAAGAATGTAAATTCTGAAATTACAGAACTTGTCTTCCAGTCTTTCTATGAGCAGGCACTGCATTGACAACAACAAACGATGCTTGAAGTGAGTTTGAAGAAATAGCTCCATTCCATATGCCATTTCTAGGGCAAGTTTTCTCACTAGAGTTAATTTTTATTATGGCACGGATAACCAGCAAGATATTTAGCAACAAATTTGGCACATAGAGTAGGTTTCAGATACTAAACTTTATTGGTCAAAAAAAAGCAATTTGCAATGCTTAAAAAAATTAAGAAACATGACGTTATTGTTCTATTGAATCACACAAAATTGATAACAAAGAATAATCTCTTCAGATACAGTAAATTACTTTCATTCCTAAACACCGTATACTGTACATAGGCATAATCTACAATCGCCTATTGGCGCTGTTCAATTCCAGTTTTGTCTACATTTTTCATTTTCCTCAACAGCTTTCCATCGCGTAATTGTGATGCAACATTCAAACGATGTGAAATAATTACCAAGTAGTACGACGCACTACTGTGACACACAAATTGAGGATGGTGCAAGAACGATGCGCTACGATTAAGTCAAAAACACATAATAATGTACTCGTAGTAAAAAGTGATTGCAATTGCAAAAAAACATTAGCATAAACTTTCTAAACTGCAATAAAGAGCTTAAGAATTCTTACGTTACTGACTGAGTCAGCATTGAAACAGCAACAATAGATGTAGCTTTTATTTACTTTTCGTAGAATTAACCAATATCACCATTGAAACAATTTTAATATAGGCATGGAGCCATTTGTCAAGCAATTCGTAAAGCGCATTGTATATCTAGGGGCTAGATTTTCTGGGGCCAATATTAGTTTGTGTAGCGGGTAAATTGACTATATCATTAACTGTCGGGTAATTCAATTGCATCACTAACAGTAGATTCGCTGTCACAAGAAATTTTAAATTTTAGGTTATTTAGCCTTATCAGCACACTCATGAAGATCATTATTGTGAATTTCATTGCTCTGAAAAGCATTACCAACCGCCGATTGCAAATTCGGCGCAAGATCACAAATAGATACGGTAGCTTGGCAGCCATTACAATATCGTACATTAGCATAAGTAGGATTGATGTGAATTAATTCAACTTCATCAACAAAGAGATCATTTTTCTGCACCAATCAACAGCCGCCTCAACGTGGTGGTGTGGTCCCTGACCCCACTTGGGTTGGGTCGAAATGGCTGTTGGCCTTCTCAAGGGTCCCAGTTGCCCCAGGCACTCCTCTCCAACCATTTTTTCACCGTGATGCCCACTCAACGACCACAGAAGAACAGCACACAGCTTTTCTAAAAATCGGTCGCCTGTCTTCTCTCTCCTGCCTTTTTCATGCCCGTCTTCATCTCCTCATTCTTCTTCTTCTCTTGATAAGCGATAACGTTCATCCCAAACCTGGACCCACCTTTTCCTTGCTCTGTGTGCGCTGGAAATGTGACGTGGTGGGGTAAGTCAGTACTATGCTGTACTTGCTCCAAATGGGTACATCTAAGATGCTCATTACTCTCCCTTTCCAAATTCAGAACTCTTAGCAGCTTTCACTCCTGGAGCTGCTCCCCTGCTGCATCCCTTCTTGTAACATTGTGACTTCGCCCTCGGACTCCCCCAGCCTGTATACCTTCACTGCTCCACCTGGCCCCCCTTTTACTAATGCAGCACTCCCGCCCTACCCTCACCTTCAAACTTCTTGTCCCATTCTGATCATTTTGTCTCTTCTTCTTGTGCTTCCTCACCACCGCCCCTTGCTCCTGGCTGTCCTTTTACACCTCCTGCTTCCTCTCCTCCCCCTGACTCCTTCAGGGTTCTTCAATGGAATGCTGGTGGTCTCCGAGCCAGGAGAACTGAATTGCTACATTTTCTTTCGTCCCATCTTGTTGACCTTATCTGTATCCAGGAATCTAATCTCAACTCATCTTCCTCTATCTGGATCCCAGGATTCTCTACTCAGTAATCTGATTGCATTGACTCCGAGTCTGGCATTCTCTCTCCTGATGCCATGCATGCTAGCGGTGGCATCATCATTTTCGTCAGGCAGGGCTTATCCTTCTCTGAACTTTCTACTTCCTCTCTCTCTTTTCCTAATGATCATGCTCCCCCTATTCGCTCTTCTCCAACGGATGGCAGAACCAACTCCTTTTCTCCCTCCATTTGTCCCTCCTCCAGAAATCTCTTCATTCTGGGAACTTCAAATGCCATCACCCCCTCTGGGACTCAAAAGGTACTTTCAACCTTTGTGAAGAGGAAGTATTCGACTGAGTCATCTCTTCTGACCTCCTCCCATTCAATGGCAATGACATACCTACTCTTCTCCATTGCTCCTCCCTTGACATTTCCTTTTCTCCCTCTTCTCTTGCCCTTTCATGCTCATGGGAGTTGCTTCAGGACCTGGATTCTGATCTCCTAACAATTCTTCTATCTGTACCTCTCTCTCCAATCTTTTGCCCAACCGAACATCTCCCTTCCTTCAATTTTCAGAAAGCTTGCTGGGATGACTTTGCTTCTTACTTTGTCTCCCACTGTCCTTCTGCAGAGAAATACTCATACTCTTTCTCTTTCCTCTGCTGCTGCTGTTTTTTCATTTCTCTGGCACTGAATGCGGCCAAATCTTCCATTCCTTTCCACTGCATCAAATGCCATCCTATAGCCTGGTGGTCTGTTGAAGTGAAAGATGCGGTTGGTGAAAGATGCAAGGGCTTTCGCTTCCGCTTACAGAAGTTATGAAAATCGGCAGGCTCACATCTCTGCTTTCCGATGTGCTTTTTCTGTCATCGCCAAGGCCAAGGCTGAGACATGGTGGGCGACTTGCTCTTCTCTCTTTCCCAAATCTAACACTAAATATGTGCACTCTTCTTCGCTCTGTTGCTGGCTCCTCTTCTTTGCTCTGTTGTTGGCTCCTCTTCCTCCTCTCCTAACTTCCCCTAATGTTCTTCTCCCAGGGTCCGCAATGCACATGCTTTCACATAGCGTGAGTCGTGAGTACACCTAGCAATTGGAAAGTCTCTCTAATGCTCTGTGGAACCGAATGTACCCAACCAGAAGGGTATCCACTTATTGCGATGTTCAAGGGCCTGCTAATCAGTGAACGTCGTTTTCAGGATGGGATGATGAGTGCATTGCACACAAAATACCTTTTCAGGGCACATCATCAAAAAGTTCCGTGGGCCCTCAATACTACAACTGAACATCGAAGGCCTCACAGCTAGCAAGATGAAAGTTCTTCATCACCTTGCTGTTCAGCTTGAGGCATTCGTCTGCGATCCCAAAGCCAAAGAAACCGGTAGAGGACCCAAAGAGCTACTGCCCCATCTCCTTGCTCTGTGTCCCCTACAAGATCCTCGAATGACTGATCTACGCTCGTATTGAACCTATTGTCGACCCCCTGCTCCCAGGCGAGCAGGCTGGGTTTTGACATGGTATATCGACAGTGGATCAAGTTGTCTTACTAACACAAAACATCGAGGATTCTTTCAAGGCAAAAAAGAAGGCCGGTGCTGTGTTTGTAGATCTGACAGCTGCATATGACACTGCCTGGCATCGTGGCCTCACCTGCAAGCTGCTGAGACTTCTCCCGGATAAACACATGGTCCGTATGATCATGGAACTTGTCCGGAATAGAAGTTTCAGCCTTACCATCGGTGACAGCAAGCGAAGCAGGTTGCGACGTCTGAAAAACGGCGTCCCACAGGAATCGGTCTTGGCATCCCTTCTTTTCAATATCTATGTGTACGATCTTCCTTCAACGATCTCCAGAAGGTATGCTTCTGCTGATGATCTGGCACTGTTATACTCTTCTGATGACTGGAAGGACCTGGAGGGGGTCTTAAGCCAAGACATGACTACAATCTCAACATATCTCCAGACTTGGAGGCTACAGCTCAGCCACACTAAAACGGTGATGACGGCCTTTCACCTGAACACTGTCACTGGATGCCTGCGTCCAACTCCAACAGACTATCTACCCATCATCGCAGGTATCCAGCTGGCTGAGCTTTGCCAATTAGGAGCAACGTTCTCCCTGGCATATCGTGGCAATCTGGACCCTGGCCATATTCTCCATGAATTATTGGCTGGGTCCCCAGACGGCTACAGAGAGAGACTAAAATCTAGACGCCCCTTTGTGCCCGCTGCATGGAAGTTACTGCAAGATCTAACTGAATCGGATATTTGTGCAGCTCAATGGACAGACTTTAAATGGAGCACGGAATACTCGGAGTGTTCATCTGATCTTTGTGCTTTCATTCCTAGGACAAGCACTAGGCCAATGGGGATGGGCCTGCCCAGATCATCATGGGTCAGGCTCAACCGCTTGCGGGCTGGTGTTGGGTGGTTTCAGTCATTCATGCACAAATAAGACCTTGCTCCTACATCAAATTGCGAGTGTGGCGCTGCAGAATAAACCGCAGAACACATTATTCTGACATGCCCCCTACATCAGGCACCTACAGAAATACGTGGACTGACGGTTTTGGATGTCAACACACAATGCTGGCTGAGTACCATCACTGCCAGCATCTGAAAATGTGGATTCCTTCCAAAAGAAGAAGAAGAAGGCTTCAGTCTTTGCTCATTATCTGAGATCCCACTTTTCTGTCACTCAGCCAATCGCCCAGCATAGCAGAGCCAGAAACTACCTTTCTGAGCTCCGCCAAGTCCTATGCCCTGAGGAGTCTCACACCTCCTTCTACTCACCCTTTTCCCTGCTGAATTTCTGGCGGCTGCCTCCAACCTATTCTCCTCCACTGACACTGGCCCAGACAAAGTTGTCTATCCCATGCTAAAGCATCTTCCTCGCTCCGGCATGGATTTTCTTCTTCACATTTTCAATCTCTCCTGGACTTTGCATTGCTTTCCTTCCATCTGGAAGACATCTTCTATTATTCCCATCCACAAGATGGGAAAGCCTCTCGACTCTCCTGCTTCCTTCCGGCCTATCTCTCTCACCTCCTCCATATCAAAGCTTTTTAAACGCATCATGCTATTCCGTCTACTCTATTTTCTGGAGCCTAATTCCATTCTCTCTCCCCACCAGGCTGGTTTTCGCCCTGGATGGTCTACTTTAGATCAAATTCTGTATCTATCTCAGTCCATTTTGGATGGGTTTAACAAACCCAGACGGGGATCTTGGACGATCCTATCTACTACTATCTACTCCAAAACTTTTGACCTTGCCTGGCATCCCACCCTTTTCCATAAATTCATTTTGGCTGGCCTTCCTCCTTGCTTTGCTCATTGGTCTCAATCTTTCCTTTTCTGATAAACGCGCTTGTGTGGTTTATCAAAATCACGAAAGTCGTTCCTTTCGAGTCCATCAAGGTGTTCCACAAGGATCCGTTCTTGCCCCTGTACTTTTCTCTCTTCATCAATGATCTTTCGGCCTTTTTGCCTTTTTCCGTCAGCTGTTCTCTTTATGTGGACAATTTGGCCATTTGGTCCTCCTCTCCCTTGGTCCCCACAGAGGTGGAGGCCACACAAGGGGCTCTGTTTCAATTGGAGCGCTGGTGTTTTCCTCCCAATCCGAGCAAATGTGAGGCCTCCTTCTTTTCAGTAGATCCCCACCAAGCTAACCTCCAGCCCTACCTCCTCCTACTCGACTCCCGCCTCCGTTTCAATACCACTCCAACTTTTCTTGGGATCACCTTTGACTGCACTCTATCCTTTACTAAATGTATCTTTGCTGAAGGCCAAGTTTTTCCCTCGTCCCAAGGCCTTATTCTGAATCTCTTCTTTTTCATGGGGTCTCTCTAAAAAGTCCCTCTCTCTTCTGTATAAAGCTTTTCTTCGGCCCCTTCTCACATATGCTTCACCCGAATGGTTTCCTTTCTTAAACGTCACCAATATGACCAAATTGGAACGCCTACACTGAGCAGCCAGTCGTGCCATCACCAGCTGCCTCTCGTCCTTCCCTTCTTCTCTCCGAGGTTTCTCTACCTCTCCTACGAGTCACCCTGACTCATTTTACTTTTTCATCTTATGAGCGGGCTCTTCATCTCTCAACCACCTTTGCCATTTCAGGTTTGGCCAGACTTGAAGTGAAACCAAGACTCTGCAGATCATCCTGGATAGCTTTTGCATCCACTCACCCGCTCACGCTTCCTTGTACTTCCCCTAAGCAGGCTCTACTTGCTTGGCCTCACTCTCTTCTCCATGCTCTTGCCGTGATCTCCCTCTCTCTCACTAAGGTGCGGCTCTCAACCTCCTTGACTCTCTCCCCTCACGATCTGGTGCTCTGTTCCTTTTCCTTTTGGCAAAGGCGGCTCTGGCGTACTTTGCAACTGCTCTCTCTGTGGCACTGAGGTAAGTCGTTTCTTCTCAGCAAGCCGAGTATGCTCAAGTTCTCTTCTGAAGCCTGCGCCATTATGCAAGCCCTTTGCTGGTCTCGGCAGCACCTACAAGTTTGCCATTACTTTTCTCTTCTCCTCCTATCTGACTCTTGTTCTGTCCTCATCACCCTGTCCTCTTCTCCATCTTTCCTTTTACCTCAAAGTCTCTGGCACATCTGGCAGCAACTGTCTTCTCTCTTCTGTTCTATCAGGCTATAATGGGTCCCCAGGACACTCGTTTCTTCCGGGGAACAACGCGACTGATGAGCTGACCAGATGGGGTAGCGCTACTTGCGCCCTCTGCAATCTCTTGTAGTCTCTCTCCTCTTATCTCTTGTATCCACTTCTTGTCTTTTCTCGAACTGGAAACGTACCGTCTCATCAAAATTCTTTGACACACAGCCTGACACAGGTTCCCTAGATTTCCACTGAGGAGCTTGTGCTCCCTCGTCACACTCGCCGTGTCCTCTCTCATCTTTGCTGCAACGGACACAACCTCTCTCCAGGACTGGCAGAATCGAGAATCCTTCATGCAGTGCCTGCGGACACTCATCCCAGGACACCTCTCATCTCATTCTGCACCATCCAGCTATGGACTCTTTGCGCCGCTCACTCTTTGGTAACTCTCTTCTCTTTACGACCTCTGGTCCAGGCCCTGGGAAGTTGTTCTGGTTCTGGGGTAATTCCGCCATGCCCCCATCCCTTGGGAGGGGTCGGGTAACAACAACAACAAGGAATTATTTTTACTCAAACGTACAAATCGCTTCACATAAGCTTTACGAGATTAAGTTAACCATGATGGGGGGGGGGTGAATCCCCTGTGCAAGAACGGCGTTGATAGTTGAAAAATCGTTCGTGAGGCGTTACATTAGTGACAACACATTAAATAGAACAAACTGCATGTAAAGCATTATTCAAAACTAATTTCCAACAAAAGATTGGAAGTTTAAACATTTTTAAAAACAATTTTACAGCATCTCAAACGCTACCAACACATTTTTCTACTTGACCATTGCCAAAAGGATGGTAAACGTTAGTTTTACAGCTAACAATGCCCCTACTGAGAAGTTAACGCCTAAATTTACTTGAAACAATCGCAGGGCCAGTATCTGAATGCACTAAACACGGCGTACCACACAAAGTAAACAAGTTATCAAGACAGTTAACTACCACGGAAGAAGTCATTTCCTTGCAAGGAAATGCAATAAACAAGTATTTGTTGTTCGTTGAAGAAAGGAAAAGGCCTTTGAAATCTATACGGAGTCTTTCCATACGGCGAGTGGCTTTAATCAGAGTATTATTTACACCATGACGAAACTGAAGCTTTATCTCAGCACAGATAGGTCTAAAATTTACCACTCTTTTAACATCAGTGGTCGAAAACGGCAAGTTTTGTGCCCTCACGATATGCAACAGTCTGGAAATATCTGGATGGCAGAGATCGTTGTGCAGTTCTTCTAATGACGACTGCGACACAATTGATGAACAAAACGGTCTTGAAAAAAATATCCGGCCCTGTATTTTGCTTGCAAAGTATCCGGCCCTGTATTTGCTTGCCTAGTCGGTATTTAGTAGTGTAGGAATATGACGCCAATTCGATTCTCCACTGTTGTACTTTCCTGTTTTTGATCTTGGTCCGACGGCGATTATCAAGCATATATGCAACCGATCGTTGATCAGTGATGATTGTAAGTTTGCCTATTCAATAGATCTGCCCATTTACGAATTGACTCGATGATGGCGGTAGCTTCTTTTTCTACAACGGGATAGTTTAACTCACTACCTTGCAATGCGTGAGAAAAAATTCCACTGGAGGTCCTTCTAGGTGTGATGTTGCTGAGATGGCTGAACCCGAAGCGTCGCTTTCCATGACAAATGACATCGATTCTTGAATCGAATGCAAATCAGCATGTTTCAACTCTTCTTTCAATAGCTGGAATGACTTTAGAGCAACTTCATTTAAGGGAAACATGTTTGAATCAGCCAGTGGCCGTACATTATCCGCGAAACAATCGATCCATTGCGTAATATGCACACATGCCAAGAATTCTTCGCAGCAGCTTGAAATTGTTGGGAAGCAAAAAATCTAAAAGCGGACGTAGACGCTCCGGGTCTGGTTTGGCTTAGCCATTGCCGATGAAATAGCTGAGTATAGGTATGCTATTCTTGGATGAAACAGTTTTACTCTCGTTCAGAGTAAAGTTACGGCGCTTTACTGCATCTAGAAATGCTTTTACATTTTTTTCGTGCTCCTCTTTGGTACTCCCGGTGACAGTGACGCAATCAAAGTAGAGGAACTTCTCCCTTAACCGTTCTTCTTCAACTGCGTTTTTTGTTGAAAGGCAGCAACACCGTTTTTGACGTCAAAAGGAATTCCAGTAAATTTGTACAATTTGCCATTTGCTTTGAAAGCCGTGAATTTCTGTTCGGAATCAACAATTTTGATTTGGTGATAGGCACAGAGAAGACAAAAGTCTGCACCAATCAACAGCCGCCTCAACATGGTGGTGCAGTCCCCGACCCCGTTTGGGTTGGGTCGAAATGTTATCTACCTATAGACTAGTATATCTTTTTTTCAAGTATGTATATCTTTAGCCTTACATTAACCCATTACAAGTTGCTGTATAAATCACTGTATTTAGATTTGTTAAGTGTTCAAATATCTTTTGCCGTCTAGATTCTATAGAGTATGTGTGATGACGTGATCTACTTATGACATCATAATAATGTAAAATCATTACACTGATTCACTGCATTAAATAAACTACAAACCACTCTAAAATCACTTGCTTCACCTTAAATTTTGTTAATACTGGAAGAACCTACAATGTAGAGCCAGACTAACTAGCTGTTTATAGCATCTCACGTAAAAAATTGCATTCCTTTGTTACATCAAACATAATTTTGTTCACAGAAAATGTGTTTGCCAGCATTATTTTCTGTATCCAATCAGGTTTTGAAACGTAAAGCATGGTTTTTGGCACAGAGCCAAAACTTGGAATTTGCTGATTGCGGTGTAAGTTGTCGTTGCTAGTGATTGATTTAAATTAGAATAAATGTTTCAGTAAAGCTTTCTTATTGAAGAATAATGCCTAAGCCAATACGATCGTGTTAAAACAGTCCCGATATGTTCTGTTATATCTGGGGAGAGTAAACTTTGCGTAAATTTAGAAGAAACTTGACCCATAAAACCAAGACGTTATATTATGCTTATTTTGGATGTGCAGTTGATGATCAAAACAAATCTTGGGTTCCAAACTTTTGCTGCTTGAACTGCATTCCTGAGGTTTGTAGATGGTTTGCAGGGAATACAATGTCTATGGATTTTTCTGTACCAATGATAAGGCGGGAACAGAAGCAACACAACACGGATTACAATTCCTGTTTGACAAAAACACAAGAACATAATCAGAAAACTAGAACAAACAACCAAACCTACAATCTGCTATTTGTCCTGTTTCACATTTAGTTGAGTTGCCCATACCCAGTCCTTCACCCTGTCTTCCTGTATTACCTGGTGAGCTTTCAGAATGCTTTAATCTTCCACGATCACCTCGTGAGCATCCAGATTGCTGCAATGATGCACTAGTGATTATAAGCCAAGTCAAACTGAGAACAAACCACACAGGACTACTAAGGAAGATTTAAATGATCTTGCACGTGATTTAAATCTACCCTAAAACAAAAATGAACACTTAGGATCATGGCGACGACAGTGGAATGTGCTTCCTCCAGGAGCTACGATTTCATTCTATTTTCTATAATCAAAGTTTTTGTCCAACTTGTTTGTGGCACAAGATGAGCTTTTTTGCTGTAGTGATATCTACACACTTTCGAATAGTTTTGAAATTACTCATGACCTCAATGATAAGAGACTTTTGATCAACAGCTCAAAGCTGTGCTTCCGCATAATGCCAACCTTTGCCATAATACCAAATCAGCAACACTGAAAGAAAGTTACAGCACTTTACAGCTTATACTGAACAAATCGTGTAACAATTTCAAATAGTCTGTATGTGTGAATTTGAAAGTAGTACAAGGTGATTCAAAAATCTCCACACAAAGAAAATGTTGTTTTTTCATTAGTGTAAAAAAATTTTATTAAATGACAGGCTCGATGTGGCCACCATTGTTTTGAATACACATCATGATACGTTCAACCCACTCACTGTGAACTCGCAATAACACATCTGGGGATATTTGTGCAGATGAGTTGATAATGCAGTCCTTCAAATGGTTTATGTCTCTTATATTTTCTTGATACACCATAGCTTTCAAATGACCCCAAAGATAGAAATCAAGAGGGGTCAAATCAGGGGATTTTGGAGGCCACTCAACTGGTCCAAGTCTACCAATCCATGCATCTGAAAGTATTTGATTCAAGTATTGTCGCACTTCAATACCATAATGGGGCGGGGCACCATCTTACTGGAAATATGCAGGAAAGTTACCATTTTTGCTTAACAGCGATGAAGAAATTTCTTCTTGGAACATGTTCAAATACTTATTGGCATTAAGGTTTCCATTAATGAAAATTGGTCCAATGATTTTTTCACCCCAAATACCAGCCCAAACCATCACTTTACCAGCACCTTGAATTTTCGTATATTAAATATAACCAAAGCAATAAATAGTTTATGCATTTGTTTCATTTGTATGGAGACTTTTGAATCACCCTGTAGTTGCATTGACTGGACTTCAGTTAAGATACACAAAGTATTGCTGCTTTTTGTGCTTGTTAGAATTAAAAGAGAGAAGTAAACACTATAAAAACTGGCTGAAGCCAATAGGACCAGAAACTGAGCTGGGCCAACAAAACCTTGTTGCGGAACTACTGGTTCCACGGGAAAACATAATCCTTTATCCTCTACATATCAAACTAGTCTGTTTAAACAATTTGTTAAAACTTTGGAAAAAGATTCTCAAGTATTTACTTTCTTGAAACGCCTTTTTCCACCATTATCAAGTGAAACATAAGGGGAGATGTTTGTAGCCCTACAAATGTGAAAACTAACTTCCAACAAAAATTTCAACAAGGACTTAAATGAAAACAAACTGACGGCCTGCATTTGTTTCAAAGAAATTATCCAGAATTTTTTAGCTACGAATTTCGAAGAAATTGTTGCAAAATACTGTACAGCTATGATGTGCTACATTGCAAGATGCTACTAAAAGTTCACTTTCTGGTATCTCATTCAAGCTTTTTCCATGAAAATTTGGGGGATATTTTAGATGAACATGGCAAGAGATTTCACCAAGATATTACAATGATTGAAAAAGTTTCAAAGAAAAATGGTCTGTTGCAATGGTTGCAGATTGCCGCTGGCAGATAGAACAATACATCTCTAATGTGAAGCATAAGCCACGTGGAAGCTAAGACACATTTCCGATCAAATATTTTCCAGTCTCTTTAACATTGTTTGTTGTGTTCTTGGCTTTACTAATGCATGTTTCACTGTTAATTGGTTTGGTTTTTATTTCTAAACCATTGAGTTGCAATCAAAATCACGCCTACTTTTTTAGCTACTTTCTGCATGAAATTGTCGTTTCTGAAAAGTTAAGAAGTGATATACTGATGTTAATGAAGCTTGCTGATTGGGTAGTAGGTTCTGATAAGTGCTTTTTTACTGAATAATTGAGTATACTACTTTCAGTTGAAATATTTGTAATAATTTGTTTCATTGATGAGTCCTCCATTTCAGTACTGGTTATCTACATATTGTCACGCAGTGCAAAATTTGATTGAACAGTTAGTTTGTAATTATGACATTATATCAAACTTTTACTGATAAAAATTTAAACAACATTTTGACCTTATTCAAATAGAATCAAGGAAAGGTTGACAAAATAGAAAGCTAACACCAAAAAAAGAATGTTAAGCTTTTTGTCCCCTCTCGGGGACTTCATCATGGCAATGCTTAAATACAAATCTGAAATTAAAGAACTAACGTTTAAACACTTGCACCTCTCAATGAGAGACGTGCAGAAGCGACTTTGCTCCAAGTGAGTAACCGAGTTTTATGTTCAAAAATGGCTCAAGGCGTTTGATCAGCAATGCTTTCATGAGCTCAGTTTTAGTGTTTAAACGGCACTTTTTTAATAATGTAAAAGTTAGCTCTGGTGGCATTGTTTCTCTGCAGGCTATAAACTGATTATCATGGGATTTGATGGGCTAGTTACAAGAACTTTTGTTAGTAGGAAAACGATTTTTAGTTGTTGCAAATAGTTATCTACCAGTCGTTCTGATGTATGTGTTCTTGTCACAAGAACATGCATATTGGTAGACAACATAAGAAAGAGAAGAAAAGAGCACATAGAAAATATCCAGGGTTGATATCCAAAATTAATTTAAAATTTTGGTAGGTTGTTGTTAGATCAGTGGTTAAGTCTGTTGCAAAACAATTCACCAATGCATTTGCCTAGTTTTATAAACGGGGCACTAATGCATGAGAGAGTTAGGTAAGGATTTTAGGTGGGGGTATTGTTAGGGGAGTCAGTGAAAGATGGTTGATTATGATCATTAATTTATTCATAAACCAGTCAATCACTTTAAAATAGCAGATGTGGGGTATACATAACAGACTTGGCACTGAGGTAACAACAGGCCACCAAACTTTCAAAATAATGTCAATTCTCTACCTTAAGTATCCTTTATCCACTCTTTCTGCTCAAATGTTATCTACCTACAGACATGTTTTCGTGACAAACACACATCATATTAGTACAACAACTAAACAACTATTTGCAGCAACTGAAAATCGTCTTTGCAATAACCAAAGTTTCTCTAACTATGTCGTCAAAACCCACTGTGATCAGTACAGAGCCTCCAAAGCAGGGGTGGCCAACCATGGCGCATTGCGCCAAACTTGGCGCATTGCATGGTTAGAGGTGGCGCATTGCAGGTTTAAGATGAAAATAAATGAAGCTTAAATACTGATGCTAAAGGCGTGTTAGCATAATAGTACACCAAGGTTTAGTTCTTGATCGTATCTTGGCTGCATCAGGCGATAACTGCAGTATTTTTGCCATAGGCGTAGGAAGTGGGGGGTCCGGGGGGGCACTGGCCCCCCCTGCTTGTAAAATTTCGGGCAATTTTTGATTTTTCAGGCAATTTGAGTAAGTGTCTTTATGTTTTGCTCGAAAAATTTGTCACTGCAATAACATCTCCAAAAAAAAAAAAGGACATCACTTGTTTGGCCTCACGTTTGGTGGCATATTTAGGCCAAAGGTGATGGAAAAGGTGCAGCGAAACAGGCGATGACCTTTTTTTTTTTTTTGGAGATGTCATTGCAGTGACAAACTTTTTGGGCAAAAATTTGGTGCCCCCCCAAATTGGTTTGAGGACATACGCCCATGATTTTTGCCATTTCAGATGTGATCTCCAAAAAAAAGGTCAACTGCATCATCGCGGCCAGTATGTTTAGCGTGGCCGCGATGTTGGCGATGACCTTTTTTTTTCCTTTTTTTTTGGAGATCACCCCTGAATATGGCGTTGTTTTGACTTCAAAGTATAAATATACTACTACACGTTTGTGAGCAATGAAAAGAAATGAATGTTTGTGTGGCGCATCTTCAAATGAATGTTTGTGTGGCGAAAAATTTTGGCGCATGGACTGAAAAGGTTGGCCACCCCTGCTCCAAAGAAATAATGCAACCATAACAAACTTTTACACTACTAAAAAAGTACCATTTTAATACTGTAATCAAGCTCATGAAAGCATTGCTAATTAAACGCCTTCAGTAATCTTTAAACATAAAACTCGGTTACTCACATGGAGCAAAGTCGCTTCTGCACGTCTTTCACTGAAAGGTGTAAGTGTTAAAATGGCAGTTCATTAAAATTAATATAAACTTTAAAAATCTAAGATTTTTATTCAAGTGTCCCCCTGACAAAGTCTGCCGAGGAGATACAAACAGCTTCAACATTTTTTTTGGTGTTAACTTTCTATTTTGTTAACTTTTCCCAT
This sequence comes from Trididemnum clinides, assembly GCA_963675345.1. NCBI lineage: Eukaryota > Metazoa > Chordata > Ascidiacea > Aplousobranchia > Didemnidae > Trididemnum > Trididemnum clinides. The sequence goes on from OY776297.1 coordinate 395,717, forward strand.
ATTTAATAAAGCACTATTAATCATTTTCGTTTGGCTAACAAAAATACACAAGTTCTTCAATCAAGCAGATTTAAAACTTTTCATCAGACCAACCCTGAACTAGGTAAACATCACAGCACCTGAGTGTAGTGTCAAGATCTTTGTATATGGCCTTAGAGTCGTTTTATGTTCAATACTCCTAAAACAAGATGCAGTCACAAACTCAAAGTTAAAGTGCTGGTGAGTTGTTGAATTTTTATTTAAATAGAGCTTGCTCCAACTAAACACAGAATATCGACTTTTAAAAAGAGTAGCTCAGTAGTTCTTCAGGCATCGACTTGTTAAAAGCTACAAATTTTACTTTCTACATTCAACTCGGTGTGACAAATTCAAGTCAATACCGTCTTACAATTCAATTTTATGACAGTTTTAGGTTGGCTAATGGTTACCAAGATCAGAGCTTGCCCACCTTTTCCAGTTTGTGACCCACTTTTGCTGACTTGGAAAAAACTGCTAACAGACACTATGAGCATTTTCTCTACATAAAAATCACTCATTTTAAAGAATAACTTTTAAAGAAGTTTATAGAAAAGACAATCATTCTTTTAAAGAAATGATGGTCGCAACAACTTTGGACTGTATCTCACAGTTTCTAAGATTGTGGAGATCTTTTTTCTGGTGATTAATTTTATGAAATTTATTTTAAAATGGTTTGTGCCCCTCATTAAAAAACTTTGCGGAACATCGGTGAGTCACAGTTTCATGTTGATGAAGCACAGATCTGGTCAAAATCAATTTTGATAATAGTTTAGTAGAGTCGAACACTTTCAAGTAATCTTTAAGCAGTTTTTGAATGTATTCAAAAATACAATAAACTTGAAATCTGGGTCTTATGACGTCATATATAGATTTCATTGCTGCATAGCAATCAATAACAATGCTGAAGAACACTATAAAAACGCTAATTAAGCCCAAACTACAAGCACTATCAAAAAAGAAATTGAGCAACATAAGCAACTGAGCATGGCAATTATGTTTATTAAGTTTATATATTCATCAATTCTTGGTTATTTTTCTTTCCAATCACCTAAGCAGTAATATCATCCAATCCCATACATTGCTCTGTCAGTCTTTCTCATTATGTTATTTTCCCCCACAGATCCTGTCTCATTTCCGTACTTCATTCACGATCTCATACAACTCCATCAAATTCTTCCTTTTATTCTTTACCAAAATTTTTTTTGACAAAGCAAATGTCTGTAGTTTCTAAAAACCCAGTTACCTTAAATTTTCACGATATTTCATTACTGTAGAAACCCAGGAAAAAATTTACTCATAGACACACTCCCACCATAAAACCATTACTTGCAACGAGGCAATTACCTCCCAGTCTCTCAGATTTGTATCTCCACCAAACACCACCGTATGAGAAGAATCTTTTTCAGAAATTTTCTTCCACACCTACAATAAACCTTGCAATCAGCCACGAAATATTGCACGAGAGGTAGACCTCTAACCTCGCCATAAACTGGCACCTGGCTACTACTTACAGCTATAGAGCTGACATGAATATCGAATTCACAATACCTCATGCAAAATCGTTTTGTCATTGTTTTTATTTTGGAATCATTATAAATCAAACATGGCTGGTATCACCAAAACAACAGATGCAATGCAGCGGTGGATTTTGAAAAGGGAGGGTTAAACCTCAAACAAAAATGTGCACAAATGTTCTTTTAACATTTTTGATTACCAATTTTGATAAACATTACAACACAACACCCACCTTAACTACTTATAATTAATGCTGCTACACGACACCCATCTGTATTAATGGCACAACACCCATCCAACCGATTACAATAAATATTACAACACAAAACTTATCTCAACCAATTGTAAATGTTACAACACAAAACTCATATCAAACAATTGGAATAACTGTTACAACACCACAGCCATCTATACTACTTGCAATAAATGCTGCAACACCCATATCAAACAATTAATTTTTCCATGCAACACCTGGCTTGCAACAAATGTTGCAATAAAACAACTATCAATTGCAATAAATGAATTGCAATAGATGAATTAAACAACACGCACCTTACCTAACTGCAGTAAATGTTACAATGTAACATTTAGATTCTGTCCTTCATGACCCAAGCAATACCAAATTTGATTTCCACCCTTGTTTGGACTTTTCAGGAAAGCGCATTCTTCTATCATCACGAGTGAGATTTTACTGGCACAATGGCATAGTGATTAGAACGTTTTCTATGCAATAGGTAGACCTGGGGTTCACTTTTCTAGTCAAGTCATATCACAAGACTTTTAAAAATGGTCTTCACCGCTTCTCTGCTTGGTGCTCAACACAAAAGCAATAGTGTGGAGAATGAGCCAGCAAGCTCTTTTGTTATGTTCTTGGGCAAGACACTTAACGAGATGCATTGATCTTTATGTGGCAGAAAAGCGGTGGGGCCTAACAATCTACCTGTTGTGATGACCCAGTCTAACTGAAGCCTAGCAACAAAGGCTAATGAGAAGCTCACAATCTGAAATGCTTCTAGCAAAAAAAAGGCCTTGTCCACACAAAGAAGAACCATAATTTGAACTCAATGGGCTTTCAAGGTGTTGATCATCATTTGTTCAAATCTAAATCTGGATGAAGGAAAGATATGCATCACCAAAAAGCCCAAACAAAGGCAAAACTTGGGTTTGGGTAGTGCTTCGTCATGAACAACAGCATCTAATATTTCCTATATGCCGCAATTACCAAAATCACAATTTCTACCTCAAGTAATTGTTCCATCCTTGTTTCTGATTCTTGACGCAAACTTTCCAAGTGTGATGTCATCATTGTGACATTACGACCTCCACAAACTCCCTGAACCAATCAGTGAAAAATAAAATTACTTTGACAGATTATTGCTCTGTCCTCCATTCAAAGAAAAACCTGATAATATAACTTGTATACTGTCAGCTCTTCCAAGACAAACCTTGTAACCAAGCAAGGTTAATGGTGGCAAAATGCAAGTTTTTTAAAGGTATGCAAGCATTAATTCTGTGATCTTTCAATTACAAGTTATTGCCCTGAACAATCATAGTTGACAAAAAAAAATTGATGTTAGAAACTTCTGGGGCGTTCCGAGTGTGAAAAATTTATGTAACAACGTAAGGGTTTATGATCAATTTTTAAAAAACATCAAAAAGTGAATAAATATGATATATATATCAAGCATTTCCAATACAAAGACTAAAACCACAACGTTATTGAAACAATTCAACTTTCACTAGAGCCATTGAGACAAGTCGCAGTTTTTGAAGAAATGATTTTATCAATTTTGTGCAATACCTGATCATTCATGAAATCTGTATTCACACCCCAAATCCGAATTAGCCAAGCCATACGTCAAACAACCCAAGAAAGTGGGTTACCTAAGCAGGTAGCAAAGTATCGTTCAGTGTAGAAGAGAAACGTTTTAATTAACCACTTGATTCTGGCATTGTGGATTTATTTTTTTCCCTGTTTGTGGTAAAAGTGCCAGCATTACTGGCACCTCCAAAGTCGATCTTAACACAATTTTGTTCTATGCAAATATGAAAACATACTGAACATTGAGCATGCAACATGAATTACTACTCACTAGTAGAACAAAACTTAAGATTTAATTTTAATACCTGGTGAACAACTTCATCAAATATGGATTTCCATTTCAATGCAGCCTGTACCATAAAACTTACACGTGCACGTGAAGGCTATTTTACAAAACATGGTCTCTACTTACTGAAACAACAATCAAATCACGGCCATACCGTGTTCTCGGAAACTTCACCACTTTAGTTGAAACAACATTGAAAGTACTCTTTTTCGTCAAGAGAAGCGCAAAATAGCCAGATGTTTCTGAATAAATCAAATGATTTGTAAAGCAGCAACAACTGAAAGCTGAGTACTCTAGTTTTCAAGAACACCTGGGCCAGAAACAACTTTGCAGTGCAAGATCATTGACAGCAAACATTGCTTTGGTTTGAAGATGAAAAGAAGTGGCAGCAAAAAAATCTGATTGAGGGGTAAGCTTTTTCAGAACTTTTTATATTTCAAAAACGAAAGTTAGACCAAAACTATGGAAGTCCAATCCAATGCAATCCATGGGGTTTAAGTTTTTCAAGCAAATTTTGAAACCTAGGAAGCAAGAAATGTCTTCGACAACAAATTATTATTTTTAAAAACAATTTAGATAATTTTGTTCTTTTTTAACACCAAATTCAAGAAAATTTAATAAAATTCATTAGAAGAAAATGAAAAAAAGCACCCCAAATGCAACTATGCAAAAAGCATTTCTATTTTGCATTGAAGCAGCCTAATACCAGGACCAAGTTCGTAAATTTTAAAAGAGCCCTTTGCTTCCCATGGTGTACCAGTGAAAGGTAAAAAGTAAATTAACTGGCAACGTTTTTATGAGCCGAGGAAGAGTTCGAATCTATACTGTAAATCAAAAATATCTTTTTTCTTCTAGTAATTCCTACTTCAAAACTACTAAGCATACCAACGTCAAACTGGGTATGATTAATCACAAACCGGGGATGACTGTCACAAAGGAATTAGTGACATCACAATGATACCAAATTCAATAAAAAATACAATTATGTCTGTACATGTGCATGTATGTATGTGCACTTTAACTTCTCCAAAACTAGTGGGCCTACAATCATGATACTTGGCATCATTGATCTGGGATGGTGTCAAAAGCCTGGGGCGAGCATTTAAAAGGGGATTCATGACGTCACAATCAAACAAAATTTTTTTAACTTCCATTTCTTCACAGACAAAAACTGGTTTTTGCTAAAAAAAAACCAGCCCCCCCACTTTACAAAAAATTTCATTCTTTTGGGTCATGATGCCACAGCTAACACTTGAGGGTCATTCCATTATTAATTCAGAGCTTGTTCACTCGTGTTCTAATTTTACCTACACATTTCATATGTGGATAGATCTCACTGAACCATTTTGATTAATGAAAACTTGAGCACACCAGGTCAACTAGATTTTGAGATCCATACTCAATGTTGAAAACTCACCACTTGATGGCGCTTTTTCGCGATGGGCAATGAATTTTTTATTTATTGTAACTTTTCCTTAAGCTACAAAGATGATTTAAATGTCTATAACCACCGTTTTGATGGGGCTGAATCTGAAATTTGACAACATTTCACCTTTAAAAAATCAATATGAGCAGATATCTACAAAACACATAAAAACAAGTTGTTGGCATCCAGAAAGTACAGTTGCGAATGGCTTTTTATTTCAAAAGTGAAGGGAGGCAATGTGCCAGGAGACCAACTACATAAGCGTTGTTGGACAAAAGCATAACAAAACATGGATGCATGTTATGCTAAAGCAAGACAGAGAGCAAAGCTGACTGAACACAATGAGTTCCACACTGTTGGCAGTTTGCTTTACAAAACATATGAACTGGAGGAATCATCAGATTGTGGCCAACAATCTGTATCCACTTCTAGCAGCAGGTCAATTGATGACGTGGATGAAAGCTTTAACACATCACATTTACTATTTTGTTCAAATAAAGCACTAACTACAATGGGTAGTTCTCTAATGTAGTTGCTGCAACAAACAAGTGCCAATGCTTATCATATGTTCATGAGAAGTGCTATCGTGAATCAACAGCTTTGAAGCAAAACTTGTTTTCTGTAATTGGCATGGACATTAACCCTCATATGGAAAAAGAATCTCCAAATATAGCAATCAATAAAGCCAAAGCCAAAGATTACGATATGTTGATGAATGAGTTGCAACAAAAAGTAGAATCAGCAAATTGTAATGAAAAATTAACATTGCTTACTCTAAAGCCTAACTCCTGGTCATTTGCAAAGATTGAACATTTTTTAAAAGTAACATACTATTATGTCGAAGAAGCCATAAAGTTAAAACAAGAAAAAATTTTTTGTCAAAATGTGATCCAGTTGAAGGAAAAACAATCAATTTTTGAAGGTGTTAAAAAGTTGGTGCAAGAATTCTATCTAGAACCAGAATATTCACATATATTGCCAGAACAAAAAGATTCTGTAACTTAGGGAAAAACATCCATGTGTAAAAGCAACTACAAATATGCAACATGAATAAATTGTACTCCTTGTTTGAACAAACGCAATTAGAAGCAAAGATTGGCTCTTTGATGTTTTATCCTTTAAGACCTAAGCATGTATAACAGCTTCAGCTTTTGAAACACAGTGTTTATGTTTGTATGATTGATCAAAACACAAAACTTTTTGTTGCCAAATCGCAATTGGCCTACAAAGATTTTATGGATATAATTGTGTGCAACAGTGAAAGTAGAGGGTCTGCTTGGTGAGAGTCCAAATTACCCTGATGTTTTCAAAATAAAAGATTTTCTGCACTGCCATTTTGAGCGAACAGATATTGATGAAGGTGCATACAATCAATGGTTAATCATTGATTATACAACCATTGGTACACAAAATTCCATACCTTCAAAATTTTTTCATTTAATTGCTGAGAAATTCAATAAATTAAAACACCAATCTTTTACTGTGAAAGCACAAGCATCATAATTAACCACTTCGCGACGGTATTTATACGAGCTGGATGGGCCCTCTCAACGGTATTAATTTTGAACAAATTATCGATTATCGATAAAATTATTATTATCGATTATCGATTACAAATATAGCCCAATAGCGGCATACGTCCGCTAAATGCCGCTATTGGGCTATATTTGTAAGGGCGGACAGAGAAGCTTGCCGTTGGTCCTGCACTGAAAGTTTGCGTCATAGGACGCTCTCCGTCGGCAGGACGCGACTCTCCATGCGTCATAGGACGCTCTCCGTCGCGAAGTGGTTAAAACAACACAAGGAAAATATACAACCATACAAAGCTTTGATTTTATCGGATTTTGAAGAAAACTACAGCATTGTAGTATAGGATGAATGCCAAGGATTTCATTGGAATAACCTACAATTCAGTTTGCTACCAGCAGTTGTTTACTTCAAAGAGCAACAAACAGCAACTGCTGGAATGAAATATGAGAGCAAATCTAACATCAATTTTTGCATTGTATAAGAAGATAACTACCATGACGTTTCATTTGTATGTGAAGCTCAAAAACATATGATATCAGTTTTAAAACCAAAACTGCAGAATTTAATGAAAATCATGTACTGCCCTGGTGAGAGCAATTCAAAACTTACAAAAATGAGGTAAACGAATGCTTTCATTACTCAGATTTTGGCTTCAATTCACAGTGGATATTTTTTGCAACAAGCAATTGCAAGTCTGCTTGCAATAAGATTGGAAGTACTGTGAAGCACTTGGTGAGAAAGAAAGTCTTCATCATTAATTAATTCTTCACAAAAATTATTAATGTTTCTGAATTTATGCATTACTAGCAGAATTGGCTGTTTTGAAATTTTCTCTTCTTTGGATGCAACAAGAGCTCACACGATAAAATAATTTCAGCTGGGTAGCATCATTCCAGAAACAAGATCTTTTTATCCTTTTACTGGATAAAAATCAAATTGGCTGCAGGCTTATCAATTTAACTTCAAGATTTGATTTAAACCATACTTTTGTCAATGTACTAACTGCACCTCAAGTGCAACCAGTCAATTTCTTTGCTAGCTGATATAACTTTCAATGGTGGATTGGCATGGTTTTAAAAGTAAATGACTGTGAGCAAGATGCTGAAGTAAAATTTATATATCTTTGTGGTCCAACAACCTCAGTTTATTGCCCAATTCACTAAGATGTCAGCAATATTCTATACACTTGCATTTTGTGTAAAATGGATGCACCTCAACAAAGTGTAATAAGTGGGAGAAACTAAAAACTTTCGACTGGTCATCCTGACAAGATATTGGAAAAATTTTGTGCTGGTGAACACTAAACGCAAAGTAGTTATAACCAGAGCAGAGCAGAGTGCATTTCGCACATGAAGAACAACTTTGTCCAGTCAAACTTTTCATTTGTGTTTCAATTTGTGAAGACAAAAAACTTGACAATGTGAATTATTAATAAATGGTGACTGTAATTAACTGCAATATTGAAACGGTCTGTAAGTTGATGCTAGCTGAAAAATTTTACTAAATATGTTGCAGTCCTACCAAGTCATACAGCTGAATAAAACTTTATTGTTACATTAAAGTGTATAAGCTCCCATGGTAAAAATGTTAATGGTATCGCAGTGGCAAATTGTTAATCTTGAAACAACAAAGTATGGTTTACAGCAAAACTAATAGAAATATAACATCCTATAGACATGATTTTTAGATTCAGCATCCCAAAAAATGTGGGAACAGTTATTTGAATCACTTCCGAAGCTTAAAAGAGAACCAGTAAAAATAAAAATCATTCGTGCATGACCAAAAAAGAAGGAAATTAAAAAGATTGGTTTACAGCTATCACTAATAGAAATAGGAAATTTTGAATATGATTTTCAGGTTCAGCATCCCCAAAAATCTGAGAAAAGATATTTCAATCATTTTTAGGCTCAAAGAAGAGCTAGAATAGGTGAAACCAGTCATACATGACCATTGACCAATAAAAATGGAATTTGGATATTTTTCTGATTTTCTGCTTCTCAATTCATTTTCTAAAAATTTCTTCTATTAAACATAACTGGCCACGAGCAATTTTAAGCGATACATAAAATTTAGAAATTAATAATTTGTTTAGTAAAAACCAGAAAAAAATTTGACTGCAAAGTGCTGAGTAATCGATATTAGAACATAACTACTAAACATATGTTATTTTTAGTGTGATTTTTAAATTCAGTACCCTCAAAACGATGAGAATAGACATTTTCAAATCATCTCTGTAGCTTAAGGGGGAGTTACAATAAATGAAAAATCTATTGCCCATCACCAAAAAGCGCCATCAAGTGGAAAATTTTCAACATTGAGTATGGATCTCAAAATCTAGTCGACCTGGAACGCTCAAGTTTTTATTTATCAAAATAGTTCAGTGAGATCTATCCACATATGAAATGTGAAGGTAAAATTAGAACATGAATAACCAGGTAGAAAAGTATTCTAAATTAAAAATTTTTGGTGCACCTGTGCAAGTAACTTGGTTAATAATTCCCAAATTTTCTTTTGCATACTCTCAACTCCAAAGACATTTTGATCACTGGTAGCAAAAGTGGAACAAAATGCCAAGTTTTATTGTGAAATCTTGCAGGATTTAGAAAAAAAACATTTGCTTGTTTAGCATAATAAACTGGTCAGTGGCTTATCCACTCAAGCCGTAGCCTAACTTATGTCAAGAGCTAAACTGCACATGATGAACTCTGGGCTTCGATTCACTTCACCCTTCACTGGCTTTGTTTATACCAGGAGCAAGGAATATATGCACAGCCAAAGGCTTTAAATTTTATGACTTGGCCTACAATTACAAGAAATTTTAAGTAAAAGGCAATTACTTCATATTTTGATTGCTGTAAATACTTCAAACACCTCAGCATCCTCTTACAACCTTGAACTTATGGCTCCATACACTTTGTCCCATGAATGCATGAAAGCTAGTGAAATTATTTGCTGATTGTAAGTAGGCACAGTCTTCATTCATTAGTAGGGAGATTGGTGTTATGGCCATTGTTTACAAAATTCAAAGTTTGATGGAAAATCAGTAAGACTAACACCAGTGTGAGAAAACGTAGTCACCAAATGTACAATGATATCAGGGGGAAAAATGTTTCCTCAAAGATGGTTTATAAGACCAACCAGGTAATTGAATGCAAGAGGTGACGCAGTAGTGGATCTAGAAACTTTTGATGGGATCAGCGAGAAGTCTAAATTGATGCATTGCCACTGTAAGTGAACACCTTTTTCAAAAGTTTAATTATATTAAACAAAATTTTTTTCAACACAAATACAAATAAATAAGCTCACAAAACCAAGACTAAAACAAGCTGGTGGTAGATACCCAGCCCCAACATTCTCTAGGATCCACCACTGAGGCATAGGCTCTTTTACTCTCTTTCAGGCCCACGACTCGTAGGTGCTGTCAAGGAACTTGGTCTCACAAATGTTATTACAAGGGAGGTTGCTCTGGGTCATGAAATGAACACAATACCAAATAACCTGTTTTTGAAATTATGAAACAAAAACAATTGCTGTGCCCACCCCCAACGCTGGCTTTTGTGATTCTATATTTAACGAAAAGAAGGAATAGAAATGGTGAAATGATTGATAGTTAGTAACACTGATCTTAATTCAAAGTATGGGCTTGATGGTTAGGATTAGGGACAAAAAGGTGGTGGCCTCATTTGTGCCAACTTATCATTGCAACTCACAGAAAAGTTAGGTGAAGCCAGCACAGCCAGATGAACCAATATTTCTAATGGAACGATCTTGACTGGTAACATAAAAAAGGCTATGAATTTAATATACAGATAGTATTGAACTGTATCAAACAGTACCAAAATACTACAGAATTAAATACAGCATAACAGTCACCTCACAAAAACACTATTGGCATTACTTGAAGTAATCAACCAAACAATCTAGTCAAAATAATTTAGTCTGGCCAGTGATGAACGATCTCCCTGATGAGAATTATATAAAAGAGAATATTAGAAAACTTCAAAGAATATCTTATTCCATCTTATGCAGACAATATCGAGCATGAACAAAGATCTTGGGACTCCAGCAGCCACACTACGCTGTATGGCTGGAGCAGAACTCATATAAAGCAAGAGTGCTTCAATTCTAATGCGTAAACAGGGCAGGATAGAATGAGAAAGGTCCTGTGTCAGTTTGCTGCATAAAAGATCTTTAATTCTGGAAAAATAAGCATGTAAAAGGTTGTTAAGTAGCAGCAGGAAAAGCAACTAAGGACTTGGCAAGCATGAGAAGGAAGTACAGTTTCTTCAGTGTGTTGAAAAATTGGAAGTAACAGTATGCCTCCAATCCAAAAGAGTAAATACGGGCAATAAAAAGAGCATGCATGGATCTGTGGATGGCTGAAACAGTGCCCATATTAAGTTGGTTCCTCTACAGTGTTGGTGCCCAGAAAAAATAAAAGAAGACCCATTGCAGCATGGGAATAGCAATAGAGGAGGAGATTAAGGGTACTTCAAAATGTGTGTGTAAAAGAAGAAATGGCAACAAATGAATCACAGCTGCAATAAAGTCAGAGTCTGAGAGAGCAAGAAAATTGGCAGAGATGTTGGTGCGATCAACACTAGCAAAGAGCTTGAAGAATAGTGCAAGCATCAGCAGAAAACCTTGAACAAACTGGGCTTCACAAAACAGAAAAGAGCAGTTAGCTAGAACGTCAGAACCTGCCTAATAAAAAGTAGTGACAGTGCCATCAGTACAAACACAAGTTCGTAATTCACAATAGCAACAGAGACTCACGATAGAGTCAAGGTGGGTATGAGTATCATCTTGAAAAGAGACAGAAGGGTCAAAGCAAGGATAGGTAGTGGAGAAAAAATTAAAAACAAAAGGGGGCAAGCAGCACTTTGAAAGAAAGCATTTATGGGTGAGTGGGTGCAATATTTCTAGCAAAACCTGGTGAGCCATAATTTTGTTTTGTGTCTTGCCAATCCCAAAAATTGAGAAAGAGGCCAGTAGACAAAGTGCCCACTCATAAAACAAGGTGAAATAAGACATGGTGACTTGCAGGGTGGCAGAGATGCCTCAAAGAGAATAAAAATTTCTGACAAGAAGCAATCAGAGATACCATGACTGGCCGCTCGATGAAGGCATTTCAAAATGGTATAACTGGTAGTAAAGAGAAAAGGAAACCGTTTGGATACAGCATTGGTGGAAATCAGCTGATAAGCTTTGTACAATGAAGATAAGGACTCCTTAGATTTGAGAGGCTTGTGAGAAAGTAGACGCATAGCATAAGGTCTTGAGATGAAAAAAAAATTTGTCTTTCAGCAAAGAGATCTACTTAGAAAAAAAAGAAGACAGGTAAAAGTGACCCCAACAAAAGTGGAAGAAAGTAGTAATTCATGTTGCATGCTCAATGTTCAGTATGTTTTCATATTTGCATAGAACAAAATTGTGTTAAGATCGACTTTGGAGGTGCCAGTAATGCTGGCACTTTTACCACAAACAGGGAAAAAAGTAAATCCACAATGCCAGGTAAAAGCAAAATAGACAGTCAAGCAAGTATAGGTAAGGATGAAGATCATTCTGGTAGAGATTTGTTAAAAAGAAGACTCTACACTAGCCGGAGTTGAGAGAAAGGCACCAGTGCTAAAAGCAGCACTTCAGTTTAGCCAGGGCTGCTGCTAGTGTTTCTTTGAATTTTACAAGAGAAGCAAATTTGCCACATGGCCAGCAAGAAAGGAGCAAACAGAAGAAGAAAAAAGTTAGAAACACCAGAACAACCAAAAGATCACAGACGAGAGAAGACATATGTAGGGTCAGGCTTAAGGAATATAGAGCATAGCTTTAACAATGACCATGCAGAGAAGCAGAGATGTAACCTTGACGTGCTTCTTTACTTTTGTAAGCAAGAGTGAAAGCTTTGGTCTTTCCCTTAATGTTTCTGCTACTTCAGAAAACCATGATGCTTGAGGATGCTGTTTGATGACGTTGAAAAAGACAGAAGTTTGGCCACATATAATTCAAAAACAGCTGCACTTTTACTTCTGTGCTTCACTGGTGTTAAAGATTAGCGAAGCAGTTTACCCAGCATGTCGTAAAAAGTGACTATTGGGTACCTGCCAATTGCAGTCTGACTGTTAATGGTGGGGTTGCCAGCTTAATTGGTAGGTTGGACCACTCCTGTCAGAAAACTGAAGTTGGGGGCAAGCAAAGGCATGCTCCCCGTAGAAGAATTTTGCTGTGACAAATCCCCATGGCAAGAAAAAATAAACAAATAGCTCCTGGTCCCCAGCAGCTCTTAAATGGGGAGGAGTGCAAAGAATCTCCAAGTTTAACCTAAATGTCATGGAAAAAGATTTGGTATATCAATTGTGGGAAGTCTTTGTAGAAGAAAAACAAAAGTGTGCAAAGAACTAAGGAAAAGAAGTTTTGATGTGTGCTGCATGTAGGAAGTAATATGGAAAGGTAAGAAGCTCGTTTTGTGGGTACTTTGGGATGAAGGTATAAACTGTGGTGGTCAGAAAATGATGCAGGGTTTGGAAGAGTTGGAATTTTGATGGAAGAGAAAATATCTGGAAACATTGTGGAATATAGAAGAAAAAGCGACAGAGTAATGGCAATTTGCTAACTTTAGGTAGAGAAGTGATGCAAAAAATATGTGTGTATGGGCCACAAAGTGAAAGAATAGACACAGAGAAAGTACATTTTTATGATGAAATGGAAAGTGAGAGGGACTAGGAAAGTTCTAGTAAAATCATCGTTTCTTTGAGAGATTTTAATGGACATGTGGGGAAATGTGCTCGGGTTTTAAAGGTGTACCCGGGGGAATGGTCTTGCAAAAAAAATGCAGAAGGAAAGATTGCTGGAGTTTTGTGATGAAAGAGAGCTGTGTGTGGCAAACACTTGGTTTTGTAAAGCAGACAAAAAGAAAATCACTTACAGTGTTGGTGGATGTGAAACAGAAATTGATTTTGTGATTGTGGGAGAAAAACACAGAAAGTATATAAGGGATGTGCAAGTGATTCATGGGAACTTCAGCACAGGTTGGTGGTCGTAGATTGGGATAAAAAGGCTGTAAAAAAGATTGTGGCAAAACATTGGATCATAAGAAAGATTGGAAGTTGAATGAAAACCAAAAAGTAAGATTTGAAAAGAGTAAAAAAACTGATAACCACAGATGCACCTGATTTGTAGAAAACTTTCAAGGATGGTGTTCTAAAGGTATGTGATGAAGTGTGAGGAAAGAAGTCAAGGAGAGATCGAGGGGACATGTGGTAGTGGAATGAAGAGATCAAGGATACCATAGCAAAAAAGGCAGCATTTAAAGAGCTGTGCAGGTTTTCCTCAGAAGAAAATACGACTCAATACAAGCATTTATTAAATCAAACAAGAAAAATTGTTGCTAGAGCTATGAGAATGGAAGGTAATCAGGAGTCGAATGATTTATATCAGAATTCTGACAGTGTTTACTACTTCCTTAGAAGAATGAAAAAGGAAGGGAAGGATGTGGAAGGAAGAAGGTGCTTAACAGGAAGAAACGGACAATTGGACTTTATTGAAGGTAGGGCTAAAATTTCGAAGGAATACCTGGAAAAGATCATGAATAAAGAAAACAAATGAGACCACATAGTGGAAACTGATGTAGTGGAAAGAGCAGTGAAAAAGTGGCTTGTAACAAAATTGTGAAAGCTATATAAAAGATGAAATCAGGAAAAGCAACTGGACCATCTGAAGTAAGTGTGGAGACCATAGTTGCAAGTGGCGAAATTGGGGTTAAAGTGATGATGGAACTGTGTCTGTATGTATTAGATAATAGAGCAATGCCTGATGAGTGGAAAAGCGGTGTGATTGTGCCTATCTTTAAATAAAAGGGTGATGTGATGAGCTGTGGATCATACAGAGGAGTGAAACTACTAGAACATGCTATGAAAATTGTTGAAAGGGTACTACAGACGCATATACAGACACTAATCAATTTGAATAAAATGCAGTTTGAATATAAGCCAGGAAAAGGAACAGTGGATGTGATGTTCAATGTGAGGAGAATGCAGGAGGAATATCAAAAGAAGGACAAGAAGTTGTATGTGTGTTTTGTTGACATGGAAAAAGCTTTTGATAGAGTGCCAAGAAAAGTGATGTAGTGGACCATGAGAAAGAAGGGTTTATTAGAAGTAATGGTTCAAGCAGTTGTGAGCTTGCATGATGGTGCAATTACAAAGGACTGAGAGTGGGATCTGCCTATTCAGAGGAATTCGAAGAAAAAGTTGATGTACATCAAGAGTCTGTGCTGTTGCAACTACTATTTGCAATAGTTGTGGACGTTATTACAAAAAATGCAAGAAGATGTGTGATTAATGAATTGCTGTATGTAGATGACCTTGTTATCATGAGTGAAGCCATGGAAGACTTAAAAGAAAGATTTTGAAATTGTAACGATGCACTAGAAAGTAATGGTTTAAAAGTCAACACCAAAAAAACAAAAGTGATGGTAAGCAAATCAGAAGAAGAACTATTCAAAAGCAAGATAGATCCATGTGGAGTTTGTGGGAGGAGAGTCATGGCCAATTCAGTGTTGTGCACAAAATATGAAAACTGGGTTCATGGCAGATGTGCAAAAATAAAGAAAGCTACCGCTAGATTGGCAATGCATTTTGTTTGCTCAAAATGTAGGAAAATAATGGAAGGAATGGTGGATTTCATTGATAAAGTTGTGCAATGAAGGGGAGACAGTGAATGGATTTTGTTATTTGGGAAACAGACTAAATTCTAGCGGGGTTGCGATGCAGCAGTCAAAGCAAGAGTAAGAATTGGTTGGGTAAGATTCAGGGAATTTTGAGATTTATTGGTGGGAAATAGGTTCCTTTGAGAATGAAAGGTAAAGTTTATCGCTGTTGCATAAGAGCTGCATTGTCAGAAAATGATAAGCATTATACAGGTTGCCCAAAAGTTAAATTGTTGTCCAACAAACTTTTATATTTTTTTGTTCAAATTTGTAAAATCTGTGAGTTAAAACTGTAAATCTAAATGCCTTTAAAATTGAAGTGCCACAGTTTCCAGTAAGTTTGTTAAATTTGTGATTGGTTATTTATTGATAACTTGGCCATGGTTGACTTATTTTGTATATAACGACTTCTTCAATATATGATCAAATTACACAAGTACTGTAAAATCAGTCTTGAGGCTGCAACACACCCGTCCTTACCCCATGTAACCCTCATCAATGGAAATGACTGATACTAACAAGTTTACACGTTATGTTATAGTTGATAAGTTCACTTGCAAAAAAGCCTCATGTTGTTTATGGTTAGTGCAAAAGATTAAAAATGGAATGAGGAAATTAACTGCACTAAGAGTAGATAAAGTATTTTTTATCTGTTGATATGCATGTATGAATCTGTAACCACCAGTGAGCTTTTACTGACACATTCTGGTGATTCTATTCTTCAGAATAGCTGAAGACTTTACCCACAAAAAATTTGTGTTAGGTTTCTACAATAGAGTGATTACTTTGTACAGATGAGTCGGAGTTGTGGCCCACCAAAAAAAGAGACAGAGTTGAAGGTTTTTGATATCGACACAAAAGCCCTGCCATATTGATCTAACCCAGTGGTTTTCAACCAGGGTTCCACCAGTACTGTCCAAGGCAGGGATTCTTAAACTGGGGGGTGCACCCCCCTTGGGGGGCGTGAAAGCTTCACAAGGGGGGCACGAGCATGACAGTGACATATTGATGAAAAGCAGCTCCAAACTACAGTCAAATCTCGTTACCACCTCGTTACTAATCCATTACATTAGAATCTGTGACCTATTTTTAAAAAACAATTTTGTCTGGACTTTAATTTCTTACTGTTTTAATTTCCGCTGTCTTATTTACATCGACACACCGTTATATGTTTCGCCTTCCTTTCTCCGCGGTAGATGTCACTTAGCACGTCG
Organism: Trididemnum clinides; assembly: GCA_963675345.1. Lineage (NCBI taxonomy): Eukaryota > Metazoa > Chordata > Ascidiacea > Aplousobranchia > Didemnidae > Trididemnum > Trididemnum clinides. Next base: position 412,232 of record OY776297.1, read on the forward strand.
ATTTTGTACTTTTTCATTTATTCGTTTTTTTCTCTCCCATGCCATTAAACCGTATTTTTTATAAACTTTTTGAAGGTTCACGAGCGAGATTCATTGTTAACGTTGTTGTGGAGTGGACAGTACCTGGTTGTTTTCAGTTAAAATTCTTTGCTTGGATTTATTAGTAGTTTTCTTAGTGTTGTGACTTTTGTTTGCTTTTTTTAAGAACTGATGATGCTTTCTTAAAGCGAAATATATTTTCTATTTGTTTTTTTATTTTGAAGTTGATTAATTTTAACTTTTTCAAACTTGTTAATCCCCCATAATTTACAAATTTTAGACTTTTGAAAAATAAGTGATATTTAATTTAGCTGCGGTGATAAAAATGAGTGCAAAAAAGAGGAAGTACAATGAAGAATATCTGCAAAATGGTTTTACTGATGCAGCAGTGAATGGTCAAGTTGCGTTATATGTTTCGAAAAGTTGAGCAATGATGCTTTGAGGCCAAATCGCTTGAAGCATCATCTTCAAACAAAACATCCTCTTCATCAAACGAAACCCTTGGCTTTCTTTCAAAGCAAGAAGGATTCTTTTAAAAAAATGAAAATTGCCTGTGCGGAGAATTTTAGCCAATTATCATCTGCGGAGCTGGTAGAAGCATCTTTTGAAATTGCTCAAATGATAGCTCAAGCGAAAAAATCTCAGAATATTGGCGAAACTTTGATAAAACCATGCATGTTGAAAGCAAGTAGCCTTGTTTTGGGGGAAAGCAACAGCAAGAAGTTAGCAAAGATTTCTCTTTCAGATTCCACTATTAAGACACGAATTGATGAGCTTGCAAATGATATTGAATGCCAAGTTCTTCAAAAGATACATGCATCACCTTATTTTGCCATTCAGTGCGACGAAACGACTGACGTAGCTCAATTGTCACAGTTGATGGTCTATGTTTGTTTTGTTGGATCTGCTACAATTGAGGAAGAAATGCTATTCTGCAAATCGCTTGAAACGATCACTAAAGCAGAAGATGTGTTCAGAGTTGTTGATGCATACTTTTACAAAAACGGCATGAAATGGGAGAAACTTGTTGGCGTCTGCACTGATGGTGCACCAGCGATGCTTGGGTGTTGGAGTGGATTTTTTACCAGGGTAGAGCAAAAAAATCCGGACGCAGTTGGAACTCACTGCGTAATCTATCGAGAGGCTTTGGCCTCCAAGACTTTACCTGCTGCAATGAAGAAAAAGCTTGCCATAATTATACGAATTGTTAACTTTATCAAATCAAGTGCTGTCAATTCTCGATTATTTTCCCAGCTATGTAAACACATGGATTCCAATCATGAAAATCTGTTGTTTCATACAAATGTTCGATGGCTATCAAAAGGTAATATGTTAGCTCGTGTTTACGGTTTGAAAGATGAAGTAAGTATATTTCTTGAATCTCAGGGAAAACAAGATCTCCTGTTACTATTTCAGTCGCAAGAGTTTCATCTGGCAATGGCATACCTTGTTGACATTTTCGAAGCTCTACATTGCCTCAATCTGCTGTTGCAAGGAAAGAACATGAACTGTATGAAAGATTACGATGAGATACTGACATTCATAGCAAAGCTGGGGTTGTGGCATCGCCGAGTTCAACAGGGAAATGCAGCCTCATTTCCTACCTTGGACATAGCACTTGAGAACAGCAAAGCCAAACTGGAAGGTGAACTTAAGGTAGAAGTGGAATCCCACCTCCAAATTTGAAAGAAGAATATGACTGCTATTTTCCCGACTTGGGTAATGTTGAACTAACAGAGTGGAACATGATGAGAAATCCCTTTTGAATCAAAGAAGATAATCTTTCGGAAGAACTGCAGGAAGAGTTTTTGGAGATGAAGTGCAACTCCACTGCTAAAGATGATTTTGAAGCAATGTCTCTTAACAATTTCTGGGCTAAATATTTGCATATAGCCTATATAAGAATGTGGGTAGTGTGGCGATACGTACCCTTCTTTCATTTTCATTGACATATTTATGTGAAAGTGGATTTTCAGCACTTGTGAGTATGAAGACAAAATTTCGTAACAAACTGGAATGTGAAGCAGATCTTCGATGTGCGTTGTCTTCAACAAAGCCTCGAATTAAACGACTAGTTTCCCAAAAACAGTTGCATCCTTCACACTAAGCAGGATAGTGGCAAAGAAATTATTGTTCTATTTTTCGTGAATTTGATTTTTGAGGCTAGGTGAGCCGTGAACATGAATGACAAATGTCAAGGGGGGCGCGACTGAAAAAGTTTAAGAACCACTGGTCCAAGGGTTCCACCAGAAGTTACACAAATTTTCGTTTTATTTTATTAATTAAATTAAATGCTGTTTTTTGCATAATTCAATTAAATTATTGCACAGGGGTTCCTTGAGCCACTGGAATGTTTCCTTGGAGGTTCTAATCCAGCAAAAAGGTTGAAAACCACTGATCTAACCCAACAGGATCGGGATCTGCACTAACAGTTTGAGGTGGCTGTTGATTAGTGAAAATAAAGAACTCAATATTTGAATTTGTACAGCAAGTGCAATAATGTGTGAGCTTTAATCTTTAGTTGTCATGATACAAGAGAACTGTGTAAACATGCCAACCTTTAGATCTTTATAAGCAGGTTTTAGTTTCCATCCTCACCTAAAGAGATGAATCACAAGTAGTGGTCAAAAAGAGTGTGATCTCAAATACAAGCTGTGAAAGCTGTAATTTTGAAAAAAATTGAAAGTGTACCATTGATGAATAAAATATAAAGCACCAAAATTTAAAATCTTTTAAATATCAAATCACTGCTTCTTTTACTAAGTGATCTTGTTTGAAATGATTTGGCCATGCAAGTAGAGTACTCCAACAATACCTCACATGTCAAGTTCTTTTTGCCACACCAACTGAAAAAAGAAAGTTTGGCATAGCAATAACTAGGTGGATCACACAAACAGCCTGGCTGGTCAAGGCTAAGAATTAAACTGGTGGAGCTACCAAATGTAGCTGGATATCAATGACTTCACACTGAGCCTTTGGGCGTGGTGCCTCCATGACTTTTTTTACAGAAAAAGTAGCTAACAAAGATGATGATGACAATATCTAATTGAAAAAACTACGATAAAGAAGACTACTAAAGTCATTCTACAGTACACAGCATATCACATCACTGACTTGATGCAGTTTTAGCCATGCTGACCAAAGAATGAAGAGGATTCACAAAATATCTTGAAAAACTAAACACATACCTTCTTGTTTGAAGCAATAAAGCTCCTATATCATATACAGCAGTCCCTTCTTATTAAGCCCACGTTCAAACCAAACAATTTTGGGATTACAAAGCGGATGGGCTACATAATGAGAGACAAATTTTAGCCACTTCTATGCACATAAATGAGTATGGCTGACTGTACTATGACAAAAAGCTGCTGAATTAATTAACACTGTACACAACAATTACATAAATGAATTAATTTTAAAATCTCAAATTTCTTAAAGAAGGCTATGCCCCATGTCTCTTTGCTATTTTAATAATACAGTAAAATTTGCAGAGCACCAGTTATCTTGCCAATCAATTACAGCACAAATAAACAATTTGTGACAAAGCAGCTGAACTAGAAATTGCCTCAGTTATGTAACGAAATGTGAAACCATCAAAAGCAAGACAAAAAAAGCGAGTTGTGATGCTTTTTTACCCAATTTCAAGCAAATGTGTTCAAAATTGGGCTCTATTAAGTGGGGTTTTGAGTTTACAAACTGGGTTTTTTATTACTGGAATAAATGGAGCAATTCCGAGGTGGATGATTTGGGGCATATTAACCATGGGCTTAACAAGTGAGAACTACTACAATTGGAAACATTGTTACAGTGTAAACTTAGGTTTTTGTTAAAATGTACCTGCTTTATGTGGATCAAATATATTGTAATCTTTACCACACATGTTGTTGATGTAGATAAAAGTATTAAAAACCACTTCTTGCAGCATCACAACGTCTGGGGACAATCTGAAAGTGTTAGGTTCAGCATCACCACATGTACTAAGACTAGCTTCTATGTGCACTGCCCACACAAACGATTGCAGTTTGTTAATTGAAAAAACCTGGATTAAGCTGAACAAATAATTCAATACTTTAAAAATAATTATTCCAGCATACAGCAGAATAGTACACATTGTATAAATGAAACTAATAGTATCTTTTAACGGTTAGCCAACCAGTTACATCCTACCATATTGGTTTGCATACGTACAATAGCATATACATCAAGGAGCTTTTGCCATGGTAATTTCTATTCTATAGAAAAATGGACACTGATTGAAAATCAATGATTGATCCTTACCACTAATTAATTTTCAAAATTACCTTTTAATTTCCTGCACAATTTCAATCGTCCTCTCCTTTAAACAATTACGATTCAAACCTTCGATGTTCCACTGTAAGATCAACAATTTTGATTCAGGAAGTGGTTTTCTGGCATCAGTGTCTGGAGTACTAATATCTAAATCAACAATATGGCTTATTATAGTCATTGCCTGCACTACTGCATAAAAATTGCCCAATTTACAAATACCTTAAGTGCACACTAAAGTTGAAAATCAATTTGTTTAGATTGTAGCTTCCTAGAGATGTGCGAGTAGACTCACTTGACATGGTAACATAAAACTTGAGCTAACCAGAAAGAAAAGCCTAGCTCAAGAGACCTCCTTGAGCATAAGCAACTCACCCTGCTAGACTACAGTGCTTGGAGTACAACAGTGTTGACCTAGCAGTACCAGTAGCTAGAAACATATCCTACGAATTACTAATTTTGTTGCATTTAAGTAAATAAAGATCAGTTGAATTTCTGTGAAAATAATGCATTCTTTGATTGGTAATTGACTTTAAACTAACCTATTTCTACTGAATGATTTGTAATGTTTGTTCATTATGTCAAAGAGGTTCCCAAACTAAGTGGCAAACTGCTTGCGCTTTCTTCAATTAAGATACAGCAGTGGTTCTTAACCAAGGGGGCACACTTCCCCTGGGGGCATGCATAAATTTTTAAGAGTGTGCAAGCCCTAATTTGTTTTAAAACACATAATTCATCAATTTTGAGATTAACGTTTTCTCACCTATTGTGTGGATGTCAGTGCTTAAATACTGTCTGAGATATTATTGTGAGTGATTGAAGCCTACCATTATATGGTAATTCTGTTTCGTAAACAGAATAATGTATAATGTCATAAAACAACTAAATTATCAATCATGTTTATTTCATTTTGATCATTTAGCAGTTGGAAATCCACATTGTAAAGTAGACTATAGCCTATCATGTCATGCTAAATTCAGTCAGTGAAAAAACTGAATGGATTGAGACAGTTTTAGTCAGTTTGTTAAAGCGGTATATGTAAACTTTGTAAAGCAATCTAGAATATACCTAATCTTACAATTGACTAAATTCATGTTTTTATCATCTTGCAGTGTCTGAATAGCTAAGTAGCAAATTTAGATGATTAAATTAACAGGAATAAAAGAAGTATATTGATGAAATGCAATTGAAACCCTACTTTTGTATTACTTTTTAAGGATGGGGTGTAAAGCGGGGAACCATCGCTCAAGGGAGGCACAGTACCAAAAAGGTTCAGAACAGCTGAGAGAGAGTCTCAATCAGTTTTACACCCATTTCTCAACTTTTGAAAATTTTTTTACTAAACCTCTTTGTTTTTGAGATCAATCGCAAACGACATGTTTCTTTACATCAAAGACTATATTTGTTTTGAAGAGTAAACTTGGGGTAAAGAGCCTTAAAAACATTGGTATGTAACTCAAAAACTAAGTTTGTCACAAACCACTAGAAAAATCCTCACCAACCCCCAGTTTAACAGCTGCTGCCAAATCATTTACTGATGATATCTGCTCGTGCCACCCCACATGGCTACCAGTGAGTTATTTCAACTTAGATATAATAAATCAGCTGACTGTAACAGCTTCACTCACATAACACTTTTGCGATCAGTAACAATAAGTGGGCACAAATGAGGGCACCACCCCAATCTTGATCATCAAATACTTACTTTGAATTAAGATCAATCTTACTAACTCTCAATTATTTCACCAATTCTATTCCTTTTTTCGTTAAGGTTCTTCCCTGGTGATCTGGGTGGTGAAAATTTTGAAACATGTTCAAAGATCGATTGTATGTCCACATAGTTGGTGATAGGAAGTTGTTTGCAGCATTTGCGTCATTTCCACAAATTATGCAAATTAGCATCCAAAATGGCAGATTGAAAAGAAATTGAGTATGCTAGCAAAAATTTATACTTCTCTTGTAATTGTCAATAAAACGCATTCAAATTCTGCAATTCACATCATAATAACATATATGACTAACTGTAGTCAGCATTTTTGAAAAAATCACTAGTGGCATTTCTAGAGGCATATCAATTTAACAATTTATGAATATTACGTCTAATTAACATGCATATCTAGTATAACAACAAAACTAATTGTGGTAGAGCAAAATCATGACTAGAAAATGAACCACATATGTTCCACATTCTGTATACAAAATTTCAGCATGATAGCACCAGAAATGTGGCAGTTTTGATGATTTGAAATGTAGAACGTAGAGAAAAACACAATTATGAGAAAAATGAAGGCAAAGTGCTGGTACTGTATTTTAACTGTATGGAGAAAAGCATGCAGCCCAGAGACCAAACTGGGCTATATAAATTAAACTGGAACCTCCTCATTAATGCCAGTTCTTGGTGGAGGGGGCCTATCACCTTCGGCTTTAGGCCGTAAACCCCACTGATAAAGTGGAGATGGGTGCCACAGAAACTTCTTCTGGTTGCAAAAGGATCAGTGCGGTTTCCCTCAGTGAGGGTATTCGAAGTCATCTGCCCTGCATGGGGCTAGGCCGGCAACAATCCCACTGCTCTGCGGTGGAGGATGACAAAGAGATATGGAGAAAAGTATCTTTGCAAATTTAGCTTGAAAAACTAGTTTTACACTGATATGAACCATACTAGGCCTACTTTTCATCAAAACACTGAAGTGCAATCTATGTGCCTTACTGGAGCTAACTATTTCTATTTAAACATGCAAGCTTTCGTAAGCATAGAGCCAACTTCTTCAGGCAAAAAAGCTGCAGTGTAAAATAAATAAACATAATATGGAAAGTAAAAGTGCATTCACTTGGAGATTATGGTACCCATGTTGGCTTGGACAACAACTCAAAACTCGCCAGCAGAGTAGGAAGTACCTTCTTCTTTGTTTCTATCAATGAAACACTTTTTCAGTGCTCTGAGAACCTTTCTCCTCTGAATGGCAATATGAGAGGATTTCCGCTTAGTGCATGTAATTCTTCTACAGTCTTTATCCATGGTTAGCTTTGACATAAAATGTCCGGGTTCTATTCTCATTTTTTTGAGAACTTTCACTAAAGTTGTGGCACCATCATTGAACTGCCCAACAGCCATGCTGACAGACTGCTCCACAACCAGTTTTCCCACCCAGACTTCTTTACTGCAGCAATCCCATATAAGTTTATTGAAAGACTTGTTACTATTTTGAGTCTTGCCATGAGCACAACATGATAGTAGCAATGGATCGGAGAGGTCAATATAGATTGATTCTATAAGGTCTACATTACACATTGGGATGCCTTTATGGTGCTGATAATTTTCAGGGTCCTTGTTGTACTCACACCAGCCATCATCTGGACACATCGAGAGATTTGGGGCATCAGCACTGCTAGAAATATGATATAATCCTGCCATTATATTTTTTTTGCAAACTGCAAATGTCTTCCAGGTTGCCTCTAACAGCAAGGCCATAATAGACCTGTAACTTATTTATCATTCCATCTGTCAATCTACCACGACCTCCAATAGTTTTTCCATTCGATAGTTTCACACCATGGTATTTTTCTTTGAGTTTCCTCAATCGCCCTGCTACTCTCTTTTGGGCATGTCCAATGCATTCTCTTTTTTCTATTATTGTATCTTCTCCATAAGGTTTAGACTCCACAACCTTCTTGTATGCAGAAGTATCCCCATCTCCTAAATATTCTAAGTATTGCAGCTCATGCTTTTTAATAGATCAAGAAAATATTTTGATGGCACCTGCTGCTTCCATTGCACCTGCACAGCCAGCATGATTTCTCGTACAGCTGTGGTCACTATCTGAATCCTTTTCACACAACCTACAGTAGCTACATAATACTTCAAAATCAAGAACTTTTCCTGTTACTCCATTTATAACAGCCACCACTCCATTGTGGCTGCTGTGCCCCCTCCGATGCCAGGTACCATCCATGCTTACAATTGTATCGCTACCCACTTCTTCTTTCACGTCTATGCCACCCTGTGCCATGCTTTCCTTCGCCATGGAAAGAGAGGCGGAGTGTAGTTTGGCAAACAATCCATCATATGCAGAGTGACTCATTGTTGTTATGTTCATCACACGTAAAAACGTATCCAATGCAGTGTGTCCTTTCCCAAGTTCAAGCATGAAAGTAACTATTTGTAAGTTCACCTCATAAGAACCTTTCAGGTTTTCTTCTCCTTGCTCCTCACAAACCTTATTTGATGTAGAGAATAGGACAGATGGCTTGGATTTGGTGCAGTGATGGCATTGAGAATATACAGACATGGCAAATCCTTTAGAAATTTTTAAGTCCACAAAAGTGTTCACTGAACCATCACACACTGAGCAGTGCAATGTTTTGTTTAGAAAATCTATCAGTATACTTGAATCAACCAAGATATATCCACCTTCAGGTGAAGACAAATGCTCTGCAGCACTTGCAGTATTGATTGAACCCCTCAATTTCTTTTCAGAAGCTGTGAGAGGGTTAGACATTTCAGTATTTGCAGGTTCTTCAACATTTATACCACAGGAAATAGAATCCTGCGATTGCTCTGCCTTTTCTTTCTGTTTTCGAGCTTCCATTCTAATCTTGGCAATCCCTTTAGCAAGCACTTTCTTCAGTCAAGACATAATTACAGTAATAGCCAAACAACAAATAATTTCTCTGAATCTATGATAAGTCAACACCACTGAAACACCTATTTTCACTGAAAAATTTCAAGTCTGACATTAGGGAAGCTATACGGTAAACCTACGCCTGCTGCAGCCTGCAACCTAACTAGTCACAACTGGAAAAGAGCTGTTCAGTTCACTGACATCCAAAGTTACAGAATACAGTAACGAAAGCCATTTACAGCAGCAAAACATCACTGAAATTTTCTTGTCATTTTGATACCAAGACCATAAAACTGATAAAAAAATGACTGCATTAAAATTTGAAAGTAAACAGTGTGTCTTTGGAGTAAGAATACCTGTATATCCGGTTGTTTTTTCAAATCTGATAGCAAAATCGAATTCAGCATAGTCAAAATAGGTCAAAATGAAAGAGAATAAAAAATTGGAAAAATTTGCTATTTTATGTTATTTTCACCAGTGAAAAACCTTAAATATAGAATCACAAAAGCCAGCGTTGGGGGTGGGCACAGCAATTGTTTTTGTTTCATAATTTCAAAAACAGGTTATTTGGTATTGTGTTCATTTCATGACCCAGAGCAACCTCCCTTGTAATAACATTTGTGAGACCAAGTTCCTTGACAGCACCTACGAGTCGTGGGCCTGAAAGAGAGTAAAAGAGCCTATGCCTCAGTGGTGGATCCTAGAGAATGTTGGGGCTGGGTATCTACCACCAGCTTGTTTTAGTCTTGGTTTTGTGAGCTTATTTATTTGTATTTGTGTTGAAAAAAATTTTGTTTAATATAATTAAACTTTTGAAAAAGGTGTTCACTTACAGTGGCAATGCATCAATTTAGACTTCTCGCTGATCCCATCAAAAGTTTCTAGATCCACTACTGCGTCACCTCTTGCATTCAATTACCTGGTTGGTCTTATAAACCATCTTTGAGGAAACATTTTTCCCCCTGATATCATTGTACATTTGGTGACTACGTTTTCTCACACTGGTGTTAGTCTTACTGATTTTCCATCAAACTTTGAATTTTGTAAACAATGGCCATAACACCAATCTCCCTACTAATGAATGAAGACTGTGCCTACTTACAATCAGCAAATAATTTCACTAGCTTTCATGCATTCATGGGACAAAGTGTATGGAGCCATAAGTTCAAGGTTGTAAGAGGATGCTGAGGTGTTTGAAGTATTTACAGCAATCAAAATATGAAGTAATTGCCTTTTACTTAAAATTTCTTGTAATTGTAGGCCAAGTCATAAAATTTAAAGCCTTTGGCTGTGCATATATTCCTTGCTCCTGGTATAAACAAAGCCAGTGAAGGGTGAAGTGAATCGAAGCCCAGAGTTCATCATGTGCAGTTTAGCTCTTGACATAAGTTAGGCTACGGCTTGAGTGGATAAGCCACTGACCAGTTTATTATGCTAAACAAGCAAATGTTTTTTTTCTAAATCCTGCAAGATTTCACAATAAAACTTGGCATTTTGTTCCACTTTTGCTACCAGTGATCAAAATGTCTTTGGAGTTGAGAGTATGCAAAAGAAAATTTGGGAATTATTAACCAAGTTACTTGAACAGGTGCACCAAAAATTTTCAGCAATAGCCAATGCAAAACTTGTTGCTTCCACGGATTCTCTACTTAAAGACTTTGTTGTGAGATCAAATATATATATAAGTGATTATTTTTTCTGCTTTATTGCAGAAATTTATTTCAATAATTGGTGAGTGATACAACTTCAATATCTCTATTGATATCAACCGTTTTATAAATCTACACTCAGCAGAGACTCAAATTTGAAAGAGATCTTTGAAAATGACAGAAAAGAAATTCCAAGCAACAATTGTATGGCACAAGCACTAAGTTTTCAAAAATTTTAAGGGTGAGGAGGAAAACTGAAATGTGCTTTGATACATAAAAACTAGTGTGAGCAAACAAGTAGCCTTTCAGTTTCTGATTTGCAGTTGCAACAGACCTGGCTATTTCTGTTAATTTAAGTTAGATGTAATCATGCAAACTCTACAACGTTTGCAACAGTACTTAGTTAGCATTTCAGTGTATCAGATTGACAGGGCATCTAAATGTGATCAATCATATGCTGAAGCTTTATATGAACATGAGTAGTAAAATTTTTATAAAATAATTGGATGTTAGGTAGGTTGTTTTGACAATGACACAAGTAAAAAATTAATAGCAAACTTTATTGTTTCTTGATTTTGGACAATAATTTAACTAAAGTCCCCTATCATAAGCAACTAAACAAGATTTCACAATTGCAAGTAAACTCATGATGTCGTATTGGAAAATATTTAATGAATAAAGCAGCAACTTGGAAGGAAAAAATTAAAATTTTTGTATAATGTGGTGGAAAAAGTATCTAGTTTTTTTAAGTGTATTGCAGAAAACAATGACACTGATCAGTCATAACGATTTCAACAGAGTCATGTCAACTGATTTCATAAACTAAGCACTATAAAGAGTAAATAGATTTTTAGGAAGTTTTGTGTCATTTGCGAAAAAACAGTAATTCAACATTATGTGATTACTTATTGAGCCAAAAACAATGGTGAAGAGTTTTAGACACTTCATAAACTTATTTACCAAACCCTCAGAGATAATCATGGTAACATAGCTAGCTTAATATTTTTCACCTTTATTAAGTATTAATAAGCCATTTACCAAATGCGTGAAAAGAGGCCACAGTATTTGACAAGTGAATTTTTAACTTTGTAAAAAACAAAAGCATATGAAAATTGATCAAAGTCAAGGAATAAGAAAATGCAAATATTTGTGAATTGGGTAAACACAGCATTTAAGGCCAGTACAGAGCTCTTCAGCCGGATTTCCATAGAAAATTTAGAGAGGTTTTGTGAGCACTAATGTAAATGCATGGTGTAATCATCTTATTTGCACACTTTGTTTGATTTTAAGCACAACAATTTTATTTCAATTATTATTGCATCACAAATACATGACATAGCAAAAAATAGATTTTCTTGAAAAACTGAAAATGGTGGTGGTTAAATGACCAAAGAATGCAATGTGACTAGGTTTATACTTGTGCAATGAGTTATGATGCACATATTATGACTAGGGCCATTTTTTTTTACCTAAAAAAATATAGTTTTGACTTTATTTTAGCAAAATTTTGACTTTATTTTGACCTAACTGCTTTTGCCTATTATTTATGTCTTGTTGCACTTTTTTGATTAAAAATCTTTTATAATCCGCAATTTACATAAGTTTTTAAAGAAGAAGGTCACCTACTTCAAACATTTGCTCAATCACTTAGTCCTGAAGCTAATGCAACAAAGTGATGCATGACGTCAAAACCTAGGATAACAAGCCATTGTGTGTACCAGTATCAATTAGTGTGTAATACAAAAAATGTGTTGTTATCGCAACTGTACTGTACATTAACAGTCTGTCTATGATGTTTTTAACAAAAGCCACACAGTATAAGTATCAGGACCCTTTATTGTAATACAGCATCATATATTTTTTTACGTTCTTAACATTGAAATTTCTGTCTTTTCTCAGTAATTTACTGAGCATAGAAAACGACCTCTCAACAGCAGCAGAGGTTGGCTGGGCTTTTTGCAATAGTGCATAGCTTGTTGGGTCAATTGTCAAGTTGGTACAGTTTATTATTGTTTCTAAGTCAGAGTTGGATAGTCGTTTTTTAATGTAATTTTTAATTGCGCACGGATCATCATCGAATTGCATATTTTTCAGCAGTCCATATGCTTCGGTTATCGTGCAGCCACTTCCTTCTAAGAACTCTACGCTGGCTGCTAGAGTCCGGTATTGATTTATTTTAACCAAATCTTCCACATTGATAGCGTCTTTTGCGCTGCTGACTAAGAGGCATGCACTTTTCCAATTGCTGACAATGGTATGAACAGCTGGAAGGTTTTCACTGTAATATAAGGCAGCTCTAAGCCAAGTTGCCCATCTTGTAATTACAGGGTCAGGAGGAGATGGCAGACCAGCATCATGAAAATCTTTCTTATGATCTTTGTTTTTGATTGTTGCTGCCTTGATCGTTGCTATTACTTAATCAATATTTTTAAAATGAGCATGCACACGCATAGCGCAGTTATGTAGTAAGTGCAAAATGCAGGTGACATGCATCAAAGAAGGGTAAAATTCCTTTAAAGTCTTTTCAGCCAAAGACATGTACCAAGCAGCATCAGTCAAGAACAATGAAAAATTCTTGCATTATATTTCAAGTTGTTGCAATATGTCATCCACAGTGTGCAGAATACTACTGCTATTAACATTGCTACCGCTGTCATGTGGATGGCAATCAGTGAGGAATGTTTGATTTGGGGCATCTAAGCTGCCCACAAGCACACTAATATACTTTTGTTTAGCAATCTCTGCTTCATCCACAATAAAAAAAAATTTTTTGGTCTCGATCTCCAAAGGCAATACTTTTCCCATTGTAGCAAACAGAGACTTTAAAGAAGGATGGTTCAGTTTATGAAGTGGGATATTTGCAGCTAAGAATGAAGAGACAACCTGTTCCTTGAAGTTTACTTGATCAAGTTGTAAAAAGGTTTGCTTACTTTGGGATTTGCTCTTCGTCTACAATTTGCTTTGGTGTTGCCTACTTTTTCAGTGGCTTTCCACAAAAAACTTTTTGTTGCATTTGACTAACACATCGCAAAGGTTGCATCGCAAGTCACAGGCAGGAGTTGCCAAAAACTCATTCGGATAATCCTGGCAAATTTGCCAAACTTTCACTGTAGAAGATTTGGCTTGTTTAGGCATTCTTTGCTTTGCATGCTACGACTTAAAAAGACCACATGTAAAGAGTGCAAAGGTTTTATAGGAATAGATTAATTGTCTGACCATTATGTGTTTATGCATCAACAATGACGATTTTATGCATAATAAGTGCTATTTCCTTCTCAATTATCACATGCATTTTTACCTTGCAACTATTTCAGAAGTTTAAAATCAAATAAAACTGTGCATAAAATTTTAATAGCAGCTCAAAAATTCAAAAAAAATATAAATTTGTTCGTTTTTGTAAGGAAATTTTTGATAAAGACAATTTTGACAAGATTTGACTTTATGCAAAATTTCGACTTTATTTTGACTTATAAAATCTACCAAAACAAACTCCTGAACACCTGAAACAAACGTTAGTACACATTTGATCATGTAACAAGGTCCTGAAAAAATTTTGACTTTATTGACTTTAGCAGGCCCTAATTATGACTTATAATTGGTAAGAGACAGAAGTAGGATTTTCAAACTTTTTCTGGCTACAAGCCCTGTAGTTGAATCTAGATGTGTGGCAAATCTGAATTAGAATGAGCCAAGCACAATTTTTTAAACTTGATTATCAAAAAAGGTCTTGAAGCTGAAAAAGGCCAGAAGCATTGAACAATTAGAAAAGAAATAGATTTCTATATTGCTATTTATGTCAACCATCTCATAGTTTGCACTCTTTTTCATAAATAAGTGAAAACTCAAACATTTTCGTCTACCTCTCTATAGGAGTTATCACTAGAATGAGTCCTGCAGTAGATAGCGAAATATTTTTGTTATTTGTTGCAATTGCTGATTTGTGGAAAATGTAGAAAAGTTTCACCTGTGTTTAAATAAATTAAGAATTGTAAACAGTTTTGATCAGAAACGATTTGACAGTGTCTGAATCAATGTAATAATTTTAATTGTAGACAAATTCTTTTTGGTGGCAAAGTTCAGGTTTGGGAATTTTGGTGAATGTAGCTTCTAGTGGAGATAAATGGAAATGCATTCTTCCTTTGGCCACAATGGAAAACTATTGGTCTTCATCATGCTTAGCACATTCTTTGTTTCTTGAAAGGTGTTGTGCAATTGCCAAATCGCTTTCTGGAAGGGATCGAGATACCTCACAGTCGTGTTGGAGTGAAGTTTGTTCTTGCCGATATTTGTTTCTTATTGCCTTTGGTACATGTTGTTTTATTTTGCCTTGCAATATTCAAGGTGTGTGGCTTACATACTGACAATGACAGCAGCACACATATTGATATACTACCATACTTTGCTGTTGGGTAGGCACAACATCTTTACAGACTGCTGGAAGCATCTTTCTGGTTGAAAATATTATGCAAAGTTTTACTCCAGCAACACAATTGTAGGTAGACTACGCATTGCTTTTCAAATTTAGATGAAATATTTCCAATCCAAGATATGTTAAGGTAAACTTGGCATTTTATCCAGACCATATTTGGTACGAGTTTGAACCTTTCCAATTTCTTTTTTATTCTAATGTCAATAGCATTTTGTGGATAGCTATTGGAGCTAAGTATAGATTGAATTGCACGCAATTTTGCAAACAATTTTGATGTTGGACAAATTATCAGAGCTCTGCGATTGAAAAGTGTCAATTAAATTTGTGTTTGGCTTTTAGGTCCAAATGAATCCCATTGAATATACTGACTGGTAAATGTTGGTTTTCTATACACAGAAGTCAAAAATTGCATATCATTCTTTTCTACTGAGACATGCAAAAAGGTGGTTTGCTGTCATTTCTTTTTCATGCGTGAAGATTAGTGATTGCTGTAGTGAATTGAGCTTGATTGAAAATCGATCACAGTAAGATTCTCCTTCAAACAAGGCATTTATATATCAAAAGTAAGTTATTATTTTATTTGTCCTCATTCAATAATTTTTCTTTGCGATATCCAACAAATATATTGGCTAGGACTGGATCAAGTGGATTATCCATGGCAACACCATCAATTTGCTTGTACACGATATTATCAAAACTAAATTCCACTGAAGTAGTAGCTGTGCTCACGAGTTTGATGAATACATTTTTATCTATGATTGGAGAAGCTCATTTATTGCTATATAGCAAGTCCACACAAATTTGTATTGTTTTGGCCAATGGGATATTTGTAAAGTAGCTAGCAATGTCAAAAAAACACACATGAAAGTTTCTTGTTCAAATTTTGCATTTTTTCAACAAAAGTGAAGGATACAACTTTGGCAGAGAGATAAAGCATTTTAAAATCCACACTGTTGATATAGCAAGTAACTTTAATAAATTAAAAGTCATTTTAATTCGTATAACATCTTAAATTTGAATGTTTTTGACTTTCATAAAGCCCTTTTCAAGGATTAAATCTGTAAATGTGACGTAATAAATTAAAATAATCAACGATAATTTCAAATAATACACATTATGAAGATATAGTACTTCCAACGGCTGTAAAAACGTAGCCAACTTTAAAATAAATAACAGCTGGGAGAGATCGGATGCAAAAACTTTTAAGCTCATCAAAACCAGGATTAAAGTCTTCCAGAAAAGGCAAGATTCCCAAAATTATGAGAAAATCCAATATGGAATGTCATGTTACGATTACGTGCAGTAAGTAAAGTTGTTGTAAAATTCTCCTAATATATGTTTAGCAAAAAAGAAGCTCCACTTGCATAGCATTGTTTATTAAGGCTAGGGCTATGACGTTTTATAAGCAAAGCTTCTTGAATTTTTGCTTCATAATCTGAATTACATTTTTTCAATATGGTAGAAGAATTAATATTATATTGTAGATTAGAGCAGGTGGGGCATGACAAAATGTGGTCCTTAATTGCGCTTTTTCTTGAATCTGCTAAATTCAGATGCTCCTTCACTCTGGTGATCAAATGTCGGGAAGACATACCAATGTATGTCAAGTTCGTATCACACGAGCAAGTAAATTTATAAACGACATTTGAGCATAGAGGCAAAGGTGTCTCTGATTTTAATTGAAAATACTGTCCTACTTCATTTGTGTGATAGAGAGGAAGTAGCCTTATATCAGAATGTTTTGAACATAATCGAGAGAGAGCTTTCACAAAACGGATTGATGCTTCACCAACATACGGAACAAAATCAAGACATAATTCCACTTTATTTAATACACTTATTTCATCAACAGGTATATCGTTAAGTTTGGCTTTAAATTTGTTGTAAATTTTATCAAAAAACCAAGTCAGATAGTTATTATCATAAAATAAGCACTTCAACTTTCCAATCTCGACTTCAAATAAATGCTGGCTGGAACAAATAGATTTAGCTCGATTAAGTAGGCACAGTACAAGGCTCAATTTCCAAACATTTGGACATATTGCATTAAAGTTCAATAAAATGCCAGTATTAGTCTCTTTTCGCCACACACTTAAATCTAATTCATTTTCTCAAATTTGAACATGAACATCCAGAAACGGGAGTGCCTGCATTGATTTTTCCATGGTAAACTGCATGCTTGAATGTTGTTTATTTAACAGATTCAAAAATTTTTTTATCGATAGATTGTCATCAAAAATTGCAAAAACATCATCCACATATCGTAAATATAATTTAGGGTAAAAGCCATTTGTTTCATCGAGAAGCTTATTTTCTAAATTTGCTAAGAAAAAGTTTGCTAATGTCGTTCCAAGAGGTGACCCCATTCTACTCCGTCAATCTGTTGAAATAGTTCACCATTGTATAGAAACATTCCCTGAGTTGCCAACTTCGCTGTTTGAACTCCCTTTCAAAGGATAAAAGCCTCAGAGTTTGCAAGCATGACAAAGGAAACGGAATCGCTATTCTAAACAGTGACGATTATGATTCAAAGCTAAAGCAAATCATTTCAGATAGAACAAAATTTTCTAAGGTGATGATAAAACCCAATAAGCTTCATCCAGTGATATCAAAAGAAAAATTAATTGAATATTTTAGTCGAAAGTACTTAAAGAACGTCGACAAGGACATTATGCAAAGCCTCATACCTACAGGTAGTAAACTGGGAAAATTGTATGGGTTAATCAAAGTCCATAAAATAAATAATCCAGCATGGCCCGTAGGAAGCATCATTGGAACACCTGAATATAAACTTGCAAAATTTTTGAATTCTGATATTAAACCCTCCATCTCTGATAAATACATGTTGTCATCAACCAATCACTTTATTGAAAAATTAAAGCAGGTAAAAGTTCAATCACATCAAATTTTGGTTAGCTTTGATGTAGTCTCACTTTTCACCAACGTACCACTACAAGAAATCACTCAAATTATAGCAAACTATCTATTTGACAAAGACAATTCGAACATACCACCAATGGAAAAGCATGCTTTCATCAAGCTTATGAAATTGGCAACTCAGGGAATGTTTCTATACAATGGTGAACTATTTCAACAGATTGACGGAGTAGAATGGGGTCACCTCTTGGAACGACATTAGCAAACTTTTTCTTAGCAAATTTAGAAAATAAGCTTCTCGATGAAACAAATGGCTTTTACCCTAAATTATATTTACGATATGTGGATGATGTTTTTGCAATTTTTGATGACAATCTATCGATAAAAAAATTTTTGAATCTGTTAAATAAACAACATTCAAGCATGCAGTTTACCATGGAAAAATCAATGCAGGCACTCCCGTTTCTGGATGTTCATGTTCAAATTTGAGAAAATGAATTAGATTTAAGTGTGTGGCGAAAAGAGACTAATACTGGCATTTTATTGAACTTTAATGCAATATGTCCAAATGTTTGGAAATTGAGCCTTGTACTGTGCCTACTTAATCGAGCTAAATCTATTTGTTCCAGCCAGCATTTATTTGAAGTCGAGATTGGAAAGTTGAAGTGCTTATTTTATGATAATAACTATCTGACTTGGTTTTTTGATAAAATTTACAACAAATTTAAAGCCAAACTTAACGATATACCTGTTGATGAAATAAGTGTATTAAATAAAGTGGAATTATGTCTTGATTTTGTTCCGTATGTTGGTGAAGCATCAATCCGTTTTGTGAAAGCTCTCTCTCGATTATGTTCAAAACATTCTGATATAAGGCTACTTCCTCTCTATCACACAAATGAAGTAGGACAGTATTTTCAATTAAAATCAGAGACACCTTTGCCTCTATGCTCAAATGTCGTTTATAAATTTACTTGCTCGTGTGATACGAACTTGACATACATTGGTATGTCTTCCCGACATTTGATCACCAGAGTGAAGGAGCATCTGAATTTAGCAGATTCAAGAAAAAGTGCAATTAAGGACCACATTTTGTCATGCCCCACCTGCTCTAATCTACAATATAATATTAATTCTTCTACCATATTGAAAAAATGTAATTCAGATTATGAAGCAAAAATTCAAGAAGCTTTGCTTATAAAACGTCATAGCCCTAGCCTTAATAAACAATGCTATGCAAGTGGAGCTTCTTTTTTGCTAAACATATATTAGGAGAATTTTACAACAACTTTACTTACTGCACGTAATCGTAACATGACATTCCATATTGGATTTTCTCATAATTTTGGGAATCTTGCCTTTTCTGGAAGACTTTAATCCTGGCTTTGATGAGCTTAAAAGTTTTTGCATCCGATCTCTCCCAGCTGTTATTTATTTTAAAGTTGGCTACGTTTTTACAGCCGTTGGAAGTACTATATCTTCATAATGTGTATTATTTGAAATTATCGTTGATTATTTTAATTTATTACGTCACATTTACAGATTTAATCCTTGAAAAGGGCTTTATGAAAGTCAAAAACATTCAAATTTAAGATGTTATACGAATTAAAATGACTTTTAATTTATTAAAGTTACTTGCTATATCAACAGTGTGGATTTTAAAAAGTGAAGGAATCTTTGATGCAGCACACTGAATGCCAGTCAAGTACCAGTTGAAGCAGATCTGACAGGCATTTTGCCAATATATGTTGAGATGAGCCAATCATAGATAAAATTAGTCTGAGGACAGATGGTTTAGAAGTTTTGGGAAGCTTATTCATTCTACACCTATGAGAGTCAGTAGGTTGAATACTTTTGTACTCAGATCATGTAAGCTGATCAATTTTTTGTAACTGCAACAGACGTTTAAACTCCAAATTCAGACATTAGACGTTTAGATTCCATTTTCATGGTATTATCACAGTCTTCAACCAGACCTAAATGGAGAAATTTACTCCCGTCATTTAGAATTGTTTTCATCAAAAAATCGGACTGATCAATTTGTGAGCCAACTTGTTTAATTTCACCATGAGAACAGATAGTTTGAATTTTGGTTGGTGGTGTAATAATTGTCCAATTGAAGACTTCAACCTCTGCAAAAAATTCTTCACAATTGATTTTAGGAGGCAGGCAAAATTCTGAACCATGGGCCAAAACAAATGTTTCCGTGTCAGAGAGCTTGTAGCTTGATAGGCTAACAACATTTATTGTTAGTGACAGAGTCTGATTCAGATTTGCCACACATCCAGAACTAACTACAGGGCTTGTAGCTAGAAAAAGTTTGAAAATTCTACCCCTGTCTCTTACCAATTATAAGTCATAATATGTGCATCATAACTCATTGCACAAGTATAAACCTAGTCGCATTGCATTCTTTGTTCATTTAACCACCATTATTTTCAGTTTTTCAAGAAAATCTATTTTTTGCTATGTCATGTATTTGTGATGCAATAATAATTGAAATAAAATTGTTGTGCTTAAAATCAAACAAAGTGTGCAAATAAGATGATTACACCATGCATTTAAACTAGAGTCTAAGTTTTGCCAATACACTCTTGAAAAATAGGAGCATCATGTTTCTTCAAATGAAGCCAAAGAAGGAGAAACCTTTGTGAAACCCTGTACTCACAAAACTTCTCTAAATTTTCTATGGAAATCTAGTTGAAGAGCCCTGTACTGGCCATAAATGCTGTGTTTACCCAATTCACAAATATTTGCATTTTCTTATTCCTTGACTTTGATCAATTTTCATATGCTTTTGTTTTTTACAAAGTTAAAAATTCACTTGTCAAATACTGTGGCCTCTTTTCACGCATTTGGTAAATGGCTTATTAATACTTAATAAAGGTGAAAAATATTAAGCTAGCTATGTTACCATGATTATCTCTGAGGGTTTGGTAAATAAGTTTATGAAGTGTCTAAAACTCTTCACCATTGTTTTTGGCTCAATAAGTAATCACATGATGTTGAATTACTGTTTTTTCGCAAATGACACAAAACTTCCTAAAAATCTATTTACTCTTTATAGTGCTTAGTTTATGAAATCAGTTGACATGACTCCGTTGAAATCGTTATGACTGATCAGTGTCATTGTTTTCTGCAACAGACTTAAAAGAACAAACTCCTTTATGATACTCACCCCAAAGAGGTAATTAGGCATGCAGAGTTTCATGTTTGTACACCCATTAGTTGTGTAGGAGTAAAAACACACAAACACAGGCAGAACTGCACTTTACAATGCAGATTAAAAACAATGTGACAAACGACCATGATGGTAACAAAAAAGAAATTATCTAAACAAGAAATTGTCTGCTACTTCTATGCTTGATTATTTAAGTTTCTTAACTAACGCCACACAGGTATAGAACTAGGCATAACTGATTATATGCATGAAATAGGAAAAGTAAATACCCAAAAATTCTTTTAAGCTTTAAAATAATCAAAGAATTACTAATGCCAACCTTTTCAAGATTTATCTGTTCAGCAACCACAAATTATGAAAAACCCACCTTTTTTGGCAGACGTATCCAGACGATAAAAGCCAACAGCTTTTTCCACATCTAGATTAGCAAGTGCAAGATAATAAGTTGCAATTTCACTGCAAGGCAAAAAGAATAAAATTAAGTTAGTTTTTTCCATTTAAAATCATATTTGTTACAAATCTTAATTCTACAGAGTCAGGAAAACTTTTTGTGTAATGCTAAAATAGTGCTTTTCAACTTTTTTGCAATCTAGAAACCCAATACCTAATTTTGCAATGTTCTGGAACCCCATTTGAGAAAAATTGAAAAAAACGAGTAAAACTAGAAAAAAAATCAATATATTTTGCGAGCACACAAACTCGATTTATGCACATATCACTGCTCAAAAATAGAAGAGGCCTAAGTCACATTTTTGCCATTTTCTTTTTTCTTTTTTTAAAGGTTTTAGGTATAGGTCTTTAATACGGTGTAAACAGCTTTGTATAATCTCACTGCATTATAGTGATACCTGGACTTGGGGCCTGGCAGATTCGTAATGAGTCAAGTCTACTTCCAATAAAGGAATCGAGTCAATAAATTAAATTTTTTTTTGCTGAACCATATTCATGTAAACAAAACTCAGTTTGAGCGAGACTAGATTCACATGTCAAGCAAAATAGCATGAAACTGAAATAAAAGACCTCTACTGCAAGGAATGAGCCATCCTATTTTTATTTGACTTTAGGTTTGTGAAATCTAAAAAGGCTGCTTTTCACTTTGACCACTACATGATTTTGCAATAAATGGTGATTGGCATTTGGTTGGTGATGGTAATTGGTATTTGGTTGGTAATGGTAATTGTTGGTGATGGCTGGCTATTGATGAGGTACGCACCTGGATTTAGATCTCAGCTTTGGTGGACTCAAACTAAACTCAGGCATCTAAGAAAGGGACTTGGACTCAACTCGGACTGACTCAAGTCCTTGAACTGCTGTAATTATTACAGCTCTGGGACTTGATATGCTTTTTGTCTGTTTTAAATAGAAAGAAGGTATGTCCCAAAGTGGTAGATAGACCTTTTGAAAATAAAAATAATTTGAACACATGCCAATTTTTTTAAAACTAGGCCTGTTTAAAAGTTGCTGTGTTTTAAAAGTGAACATAGAATCAGTGGTCTGTATAGAGATGACTTTTTGGTTTATTTCCACCAGGTCAAAATTGTGTACCATGTTTTTACTGGCAGGCAGTTTTTAAAATGAGAAATTTAAAATATGCTAATTTAGGCAAAGAGTTAGCATCAGCTTGCCACTGCTATATTTGGTATCAAAATACCAATATGACACTGGGCACCACAAACATATGACACAAGGCAGCATAATTTAGCCACGTACAATTAAAATTAGTGCCATGATGGTATGATGGTGAGACCATCTGCTTCACATCAGGTAGACCTGGGATCGATTCCAAGGTTGAGTTATATCGAAAGGATTTAAAAGATGGTATTCACAGCTTGACACTCAGCCAAAAAGAGATGGCGTGGAGAAAAGCTGGTATATTCATTTACAGTTTTGAGTAAAACACTGAACAGGACCTCTCCATTCTTTATGTGAAAGACAGATGGTGCCTAGTCAAGGATCGCAAAAAAACTGCAAGGATGCAGTAAAAAAATAAAACCCTCAGCAAGCTTCACATGTGTCTAACTCAACAAGAAAGACTGACTATGATCCCAGAATGCCCATGCCACAGAAAATGCAAGAAACAGTTTGTCATTATAATTAAAAGCTAGATTTGCATATAATATGGCAATATCAAAAGCTATAGCTTTTTTCACCGTTGCATAAGAATGACAATTACACATCAATGGTTTTCTTTTAGAATATTATAGCTGTACTGACATTCCATCCTTTCAAATATTTTTGATTTTACCTGTTTGCTACATATTGCATATTGCATTAATATCACCAGCAAATGTGGAAAGCAAAGCTGGAATTATACTACTCCCAATCTTTGTGTTGGAAGCTATGCTTTTATTCAAGAAGATTGTTTAGACAGTAAAGATCAGGATCAATATTCATCACTACTGCTGTTCAAAGAAAAGTTAATACTTGAGGATAGAGTTAAAACCCTCTTTTTAAACTGAAAAAATTAGCATTCAATTTTGATGATACTGTAGCATCTGTATCCAAAAGTGCATTGAGAAATATTATTTCAGAAAATAAATGCAGTTTCTGTTATCCAATAAAGAATAAGAAAGTCAGAAAGACAAAGCAGCTACTGAAGTAAAGCAAGTTGCAGCAGTCTCTCAGTTGCCGATTTTGACATGAAATTAAAATCAGATGGTGATAAAAATAATTTAGTACTAAGGCTAGGTGTGAATATTTTGATTAACTTTTGATCTAGTCTAAGATTGGAAAACTATTCAAGGCAAAACGAGCCAATACATGCAGAGAAATTTATTATCAGAAAAGTATATCAAACAGCTGCAGCTTGGTCAGATTTTTGAAAAACACGATAAGCATTAAGTAAGTACAATTGCAATGTGAAAATTAAAAGCTAAAAGTGAAACTGCTCTGGTGTTAATTGACATAGCAGTTTCATGTCTTCAAAAACATGCTACTCCTCTAAGAAAAGAAAAAAAAGAAATCTCTCAGAATAGAAAATTAACATCAGGAAAGACTGTGAGCACATGGCCAAGAGTACCAATATGTAACAAAGTGAAAAGAAATCAAAACTATGGCCAAGTGTGAAGTCAGAGCTTTGTGCAGGTCAACATGTAGAAAGAAATGTGCTTTAAATTTCAACAATGAAGTCTGCGATGCTATACAGTGCCAGCAAAAAAATCTTTGATTTGTATGGCAGAAAAACTTTTGCATCTGGATTTAACTTACAGTTTCTGGCAAAAACTATTGCATAACGAATGCACCCACATACATTATTGATTGGTATCTGGCTATGTTTCACCACATAGCAACTGCTCAGCTTCTATTTTTTACAGTTCAGTGAATCTCTGAAACCAGATAGAATTTTTCATTTTCTTGAAATTTTGAGTTCTGGCAAATTTTGTTTCACAAGTGGAAGTGGAAAAAATTGCAAATGGACAAAAATCTCGTGTTATGACTTTGCTAAAACAGCTTGGCTCTATGATCGGTATACCCAAAGATATTGGGGTCTCAAAAAATGAATTTTTTTTAAATTAAAACAGACAATGTCAAAGAAAGCAAATCTATCTCTGCTTCGGCTTTTGACTTTCAAAAGTCTTTATTACTTCCTGCTGATAATAGTGCATCATTATACTGTAGTACGAGAATGCAGCATTATAATTTTATAGTGAGCAATCTAAATAGCCTGAGTAATGTTCAATGCGTTTTATGGAGTAAAATAAAGCAAAAAAAGAGCTAGTGAGGTTGTATCTTCGATCCACAGTTACCTAAACATCTGATGGATGATGGAATTAAGTAGATGTACTTGTTCCGTGATTGTGGTGCTGGAAAAAATTTCAATGAAATGGTGTTTGTGATGCCGCATTTAGCATTGCATTGGTTCAAATTTTTCAACAATAACTTGGCGTTTGATTTATTACTGGTCACAGCCAAAATAAAAATGACACAGCCTAAGCCCTCATTGACAGAAAAGCTCAAAGATTACTCACATACACTACTGACCAATGGATATTGGTAATAACAAATCCATCTACAACAACAAATAGATGCCACATGAAATAACAAGACTACTGTCATAATTTACAAAGATGGTATCAACTTTAAAGCTGCTGAAACAATATCTTCTTTTTCTCAAGTTTTCTAGTCTCCCGTAAAGAAAATGTAGTAAAGTGGTCTAAAAGTCATGCAGGTGCACTATTCAGATTGTGACTCAAGCAACATATTTTCAAATATCAGTAATTGCAAGGGATCTATCATGATTATAATTTTGTAAAACACCTTATTCAGAAGACCAGGAAGAAGTAGAGAAGACAGAGAAGATTGCTTTGAAGGAGGATGCCCTGAATCGAGACAAGTGGAAAGACAGGGTGCAAGCAATTGCAGAAGGAATAAGGTGAATCCAGCCATCTTTGCTAAGGGGACAACACCACATAAAAACTGAATAACCACTACTATATTAGAAAGAGAAGTAGTCTTTTTTATTCATAGCTTGTGCCACAATACCTTCTTGCTATTTTGGATATGCCAACATGACTTCTAAAGCCAACATGCTTTCTGAAGACAACATGCTACCTGAAGCCACCAGCTATCAAACTTGCAAAATATGAAACACTGCAAAAGCTGTACAAAAACAACCTTAGTCCACAGCATCATCATAAGTTCTATAACAGTTTTTCTTTAGTGACAGGACGTGATGATGCCAGTTGAACAAAGATAAACACTAGATTAAGAGCAATATACAAGAAAATTAAAGTAACCAAAATTACTTTTCCAGATCTATGAATATGCTGCTAAATAAAGATGATTAGTTTTGGTGTCACCAATCCCTAATACAAACTTATTATGAGCTGCTTGCTACACTGACAATGATAAGACGTTTGGCAATGTATGATTTGACAATTATTAGTGTAGCATGCAATCACCAACCAGTATAGCTACTATTGCAAATGCCAATTAAATGTGTTGAATTGAAATGCTGAATGAAATTAATGGTTCACCATAATAAAATCAGTTTTGCACAATGCTATTAATAGCATTCATGAGTTGACAAACCATAGACAATTAAAATCAGTTTCAAATGTTAGCTACTTGATGTCTACAGGCCATACTTTTCAGCAGTCCCCTAATGTTGATCTGGTGATAGTAGCAATCTCTTAATCTTGTTAAACAATGGTATCAGAAAAAAGATTATAATAATGCAAACAAAAGATCAGCAGTGATTATTGTTTAATTTCATGAGTGAAATAATTTAACCATCTTTAGTTGAGAAGTTTTGGTCAAATGTATTAGCAATTGCTTTATGCAGAATAAGTAGCACACATGAAGTCAGCTAAAACCCCCTAAAGCTTTGCTGTTTCAATGTTCCCCCAGTTTTTGATTGATATATAACCCAAAAAGATTTTGATTGATATTTGCTTTTCTTGGTTACTTTCTTTTATTTCTTGTAAGATTTACAGTAACTTGTTATATGCAACATATCTTGTGCTAGCTGGCTCTGCTGGCATTGCCCACAGGGCTCCCCACCATTAATGTCAATGTTAACAAAATCTGTTCAGCTACCCAAGCCTGCTCTATCCAAAGGATAGTTGTTAAAATATTAACAAAAGTTTATATATTTTGACATACCAAATCGCATTCTAAAACAAATTGCTTTTTGAAATGCAATCAATTAAACAAACCATTATAGGGTTTGCCCAGAGCCACTGCATGTCTCTCAAGTCCCTGGCAACATCTATTTGCCCTGTTTTCACCGTAGACATCCTTAACAAACTTTTATCTGATAAATTCAGCAAGTGCTTCAAAAGCAAATCGAAGTTGTAGAAGGATGCCAAGGTGATTGATATGTATTTTCAGAAATAAGCTATGAATTATTAGGTCCACTACTTACAACTTTTTTGTAGCTGCATGGCTATTTGTACAAACTAAAGCCTTTGGCTTCATGCATCTTGCTTGGTCCTCGTGTTAATGCAATTAGGCAAAAAGCAAACAAACTCAAAATGAAGCATTTACACTTAAGCTACTACAATTAAAGGGCTCCAGCAGTAATGTTAAGATTAAGAATATCAAATTCGCTGCCAGTGTTGGCTTCACCCAATTGCAAAGAAAAATGCTTCACCATTTAGATGATATGTAGAGCAACACTACTATTTGGTTACAAACGATAAACAGGACCATCTTCACCCTTTTTCTTTTTGCAGAGAGATCACCAACTTTTTTTCTTGGATTAGGCTACCATCTAAAATTTTTAAAGCCTTCATTTTTAAATGAATCTTTTTAAAAATTGTGATAGATAATGCCAATGAACCATGATATCAAAAAAAAGTAATCAAAATGTACCAAAGAACTTAGCTTTTTTAGAAATTGCAATTATGTGAAACCCAGCAACCAAAATTTGAAGTGTTTTTGACTGGTAGATTAATTTCAAAAATGATTCAAGACTTGGTTTTTTGATTGTTTTGAAAATTTAGATAGATAATGCCAAAGAACCATGATTTCAAGGAAGTAAAGTCAAAAGGTATCAAAGAACTAACCTTGTCTAAAAATTGCAAGTTTCTAACGTCTACTGGTAAAATTTTTTAACATGAAATGGAAAATGATGTATGGTGACCAGTTGGTGATCAGCCATTATAAACCAATTCTTGGCCCTAACTAATTAACACTACAACGGCCGGTATAGCCATTTTGAAATTTCAAGGTGGGATATTTTTTTTACAAAAATCGCACTGTTGTAAAATTTCTTGAGTTTTCATAATTAATAGGCAGGAACACCAATGAGGAATATCAAGCTGAAAACTGCTTTCACAAATATTTTAGAAGGTGGTTTACCTCCAACGGCCATTAACGATTATTATTACCGCTATACAAAAACCATTATTTCTGAACTACCTGCTGTACTTTATAAGACCATATCGTCTCTTTGACATTGATGATTCATTTTCAAACATTGTCTTTCTATTTTCAGATGAATTGAATTTATTTGTGACATCATAGAGTCACCAGAAAGAAATGCACAACTCAGAACGCAATTATCATAAATATTCCAAGTTATCAATTAGCACTGAAAACAGAATAAGTTCAGATTATGAAAGAGTTTATGAAACAGAAATAGGTTAGTAATGCAAGAGGCTAGTGATGCACATAGCAAAACTGCAGACAGTGACACTGTTTCGACCTATCAGGTCTCTTCAGTGCAGTTGGTGACTGACAAGAAGCTAGAGGCTTTTAATAAAGCATAGCTTAGACCGCCACACTTGCGGGATCTATACTAGATCCACTTGGTGGATGGTCTGTCAGTACTCTGCGAAGCCGTATCACTCGTGAATGAGTGGCGGTTGTCGCAGGTGCACTAAGTATAGATCCCGCAAGTGTGGCGGTCTAAGCTATGCTTTATTAAAAGCCTCTAGCTTCTTGTCGGTCACCAACTGCACTGAAGAGACCTGATAGGTCGAAACAGTGTCACTGTCTGCAGTTTTGCTAAGAAATAGGTTATTTTATATTGTTGACAACTACTGGAAATTTGTGGAATCTGGTGTAAAAGCAGAGGAAGGCATGCAGCTTAGAATGTCCTAACTGAGCAATCAGGTTTATCACGCTTTGCCCTTAGAATGGCAGACTCCCCCCGTTAATGCTTTTCAAGTTATATTTGATCATCATATGCTCACACACATTCAACAACGTTTTCCAATTTGGTGTCCAGTTTTCACCCTTCCCTTCAAATAAAACTGTATTTTGTGGATAGATTGATTGAGTTAGGTGACCTGAGCATTTGTTTAGCACTTAAGTTGCCACTACACCACGCATATACCAGTAAAAACGTGTTTTTGGAGAAGCAGTCAAAATGACTGCTGCTGGCTGTTGAGGGCTTATTGCAACTCCGGCCGTTCTAGTGTTAATAGTTACCTATTGCTGGAAAGCAAATTTCCTAAGCTTTCAAATGACACCAATTGTTAGTACCTTATTATAACTGTAAGCGCCAAATTAAACTGAACTAAAAGTTGCTTATACAGAATTCAAACCCCTTTCCAAAAATCTCGTATCGACAAATCGAAAACTATCCATGCAGTAAAATTAACCAATTGCCCAAAGATAAGCTCACTTTGTTTTCCTTCGCTTTAGTTTGCCCCTTTTTTCAACTGCTTCAACGGCCTTTGTTTGAATGAGTTTTGTTTTAATCTATTGAGTTGAGCAACATTCAATTGAAAGTAGTATGAAGTCAAGTTATGTGGTTGTTAGTTGACGCTGGTGTGATGAAATAAAAGCCAATCTCCCTAAGTGACTGTCGGAACTGCCGAAAACGATGCAAGTTTGTACAAAATAAAATTTAGAACAACAATAAATCTGTGTGAGGCTCCACAAGTCACATCAAATTCCTATAGCCGCAACAAGAATCAAATGGTGGCTATATTAGTTTTTGGCAAGGCTTACAACGAAGAGACATTTTGCAACAATCTTACGATGAATTCTCAGAAAATCGGCGTTACAACTAGATCAATGTCAAAAGGCAATGAATTTCTTACTTCAAAACCTGCTGGCGAATCAGATAAAGGTGCATCTCTCACTTGTGGGCGATCTACATCAGCAATGAAGCATAAACCAAACGAAACAGCTTCAGAGAAATTGGCTGTTAGATCGAACAAAAGTGAATCTCTTCCTGATTCGCAAACAAAATCTAGCTCGACTCGAAAGTTGAAGAGCTCAACAAAAACAAAATCTAGTGGATCGGGTTCGACTGGTTCCAGTTCATCTTCTTACTCAAGTGCCAAAGTGAAGAAAGCTGTTCTTTTGGCTCGACTGAAATCCAACAACGAAATTGAATCGCTAAAACAACAACAAAGCAAAGAGAGATTCGATTTTGAAGAAGAGCAGTTGAAATACAAGCTTCTCCAAAGGGAAGAAGAACTGAAACAAAAACGAATTCAAGAAGAAGAAGAACTGAAACAAAAACAAATTTAAGAAGAAGAACTGAAACAAAAACGAATTCAAGAAGAAGACCTTCGTTTTTCAGGTTTGAGAGACGAACAAGAAAGAAAGCACCAACAACAACTTGAAGAGGCCAGACTTTGCACAGAACTTTACGAAGCCCAAGCAATGATAGACGTACATGAAACCAACAAAGAAACTAATGGTTCCGGCGATGTACCGCTTTTTCATGACGACAAACTTATCATGAGTAACTTGTTTTCTAACAAATATGCGAGCAACGGCATAAAAATTGATGGCCTGTCCGAATTGACGGCCCACCCTATGCTTAACAAATGTAATCCTAGTAGTGATTGTTTAACAAAGTCGATGTTTATTGCCGACACCAAGATTGCGAGCAGTGCTTCCCAAAACCACAACCTTGGGCAAAACGTAAATACTGAGCCAAGTGTTACTAAGGAGCCAACCAAAACTGAAACGTTAAGCCGCCCGATCCTCCAACCTTCCAAACATAGCGTAGCGCAGGTTCCCAGTACTTCGAAAGAATCGTGTTACCATCAGTCTGGTCAGTTACGAGACGTTTCAAACCGACCATCTTTTGATTACTCCCGGGCTAACGCTTCCACATGCGAAACCCGTTTTGCACAGCCGACAAGGGGTTCAAACTTGAAACCTGTTGACTACAACCAAACTACCATGGCTCCAACTCAGTTTCTCAGTGGTTACTCAAGAAGTAACGTAGACCGGCCTGAACCGTCTAATAAAGAATTGCCTACAAGCTCTCGGAATTTTTCTATCCCGAATGCTGCTTACCAATCGCCTGTAATTTTGTCGCCCTCGGTCACTCCTTTACTAGAACCAGACGTTTTTGATGGCAACCCAGCTTATTATCGCAACTTTATCGAGGCCTTTGATGCACTAATTTCCTTCAATGTCCCCGAACCTAGACGCAAACTGTTCTACTTATTGCGCTATGCCAAAGGTCCGGCACACTCATTGGTGA
This sequence comes from Trididemnum clinides, assembly GCA_963675345.1. NCBI lineage: Eukaryota > Metazoa > Chordata > Ascidiacea > Aplousobranchia > Didemnidae > Trididemnum > Trididemnum clinides. The sequence goes on from OY776297.1 coordinate 443,214, forward strand.
AAGGCTGTCAATACATGGACGATGCTCTAGGATATCTAAAAGCTAGAGAACTTTTACAACAAACGTTTGGACAAAAATTCCAAATAGCAAAGGCCTGTGTTGATTTGCTTACCAATTGCCCTATGCTACACATAAACGACAAGCCCTCCTTAATAAGTTTCTCAGCCGATATTAATTCTTGTATGAATACCCTAAAGGGCATGAACTATCTCCACAAAATGGATAATTTAGATGTACTTACTAAAGTGGCTAAAAGGCTGCCACACCAATGGTTGAGTGGTTGGCAAGCCAAAGTTGATTCACTTATCCACCTACAAGGGCAAGAAGTTAGCATTGAAAATTTGGCTGCCTACGTAACACTAAAAACAAGGCAGATCACAAATCTGGACTGCAATTGGGCCCAAACTAATAAAAGGCCTGACCTCCATAAATCTTGTAAAGAAACTGCGCTTGCTACCCAGACTGTCTTGTCACCACCCAAGCTATGTTGCAAACTTTGCAAAGGCCCTCACTATCTAAATCAATGTAAGTGCTTTCGCAAATATGTTTACGAAGACCGTATCAAATTTTTTAATGAAAGCAAGCTATGCCGCAACTGCCTTGAGCCAGGTCATTTTGCAAAAAACTGCTCTAGAAAATCCCCTTGTAAAAGGCCCGATTGCAACGGTTCCCACACAATGCTCTTGCACCCACCTGAAAAGTGTACTCTTTCTTCTTCTGCTACCAACCAGATGGACTCACCCGCTGATTCTGCCTTGTCTCACATCGCCGTACATAATGGACTCGTTGGAGTGCCCACTCAAACTCGTAGCTCTCTCCCTATTGTTCCCATCAGAATCCGTACAAGCAACTTGGAACAATCAATCGTTACCCAAGCTTTTCTGGATACAGGTAGTACAAGTTCATTCATTACCAACGACCTTATTGATAAATTGGGAATATGCCAATCCCCTGTTGTTAAAATTACTACCGTAACTATAAACCATAGCACTGATACCCAAAAAGCTAAAGTTATTTCAGACTTGGAAATTAGCGACGTTTTTGAGTCATCCCCTTATTCGCACCTCCAACCACCTCTATCAATACAACGACTTCCCACTACAATCGATGACGCCCCAAGTCAGGATGACATATCAGAACTCCCAGAGTTTGCCAATATCTTTATCCCACGTGTTAATTCTGACGTCGGCCTACTCATAGGAAACGATAATCGACACATTATGAAACCTCACGAAATCATAAGCTCAGAGTCTGATCACTATGCGATCAGAACAGCCGTTGGCTGGGTAGTTAATTGCTCAAAAAAGGGAAGTTCTACTAAAAGCTGCAAAAGCTTTTTTGCTAAGACAGAGCCCGGATATGTCCATCCTATGAGCACCTTATGCTCCAAACAAAATCCAGCAGATGATCCTAGTTGTGATCTCACCACTGACAAGTTCCTTCTTCGTGATCGGCGGAAACTTGACGCTGACTTTTTATGGAAAACAGAAGTCAAGAAGGCCCGATCAACCAACCTTGCTTCAAGAAAATCTTCCAGAGCAAAAAATAGACATACAAAGGCACTCCTGTCTGGCTGTACTTTGCGAATCACCTCATTTTCTGGATAATCTGATATCATGCTGCTCTAGTTGGCAAAGATTACTAAGGGTATGCGCTTAGATTTTGCACTTCAAAGACCTAATTTCACCCACAAAATCCGAGTATACCGCCACTGTAACCAAACCCAAAGTTCATGTGTCACAAAAACGTATAACCTGTCTATCGTTAGAAGAAATATCAAAGGCCAAAATGCTGATAATTTCTTATCTTCAACACAAATACTATAAAGAAGAAATGGATGATCTCAGTAAAGGAAAGCCTGTTCGAACCTCTAGCTCATTGATCAAACTCAGTCCCCTTATAAAACGGCCTTATGCACGTTGGAGGACTTTGAAGTTAGCGGCATCTTTACCCTTTCTCCAAAAACACCAGATCATTCTTCCTCATTCAAATCACGTTACTAATCTTATCATAAGAGACATTCACATTAAGTTAGGTCACGCCGGTCGGCAGCATGTACTAGCGGAAATTTGGAAAAAACTCTGGCTCATCAGGGCAAATGCAGTCATTCGGAAAATTCTTAATTCATGCGTTGTGTGTTGCAAGCGTTCTAATATTTCATGTACACAACAAATGGCAGACTTACCCCCACAAAGATTGACACCCAATAAACCCCCATTTTCATCTGTTGGGGTTGATTTTTTCGGACCCTTTCTTACACGCAAAGGTAGAAGCAACACAAAACGCTATGGAGTAATTTTTACTTGCCTCACAACAAGGGCTATCCATTTGGAAGTTGCCTATAACTTAGATACTTCTTCCTTCATACAAGCCTTTTGGAGATTCGTTGCTAGAAGAGGACAAGTAACAGAAATAGTGTCAGATAACGGCACCAATTTCATTGGAGGAGAGCACGAACTAAGAGAGGCCATTCAAGCTTGGAATAATGAACAAATCAATGATTTTCTTCTGCAGGAGGGTATATCCTGGTCCTTTAACCTGCCAGGGGCGTCGCACCATGGAGGCACATGGGAAAGGCTAATTAGATCAATTTGCAAGCATTTAAAATCAGCTTGCAATAAACAAATTCTCACCGACGAATCTCTTTCTACACTTATGTGCGAAATAGAAAGTATTCTTAACAGTAGACCACTCACAACAGTCTCCAATGACCCCTATGACTTGGAACCACTAACCCCTAATCACCTTCTGCTACTCAAGCCTAATGGATCACTTCCCCCAGGAGTGTTCGATAAACGGGATTCCTACTCCCGAAAACAATGGCGACAAGTCCAATATTTAGCCAACGTGTTCTGGTCCCGTTGGATAAAAGAGTATTTACCCATGCTACAACATCGACAAAAATGGATCCGGCCTGTGAGCAACCTGACCATTAATGACGTAGTTTTGGTACAAGATAAGGGTTTACCCCGTAACACATGGCTATTGGGGCGCATTGTAGAAGTCTACTCTGACCCATCTGGTTTCGTACGTACTGTTAAGCTGCAAACAAAACAATCGTACATTACACGACCAATTACTAAGCTTACTCTTTTGCATGCCGCAGAAAGCTAAAACTCAATGAAATATTGCACTGTATGTTACTTGCACACTAGCCCTAATGTTTTGTGATCGTATTTCCTTGTTTATAATTGTAACCGTAATTGAATTTGTGTGTCTTTGTAACTGTAATTGTAACTGCATTTGCGTGTTCATGTAACCTATTGTATCACTGCCATTTATTAATATTCAATGTGCGTTTTTAATCATTAGTTATAGAAACTTGTGTTAAGTATACGTTGGAAGCTTATAGGGCCGGGTATGTAAGCGCCAAATTAAACTGAACTAAAAGTTGCTTATACAGAATTCAAACCCCTTTCCAAAAATCTCGTATCGACAAATCGAAAACTATCCATGCAGTAAAATTAACCAATTGCCCAAAGATAAGCTCGCTTTGTTTTCCTTCGCTTTAGTTTGCCCCTTTTTTCAACTGCTTCAACGGCCTTTGTTTGAATGAGTTTTGTTTTAATCTATTGAGTTGAGCAACATTCAATTGAAAGTAGTATGAAGTCAAGTTATGTGGTTGTTAGTTGACGCTGGTGTGATGAAATAAAAGCCAATCTCCCTAAGTGACTGCCGGAACTGCCGGTAAGTGAATTCAACGTTTAAATTCTTCGTAATTGTATCATATTTATTTAATTGTGCTGAAAATTGTGTATTTTATTTTTAGAAAACGGTGCAAGTTCGTACAAAATAAAATTTAGAACAACAATAAATCCGTGTGAGGCTCCACAAGTCACATCAAATTCCTATAGCCGCAACAAGAATCAAACGGCGGCTATAATAACCTTGATATATTAAACTTGTCAGTTTTTACTCAGCTTAGCACTTTTTGGCAGGGGCAAAAGTTACGCTATACATGTTAAAGTTCAATATTTTTAGTATAAAAACAAATAGGAAAGCTACATGACATTAAAATTTGTCAGGCTTAGTAATAACTATGTTATGTTCTTTTCTTCACGATTTTAATGCACAACTTTGTTCTTCACTGAGAATAGATTTGCATAGTTTGCAACATTTTTCTTGAAAATAACTGGACATAAAGTGACTGTAAAAGGTTGTAAGTGTTTGCTTTAACATTAAGCATTGTGACACTGATAATAGGTTAAGCAATTTTGAATATAGATTTTCAAATTCAGCCCAGATGTGTGGTATGTCTAGCCTAGCAAGATAAAGGCCAGTACTTGGTTCTGTAGCTTTGACTCTGCTTCAATCAATGTCCTACATCAACCGGCAAAGATTGTGCAATACATCAACAGGCAACACTTCCACTAGTCCAATGTTTTTTAGCTTTTTTCTGAGATTTAATTGCATGGTATTTTCTTATTTCTTTCTTACTCTTAGTAGAAACCTATTTACCAAAAATGCTGTGACACTGGAAACCTTATTCTGAACTTCTTGCATACTTAGCAATGTATTAAGTTTGATGGCTTTAATTTTTCCTTTATGAAACTCTTGTTCTTTTAGAAGAGTGCAGTAAAATTTACAAGCTTCCTCGGAATCAGTCAATCAAGGTTTGTAGGGTCAAAATCTTAAAAGTTTTGACACAAACTATAAATGGTACATTTATTTAACACTTTAAGTGCCGCGCGCATCTTGCAACGTCTGCTCGCTGGTGCCGGGCGCTTTTCGTGTTTACGCGTAATCGTTTTAATTTCATGCGCGTAGTCCTTTAGTTTCTGGTATTCACAAGCAGACAATCACTGCTTTTCCTAAGTGAACTAATCAAAATCTTTATAACAACAGTCAAAACTGTCTAGCTCACAATCGACGTTAATCTACGTCGAATCCAGCGATTCGGCACTTAACTGATAGATTTTCACAATTGACGTAGATCTACGTCATAAAGCACTCAATGCAAAGTATCCAATGACATAGATCTAAGTCGTAAAGCACTTACAGTGTTAAAAAACAATTACTTCTTTGTGTCTCACTGCTGTTTGTTGTAGCATCTCCAGTTTGCATAGCAGTTTTTTTAGTTATCCCACAATGGTAGTTAATATAGTTAGGCACACAATATAATTGGGAGAAAACTAGTAACTTTATTCAAAAAATAAGAGCCAAGCAACTTGTCTAAAACATACTGTGAACGTTTTGGCCACCAACTGGTGCCATTTTCAATGCAAATAATGAGCAACAAACAAGTTGATCATCAACTCCACCACACTGACATTAAAAAAATGTCTGGCAGAGTTTTCTTGGTGACAAAGAGTGTCCTGTAATGAATGACTTTCTCTTGTTTGCAAAATTACTATTCTAGTACACCTCAAAAAACTTCAAACGTTTTTTTACCAAAGTAAATTAGGGTAAGTGCCAACCTGTTTGTTTCACCAGTTATTCGGAGAAACATATCCTTGACACCTTCCATTATAAGAATTGTAGCCTTCACAAAACAGCTATAAAATAAACCACAGTAATTTTCACATCCAATTTAAAAAACAATACTACAAAACATGATTTGTCACAATATAAATTAGATCAAACACATAAGAATAAGCCACTGCCAGAGGGAGCATTTGCAATATTAAAGATCATAGAAGAACTTGTCACAATGAGGTACAGTCATGTATGCCACTACCATAAGTTAGCACTAATTACAGTTTGGCATTGTTGGAAACAATCAATTCTATCAATCACTGAGGTAAACTCAGGGTTATTGTTTGATTGCCCAGGTCATTTTCGGCCCATGGCATTTTTTTGCACTCCTCTTCTAATCATAACTGAGTAAATTCAGTGTTCTAAGTTATGGTGACTACTTAATTACATTGTTTTAGCTATCGACCATTTCATATTACTCTTTTGCAAAGAATAAGTGAAAACTCTAACGTTTTTGTCTAGCTCTCATCAGGAGTTATCGCTAGAATGAAGCCTGGTGTTGATGGCGAGGTAAAAAGAATTCGTCTACACATTAAAATTACATCATTGATATGGACTTGACGAAACGTCTGGTTGTCTACCAATCAGAACGTTCCGCCATTCTCACCAGCTTCGTTCGCTATAAATACCTCGCCATCAACACCAGGCTTCATTCTAGCGATAACTCCTGATGAGAGCTAGACGAAAACGTTAGAGTTTTCACTTATTCTTTGCAAAAGAGTAATATGAAATGGTCGATAACTAAAGCTTTATTCAAATTTTGTACCACTTCTCATCTTTTCAATTACATTGTTGTAAAACATTTCATGCAAATGCCCATGCTGTGTCCCCAGCCTCTTAATAAGACTGGACAACCACAATAGATCACTATTTGGCTATACCATTTGTCTGCCACTAAAAGATGGAAACATCCTATTAATTGCCCTGTCCAAGGATACAAGCACAATAGCTGACTTGTTCTCCACACTATCCCTTTTATGCCAAGCATCACGCAAAGAAGCTGTGAATTAATTTCAGGTCTACTGAGGGTGAGACAGATACTGTAACCACTATGCCATTATGCTGGTTAAACTCAGATTTATAGTGAAGAAAATTATGACAGGAAAGAATGTCTTAACTGCTCAGTGGCTGAATCTAACCATTTGGTTTTGCATGCACCTCAATACCAACTATATATTCCAACAATCAATACAATCCCCTAGTGTTTGAAGACTTACTGGGTTGCTTAGTATCAACTACTATTGCATCGTTTAACATGTGGATGAGTTGTCTATTTATAAGGATTTACACTTAAATCTGGTTCAAGTTAAAGATGATATTGTCCACAACATCTGTTAAATATTTGTTAGAGTTCATATCTTTTTTGAAGCTTCTATCAATTTTGAAGTCAAAGTTGGGACCATAGCAAGGAAAAAATTCATGTTCTGGAATGTCATCAGGCAATGTTTCATTCACAAGAGAGGCTGTCACTTCAGTCCAGCACCGGGCAACATTTGCTTCATTATAACCACCACCTCCTAATATTAGTGTCGGTAAATTCCAATCTACCACCTGCTTTATGCACTGCACAAATGCCTTTGATGTTAAGTTAAATGATTGCATAGGATCTTCATTTAAACCATCAGCACCAACTTGGCAAACAACTGCCTCAGGAACAAACTTTTCTTTAACTTTTGACAACGCCTTTTGGCAGACTGCAATGAATGATTCATCTTGTATGCCATCATGCAACGGAAGATTGATGGAAAAATATTTACCTTTACCAAATCCAATTTCCTTAATGCTACCACTACCTGGAAAAAACCCTGATTCATATTTGTGAATAGAAAATGTCATGACTTTATCTGTACCGTAAAATGCATCTTGCACACCATCACCATGATGGAGATCATAATCAATATATAATACTTTGGAAAATGTTTTTCTTAATTGTAAGATTGCCAATACACAATCATTTATATAACAATAGCCAGCAGCTTCATTTCGTTTGGCATGATGCCATCCACCACTCCAATGCATCACCACATCAAATTTTTTCAGGCATAACAACTTAGCAGCAGAAATGCTTCCTCCAGCAACTTGAAGACAATAATTGAAGATTCCAGGTTTTAAAGGACAATCATAGCCAAAACCAAATTCAGCTTCATCATCGCTATCGATTTCCAACTCATCATGCTGCTGTGCTAAAAAATTCAAATACTCTTTGCTATGAAAATAATGCAGCTGATCAAACGTAGCTGCTTCTGATTTACAAACACTAACTTTATTCAGCAATCCACACACGTCAATCAAACTATAAACCATTTGATTGCGATTTTTAGTTGGAATAAAACTATCACTCAATGAAATAAAATTTTTGTTGAAGATCAAAGCAACTTGTTTATTCATTGTACAACAAAAATCAAAAAGTAATCAATTCGGAATATAAACATTAACATTGCTAAATATATAATAATAACAAAATCATTTATCATCAAACATTGCTCATTTAATGACCAGAAAATATTTCCTTTACCTTCAAACTATTTGTTTACACAAATGACAGCATAACGTGTTCATGCTTTGTTGAAACATTAATAAAAACAAAACTAATTAATTGGCTGATTCAATCTGGCAAGGCTACCAGTCAGTTATGGCAAGTTAGAGATATATGTTCAGAGGACTGTGCCAACATCACCCAAACAACATTTCAGAGAGCAGAAACAAAAAAGTTGATATAAATGAGGGCATTGCCTTTTTGCAGTAACCCTAATAATTAAGAGTGGGCTCAATTCTGCCCAAACTGCCAATCACTTCACAACTTCTGTTTGTTCCTGCCAATAAGTAGACTTATAAGGGCACCATGTGAAAGTTGGGAGTGGATTGCATAATAGTTTTTGTTTCATGACTATAGAAATAACCAATTTGGTGGTATGCTTATTTCACAAGATGTGATCCTTCCAGGGCTGGAAAGTCGGGACTCTGAACATCAGACTCTGACTCCTATAATTTTTAAGAACAGACTCCGACTTCTATTTTTAATAAAATAATTAAATATTTTTATACAATTTTTTATGGTGCCTATTATCAAAAATAGCATTTCATCATGGCCAAGTAAATTATCAGGCTAATTTCAAAGTCATAAATAACTTTATGGCAACAGCTATGCCATTGGTGTAATTATTATTTTTTTGAGGTGCTGGAGCTGGTGGAATTTTCCAACTTTGACTCCTCTAGTCCATAAATTAGTCTCGACTCCAACTCCTCAACTCCACAGCCTTGAATCCTTGGCCATATTTGTAACACAAATTTTCTTGGCCCCACATATATGTCTTGGTTAGAACTACAGCAAAAGAAACTACATGTCTTCCCAAGTGTCTTGCATCTGATCATTTGGGTGGCCTAATAACTCATTTTCAAGAAAAAAATTCGCTCCATAGGAGCAATTATATGTTTGGCAACTACAGTTTCACGTGCAGTTCTACTGATGTATTAGTTTCTATTGATTTTCCTTCAAACTTTGAATTTCATAAACTATGCCCATTAAACTGGCCTCCAACAAATAAATTCAGACTATACTTACTTACAATCAGCAAATAATTTTACAAACTTTAGCACGTTTTTTGACAAAGTGCATAGGGGCATAAATTCAAAGTTGTGAAAAAATATTGAAGGGTTTGATGTATTTACAGCAATCAAAATATTGAAGCAATTTGCTAACTACTTACAACTTTTTTGTAATTGTGGGCCTGGCTATAAAACTTAGAGCTTCAGGCTGAGTGATGTTCCTTGCTCCCAACATAAACACGACCAGGGGAGGGAAAACTGACATAAAGCTCAGGGTCCATCAAGTATAATTTAGTTATTACAATAAGCTAGGTTATGGCTTAAGTGGATGCCTCACTGACTAGTATGTTGTGCTAACAAAAAGTGGAAAATTCTTTTTAAACCCTGCAAGATTTGATATTAAACCTCAGCATATTTTCCACTTTGCTACCTGTAATAAAAATGCATTAGGGGTTAAGAGTACTCAAGTATACGACATGACTGTACTACAAAGATAATCTAGCATGGGGCCCACCTGCAGTTTAGTTATTTTAAGTTTTATACTTGCCATTGGAGTATCAAAAAACAAGGTCCAAACTGATATGTTAGTGCTGTAATATGTCATACTACTCCATCAAGCAGCATATCAATAACAGGCTTGTCAAATTATGCCTGGTTTCAAAATTACAATGGATATTTAGTACAGCTCTGTCATGATATTGCAAAACCAAACAACTACATTTCAAATGTCATAAACAGCTTGACTTCATTTTGAGTATGTAAAGCTACTAATCAGCAATCACAACGAAATAATTAATGTTTGAACAAAAAACAGCTTCAAGGCAATGCTGAAAAAAATTTTGTCTAGTTGTTCCCTTCAACAATAATAAAGGAAAGCAAAGTAAATATTCTCAAAAACATAATTTTTGTCATTATTAGGTTTTGCCGTATTACAGCAAAAGGCTGTTTCTACTGAAGTGGTACCAGAAGCATTATGACATCACTTAGCCATATTAAAAAAAACAATTTTAAGAAATAAAATAGCAATTTTAAGGAAAACGGAAAGAGCAATCATGAAAGCTATGTACAGTCGGAAAGTTGTAGACAAAAAGACTACTCAAGAAGAGATGGACATGCTGGGGTTAAAAGAAACTAGATGGGTTGGCAAAATCAAATGGAGTTTGATCAATGGATCTTAAAGTTTTTAAGCCCCGATGCTCCTAATCCAAATTTACATAAAAGTTAACTCTCCTAATCCCCTTTCCCATGCTTCACCAGGGATAGAATGGTAAGGCTGTTCACCCAGCATGTCATAAGAGGCAACTTTTGGGTACCAGCCTGTTGACTAAGGTTGGGACCCCTCATGTCTAAAAACTGAGATTGGAAGTAAGGGCATGCTCTCCGCAAAAACCAAAGCTCCAAAAATTACCTGATGAAAGAGTTTGTTAAAGAATTAAACCCCAGTCCCTGGCAGGTCTTAAATGGGCAGGGGGTGCAAAGAATCTGTGGGTTACAGAAATCTGAGGTAAGATATGGAAGTTGGAAGTTTTTGTGGAAGAGGTACGGAAGTGTGTGAACAGTTGAGAAAGAGAGAATTGGATATGTGCTGTCTACAGGAAGTAACATGGAGAGGGCAAGGAGGTTGATTTGTTAGTTGCAAAGGTAGGAGATATACACTGTGGTGGTTTGGAAATAATGATGGAATAGGAGGTATTGGAATTTTAGTTACGGCAGAACTTTGCCAAAAGATCATACAAGTCTGGAGAAAAAAGTGATAGAGTGATGGCAATGGTGCTAGCTTTTGAGGAGGAAGTTACAAGAGTTTATGTGCATATGCTCCCCAGGTTGAAAGATCAGAGTGCAAGATAGATCAATTTTATAATGACATGGCAAGTGAGTGGGATTTGCAAAATTCCAATGAAGTGGTTCTTGGTATGGAGGACTTCAATGGACATGTTGGGAGATGGATTGATTGTTTTAAGGGTGTGCGTGGTGGGTATGAAATGTTGAGGGAAGAAGACTACTCGAGTTTTGTGATAAAAAGGAGTTGTGCAGGGTAAATACATGGCTTGAAAAGGAGCAGAGAAAAACAGTATACAGTATGGCTGGAAATGAAACTGAGATTGATTTTATATTGGTCGGTAAAAACAATAGAAAGTATTTAAAAGACATGAAAGCCATCCCCTGGAAATTGCAGCATTGGCTGGTGGTAACAGACACAGACAAAAGAAAGCTGAAGAAAGTAGTGAAGAACGATCAAACTTTTAGGAGGGTTCGGAAGTTGAAGGAAAACATGAAAACAAAATTTCAAGAAAGATTTAAGGAATTGGTTGATGTTGATGCTCCCAATCTATGGAATACTTTTAAAAATAGTATGCTGCAAGCTTGTGATGAAGTATATGGAAAGAAGAAAAGTAGAAAAAACCATGGGGATACATGGTGGTGGAATCAAGAGGTGAAGGAAGCAATACAACAAAAAAAGTGGGATATAAGAAGATGTGCAAAAATCGATCAGAAGAAAACATGGCTAAATATAAGAATATCAAAAATCAAACAAAGAAAGTAGTTACTAATTCTATGAGAAAAGAAGCTAAATAAGAGTTAACAAAATTAAACAAAAAACCAAATTACATTTTTACACTGGTGAAGTTTGTGAAAAAAGATGGAAAAGATATTGAAGGAGGTAGATGCATGAGAGGAAAAGACGAAACATTAGGCTTCAGTGAAAAGACAAAAAAAGAATATGGAAAAATCACATGGAGGAGATTATGAATAAGGAGAATGGTTGAGACCACGTGACAGCAGCTAGTATGATAGAAGAACCTATTAAAAATGTTACCTGAGAAGAAATGGCGATAGCAATAAAATTGATGAAACCACAAAAGGGAGCTGGACCCTCTAAAGTATGTGCAGAGATGATATCTGCTAGTGGAGGAGTAGGGGTTAGTGTGATGGTGGAACTTTGCCAACACATGTTAGATGGAAAAGGAATGCCAGATGAATGGCAAGCAAGTGTGCTGGTACCAATTTTCAAGGGAAAGGGAGATGTAAGAAACTGCAATACTTACAGAGGAGTAAGTTAGAGCATGCCATAAAGATCATTGAAAGAGTGCTGGAGAGAAGAATTCGTGAATTAGTAAATATTGATTCAATACAGTTTGGTTTTATGCCTGGAAGAGGAACAAAAGATGCATTGTTTGTAGTATGAAGAATGCAAGATGAATGTAGGGATAAAAAGAAAAAGTTGTACATGTATTGTTTTGTGGATATTGAGAAGGCATTTGATAGAGTTCCAAGAAAGGTGGAGTATGTGATGAGAAAGAAAGATTGGCCAAAAGTAATTGTAAGAGTGGTGATGAGTCTCTATCACGAGGCAAAAATGAAAGTTCAAGTGGGATCTGAGTTATCTCAGGAATTCTTGGTACAAGTTTGTGTACATCAAGGATCTGTGTTGTCGCCACTGCTTTTTACAATTGCAGTGGATGTAATCTTGGAGAATGCAAGAGAAGGATTGATGAATAAAATTTTTATGCAGATGAGTTGGCTTTAATGAGTAAAAGTATGGAAAATTTGAAAGAGAAGTTTTTAAAATGGAAAGAGGCATTTGAAAGCAAGGGGCTGAAGATAAAGCTCAAGGAAACCAAAGCAGTTTGAAAGGTGAGGTCCTCAAGAGTAGAGTTGATTCATGTGCCAAGTGCGGCAAGAGGGTGATGGCAAATTCAGTGATGTGTACAAAGTGTAGTAAATGGGTACATGGTAGATGCGCAAAAATGAAGAGGGTGACTTCAACTATGGCAAAAGGTTTTGTTTGTGAACTATGTGTTTATACAAAGGAAGGAATTGTGGAATCAGGTGAAGAATTATCATTTTTTGACCAGGTTGACTTTGTGAACAGCTTATGTTATTTGGGGTAGAGGTTGAATGCCAGTGGTTGAAGTGAAGCAGCAGTAACAGCAAGAGCAAGAATTGGATGGATAAAATTTAGAGAATGTTGGAAGTTACTTTATAGGTAGAAGTTTTTGTTAAAAAATAAAAATGAAAGGATTTATCAGAGTTGCATAAGATCAACAATGCTGTATGGGAGCAAGACGTGGTGTCTAAGGGAGAATGAGATAGCAATTTTGAGAAGAGCTAAAAAAGCCATGATGAGAGCAATGTGTGGAATACAGATCATTAAGAAAAGGAGCCAAGAATTTATAAATTTGCTGGGTTTAAAGGATACTTTGGATGGACTAGCCAGGGCAAGTGGAGTGCGATGGTATGGGCATGTTTTGAAAAGGGATAATGGTGATGTTTTGAGAAGAGCATTGGATTTTGAAGCGGTGGGAAGAAAAGGGCATTGGTAGCTGAATGTGACGTGGAAGAGACAAGTGGAGGAGCATATCAATCAGACTGTACTGAAAAGGGAGGATGCCATTGACAGAGTGAAGTGGCATAATGGTGTTTACAAACTGTCAAGAAGTACGAGGTGAATCCGGCCACCTGCGCTAACACAGACAAAACCAGATTTTAAAAACTGGATCTCTCTCTCATAGTTTTGCTTGAAGATCTTCAACCAACTGTTTGAGATGAGGAAGACAATGAAATGGAATCCATGTTTTGAACAATGCGTTTTTATAGCAATGCAACATGTTATATAATCATCATGCAGTTCAACTGAACAGTTGTGATGAAACAGAAAGTGATGTTGATTTAGTATCACACATACACTGTTACTATTCTTTTGTTGCATTACAAATTATTTCTCAAGCAATTATCATAAACTTATATCAAAGTTTTTTTGTTTTTTTTGTCAATTTTGATCGCAGCTAAAGAACAAAAAAAAGCACTTAGCTCTCGATTTTAGGCTAGCACAAACCAAGCCATTTTTGAAGGAAATGGTTCAGTTTTTGGAAATTACAAATAAACAACCTTCTTCCACTTGCTAGGTATGGTAGCTACAAGTGAACAAAGAATATGATATTTGACCATGCTGGTTTCAAGTCCTTCCAAAATTTTTTTTTAACAAGTAGCTGACAGCTTACCAATCATGACTGAAATAAGCCTTGAAACATAAAGCAAAATGCAGATTCCAGGTTTGATTCTTATAAAATACATTTTATGTGGTTACCATGGTCTTCACTGGGCCAGTACTTTGTTCAGCCTTCACCTTGAGTGAAATTAGAAAAATTGTTCTTACAACATCTTTTTTTACCTGAACAACACCTCTGAAACTTACTTTGACAACTTTTTTGAGGTCACTAATGAAATTGAGAAAAAATATATAGCCAAATTACATGTCTCTGTGTATTTCAAAGATGGGCGACATGCCAAATACGGTTGAAAAGCAATGAACTAGATAAGAAGTGCCATTACAAATGAACAAAACTTGTCTACAAGAAAAAGGAAGGGTGCTGTCATATTCAAATAAATGTGATAGGTAAATTTTACAGTATGTAAAGAATTGAAATTTTACAGAAACTGAGGGAAGCATTACATTATTATAGGCATGGCAAAGTCATAAATAAATTTGTTGGACTAATTTTACCGACAATAAAAGCATGGAAACAGTGTGCCCATAGCTGTAAATCATTGTTGCATTACTGAACTTAGATGTTTACATGTAATGCTTAGCTGCATTTGAAAATATTTTGATCAAAAAATTAGAGATCTGAATCAGGGGATTTCACAGCAGTTGTTTGTTCAGTGTATGCACTAAATAAATAGCATTATGCTTTAAAAATATTATTTTTTAAACTTTGGAAATATGCTGCTAAGGCTGGTGTAACTAATTGTTTGTTCAGCAATATCTGCCAAAATTTGCATTTGCGCCAGTGGTTACACTGTTACTAAAATCATAAAGAGAACACTGATGTTAACTAGTACAATATATGGAAAGAAATATACCAGTACTTAAAGTGGCAAAATCTGTGAATGCAGTATTAAAAGAAACAGCTGTTTTAGGGGGTGGTTATAAATAGGCATTATGTCTGTACTATGCCTCCTACTGTGACCCTATATGCCTGTACCTTGCTTACTATGCCTCCTATCCTATTATGTCTGTACTATGACTGTATTATGCCTTTATGCAGCAATCCTTATGTTTAGCGTTGGAAACTCCTGCTTTTATGACAATAAATTTTTATTTGAGTTTCCGATGCTAAAAGCTGGTGAGGCACTAAAAGAGAGGCAGGCCCGGTATGTAAATGTACAGGGTAGTGTACACCAGTGTTCCCTCTATGACTTTGGTAAGTGCACAATCGCCGGCGCAAGTGCAAAATTGGTAGCAAATGTATGAAAACTGCCAAACAAGTTTTGGCGAACATTGCTGAATAAACTGTTACACCAGCCTTGGTAACTTATTTTGATGTTGTAAAAAAATGTACATACAATTTAGTCAGTGTATATGCCAAGCTACCTTTGCACAGCTTTTAGTTTGCCCATAACGTTGGTTGACATATGTATAACAGCATCCTTTATTTTCCCTCAAACGTACTTCAAATATGACACTTTTTGTTTAGTTTAGTGCTTTTCAACCGTTTTTAGCATTTGGCCCCCTTTCGAAAGGCACAGAGGCATGTGGCCCGGTTGTATCTTTTTCTCGTTTTCATGAGCATTTTTGCATTTGTTGGTTTCATAACTGTTTTTGGCATTTGGCCCATTTTTGAAATGCACTGAGTCATGTGGCCCTGTTATATTTTTCTCATTTTCATGACTGACCTCAAAAACGTTATCAAAGTAAATTTCAGAAGTATTGTCCAATTAAAATAAAAAAAAACAACTGAAGAAAAAGTTTTCTAATTTCATTCAATCTTCTTCTTCTTTGTCTTTTGGCTTATTCCCGATTAGGGGTCGCCACAGCAGATATCTTCATTTTTATAACATGGCATTTGTTTTATGATCAGATGCCCTTCCTGCCACCAACCCTCTCTTCAGAGGGAAAACTGGGCCACCTGTCTTCCACATAAAGATGGGGGCATCCCGTTGAGTGTCTTGCCCAAGAACACAACAAGCAAACTTGTAGGCTTCTTCTCCACAACCTCCCCTAAATGCTGAGCGCCAAGCAATGAAGCTGTGGATACAATTTTTTAGTCTTTTGGAATGACTCGACTAGGGCAGGGGTGGCCAACCTTTTCATTGCTCACAAACGTGTGGTAGTATATCCATAGTTTGAAGTCAAAATAACGCCATATTCAGGGGTGATCTCCAAAAAAAAAAAAAAAGGTCATCGCGAACAAGATAACCATACTGGCCGCGATGATGCAGTTGACCTTTTTTTTTTGGGGGGGAACACATCTGAAATGGCAAAAATACTGCGGTTATCACCTGATGCATCCAAGATACAATAATGAACTACATCTTGGCATACTATTATGCTAACAAGCCTTTAGTATCAGTATTTAAACTTCATTTATTTTCATCTTAAACATGCAATGCACCACCTCTAACCATGCAATGCACCAAGTTTGGCGCATTGCACCCTGGTTAGCCACCCCTGGACTAGGGGAATGAGCCCCAGATCTACCGACTGCAAAGTGGACGCTCTAACCACTACACCATCATGTCGGTTTGTCATTTGATGTGAAGGTAAAATAAAGTATTAGCCCAGTGAAGACCATGGTCCACTGATTAAAAATCACTGACGTAGGCCATCATCTCTTGCTACAATTTTTATTTTTTATTCCGATCAAGACGCCAGCCTGCAACTTGTATCTTGCTTACTATGCTACATCTTCCACAGCAGGAAGTCGAGTTAACAATGCATCAAAGACTCTCGAAGATGACCTAGAAATAAGTCTGAACTGCAATTGTATGGGCGTAAGCACAGAGTTTTCAAAATTTGCCAGGGGGGAAAGCAAAACCGTGATGATGCCCTTTGGTGACATAATAATTAGGGTGATTATGTGAGCCCTAAAAAGTTCAAAAATGAGTAGCCTAAAGTTCAGAAACATTTACTAAAAGGCGGCAGTGGCAAAACACTTTGCTATTTCTGTTTAATAAGTTAATTTAAGTTAAATTTGGTCACCCAAACTCTGCGACCCTTGCAAGAGTAATTTGTAAGTATTTCAGAATGTCTGGTAAACAGTGCATCTAAAAAAATTAATCCTTTGCCGAAGCCCGACATGTGCATGAAAAATATTGCTTTTATGAAACAATAGAATGTTGGGCAGGTTACCACAACTATGACACAAGAACAAAAATTACTGGCAAACTTCAATTGTTGCTTGATTATGGTAAATGATCTAACAAGTTACATTTTTAAATCATAATCATTTAAACAACAGGGTTTGCAGTAGCAAGTAAATTTTTGATTTAAAATTGGAAAGTATTTGATGGCCAAAGCTATGCAACTTGAAAGAAGAAACCTAAGATTTTTGAGTATGATGCAGTAGCCATTCTATGTGCATGTTGCTTCATAAAACATATCTCAGAAAGCAATGTTAATGATAAACGATAACAACTTTTACCTAAGTCTAGTCAACTAATTTCACAAACTACACAGGAAAACAAATGAATTAATTTTTATGAAGTTTTGTCCCAGATGCCAAAAAAAAAGCGCAACACTATGTCTGACCAGGTAATGCGACGAAAATAATGGTAGGTTTGAGACACTTCTGAAACTTGTTTACAGAACCTTTGATGATAGCTGCAATAACATAGATAGCTATTTTTTTGCTCTTATTAAATGGTAAACAGTCATTAACCATTTACCAAATTCATGAAAAGAGGTCGCAAATATTTTGTACGTGAAATTTTTGATTTTTGCTAAAAGCAATTGAAACTTGACCAAAGCAAAAAACTAAAGAAATTTATCAATGCAACTACATGTGAGTTTGGTAAACACAGTTTTTAAGGCTAGTAGAAAAATTGAAATGCCAATATTTGTTCATTTCAGGCGTATGAGCTCATGCTTGGTTTGCATGTCTTTTGTCAGACTGGGCCACCACAACGGGTAGACTGCTTGGCCCCACCATCTGTCTGCCACATAAAGACGGAGGCATCCCGTTAAGTGCCTTGCCCAAGGACACAACAAGCAAGCTTGCTGGCTTGTTCTCCACACTATCCCTTATTTGCTGAGCGCCAAGCAGGGAAGCTGTGAATACCATTTTTTTTAAAGTCTTTAGGTATGACTCAACAAGGGAAATGAACCTCAGGTCTACCGACTGCGAAGCGGACGCTCTAACCACTACACCATCGCTCCGGTCCAATATTTGTAACCACACATAAAACTACAGGGTTTCACTGAGAGGCACTGACTGCAAAAAATATTAAGGTATATTATTCATGTATGACCCCATAGTTTTACTGCATTTGCAAGGGGGCTGCCCTATCTGGAAAAAAATTTTTGTTGACCCCTCCTACTTTACCCAGCACCACTGTGCACAACAGGTAAAAGACTGGAATAGCCGCGCGTACACAATTACTCTTCACAAAAACCTTTTTTACACAACACACAACCTTTCGTTAGTTTCTGCTATTTAATAATTTTTCTTTACACCGGTAAACCAGATTAGATAATACACTTTAATGTTGGATCAAAAACAATTTTGAAATGGTACATAATGAAGAGCAATTTTTTTTGATGCCATAAAGCCATAAGAAAATTTTACTGCATTACAAATTATCTTTCCAGCAATCAAAAAAGGCTAGAAATTCAAATTGCACTTTTACAGTTTTTTCTTCTCCTTTCAAGGCTTTTTTCAATCATGACTGGTAAGCTATCACAGCACATAGCTGTCAGCTTTATTTAATTTAAAAAAATTCTGGAGGGGATTTAAAACTAAAATTGGTTAGAAGTTATACTCTTTTTTACTTTTAGTTTTAAAAATAGCTAGTGAGAGTTTATTTATTTCTAATTTACAAAATGACGTTTTTTGTGCTAAAGTGAAACTGAGAGCGATGCGCTTTTTTATCTTAACAAGCACGATTGAAATTAGGGTTGAAACGTAAAAAAAACATAAAGTAGTTAAGCAATTCCAGTTTCAAACTTCCCTCGAAAACTAATGTCTTGCATTAAAGTGAAGTTTGAGAGCTACTTGCTATTACTGCTCTTTAGCTGCAATACAAATTGGCTGGTTACTTTATGTTACATGCTTGGGGTTGATTTGTAATGCAAAAGAAGTGTGGTAACGGCATGCGCAATATTTCAAGTCACCGTCACTCACTGTTGCGTCACACCAAGACGATGTCTATGTGAGACATTGAACTACCATAAAAAAGCAGCAGTCCAACCTTTGATTCCAAATTATTGTCTCCCATGCATTAAACAGTTGGTTGAAAATTGCAAAAGTTTTAACAAATGGAAAAAGTTAACAAAACCGCCGGACTTTTTATGCACTGTTGAATTTTAACTGCAAATCCACCAGACATAATTTTGCAAATTCAAACTTTTTTCACATTTAAAGGGAATACTGGTGTACACACTACTTACAATATTTATGATTGATCTTAATAAAGTAAGTGTTTTGATTACAATAAATTTTTACTTGAGTTTCAGATGCTAAACAAGGATTACCCCTTTATGCTGGTTTAGTACAATTGCTTTTCAGCTTTCTTGTAGAGTGACACTTTTAATCTCATGAAAGTACAAAAACAATGAGTTGCAAATCCTGGGCAAAACATGTAAAAAGATAAATTTTGACTTAAAAAAGTTGAAATCAACAAGCATTTTGCCACAGCCACATATTCTAGGTAACACACATCACATCTAGAAGAATCTACACAAGCAGTAAAAATTCCTTAATACTTTTGAGCAGAATTGGGCAAGCATTTGTAAGCAAAGCAATCATAAGTTGAATATGAAATTTTACATTTACATATAAATACACTTTTAACACAGTGACAAATGCAAGCATGTAGTTGTTGTTTGTCGTTAGATGATCAGGCTCATTTGAGATTCATTCCACTTTTTTGATAATGACTGAGCAAATTCAGTTTCACATTTTATCCTCCACATCATGAAGCAGATTGAATACTGTATAAATCCATGGATTTTTTACTGTTTCTTGGTCCACCAAATCTGAAACTCTTGGGAAAACACTATAATGCGAGTTTCTTCAAAAGATTTGAAAATAATTTGGTAGTGGCTATTTTGCCGTCGACGGCATTTTACCCTTGGACACTATTTTGCCACAATCATTCACATGTGCTTATATTGCCATATTTGCTACATTTCAGGCAGTGACTCTGTGGTGTAGTGCTTAGTGCACTGGTCTTGAGATACCATGGATGCAGGTTCAAATCTCAGCTGGCAGAGCATTGAAAGAAAAGGCAGTGTACATTGTAGGGCCAGGCCCGGTATGTAAATATACGGGGCAGAATACACTGCAAGGGGAGTGTACACTGGGGGTGCAAAAATTTTTTAATTTGTTTTTAAAATTGACCAATCAGAGACGACCAAAAATCACATGTTTAGTACGTCATTAAGATTGACCAATCACAAATAACTCACGGCAAAATAGTCGCTGAGGGTAAAATGCCATTGACAGCAAAATAGCCACTGCCAAATAATTTACTGAATAAACATCAATGTCAATGTAGTAACTTTGTGGATTAGCGTTAGGGTTTTACTAAAGGTTAAAAGTTAGGGTTTTTTCACAGAGATTCTGCATTCTAGTAGCACTCAAGAGAGAAAAAAATTCCATTAATCTTTGAGCACTCAGGAAAGAGGTTTCTCTCTTATCAGCCACTTTCAATTCTACAAAGCTCTAGAAATCATTTAAAGATTTTAATTAGGATCTAACAAAACTTTATGCATGCGCACTTTAAATTCTTACCACGTTATCTGGGCAATATGTAAAAACACAGAATACACGATGAACCAACTAAGACTACTTAGTTTCACACTTCCGCTCTAAAAAACTTGTTTTAACAAGTACAATGTGCTTTATACTCTGCCTAGTTCATGATGTAAGTTGTCTGAATTGTTTTGCATCCTTATTTGATAAACCCAGGTACCTAGTTATATAATTAGGCTACTGTTTACACTAATAAAACGCAAGTTACTGGGCAAACGATAGTTGTACAGTCGGTCCTGGTATTAGAAAAAAAATAGTATGGGGCATTCCCCCATTTCAAGACACAAGAGCCAGTTAAACAATTGCATCTCAGATAAGTAGATTGTCTAAACTGGACATTGGCCTGAAGCAACGGACGAAACAAAAATGGAACGCGGACTTCTCGGAAAGTACTTCAAAAGTCCGTGCTTTCATTCCCAGACTCATTTCAGGGACACTTGAAATGAGTCTGCCGGGTCTGCCAAGAACATCTTGGGTAAGGCTCAATCGCCTGCGGATTGGTGTAGAACGTTTTCACTCGTCCATGTACAAATGGGGTCTCGCTCCATCACCGAATTGCGAATGTGGGTCACTGCGCAAACTGCAGATCACGTTATATCTTCATGTCTCATACATCACGTGTCAAGAGGAACACGAGGTCTGCAGGTTTTAGATGTTGCAACACGATCTTGGCTTAACACCCTCACTGCCAGTATCTAATCTGCGCAGTGCAGTAGTCCAGTGTGGTAAAAGGATAGACCAGCGGCCCTGTCATTGATTTGTGCTGGCCCAGATTGAGTTTGGGTGCCTGAATAAACGACGACGATGACGATCTTAGATAACTTAGTGCTGGAAAGCATTGTCATCATTAATCACACAGATTTTTGTAAACATCTTAGTCACAGTCTCACAGAATCCATAAACATTTTGCACAAAGCTCTAATTTTATCCTTTTAATCCTTTATCCTGATACATTTTAATCTTCTGGATTTGGTTTACACGTGCATTTTGTTTAATCTCTTTTTAATGATTTTGCGTGCTTGCCTGCTATTCAAAAATGAGTAATCTATCCGATTTGAGTAGTTTGCCTAATCTATTTGAATCTCTTTTGTTACATTAGCTTAGTAGTACTGTAGTAGTTTTTCTTTGTTAAGGAAACTGGGCACCTGTTTAGAATTATTTTAGTTTTCGGACAGCACTAACAGTTTTATTAGTTAGAGCTTGTTTTAATTAACGACATTTTTTGTTTGATCTAGACTTGAGTAACCAATGCTTGTATTTGTAATCTATCGTGTTCCTGGATCTATTTCGGCTGGCCACTTTTGTAAGTAATTAGTTTATGAGCACATTGTTTGTTATTTTATGTTTTAGGGTTACGACAGTATATCTGAACGTCAACCAAGCGAGTGTTGAAACAGAAGAACGTGGTGTCCCCCGAATCACTTTTTTTACAAGTTTAAAAAAAGCTCCGCAGAGTCAAGTCACAATTCAATTAACTTGGGCCCCTCACTATAAATTTACACAGAAATCGATAAGAAAATACTGTATACCAGAACTGTCGTTGGGATATTTGCAGCTCTTGGACAAAATTTTAGAGCAAAAACAAGTTGAAGAAAAGTTATAGCTTTATTGATTATTGTCACACGCAAGTGTTAAGTTTTTAATGTGCTAGTTAAAACCCAGGTATGAGCAAAAATTAGCGGTATCTAAATACATGTATCGGCGTTTGTATCGGTATCAAATCCCTTTTTATTTTTTAATAGTTTCCGCACAAAGTAATCTAATATATAAAGCACAATTTTGTTTGTACATGAGTGCGTACGTGCGTTCAAACTTCTCGGACGTACAAACATCAAACTTCACGCGATTGATTACCACCTCGGTGTGAGTATCACAAAGGGATGTCACGTCACGTTGATCGAATAATGAAAGAAAATTTTTTTAATTTGCATTTTTGTCAGAAAAAAGCTGTTTACTGTTCAAACAAAAGCCAGCATCCAACTTACCAGCTTCCAACACATTTCATCATTTTGGGAATAAAATGACACAATCAAAGCTTGATTTTACAAATCTTTATCTGAAATTTCTCAAAAACAATTCATCGTAGGAACGCGGTTAATAGCTTTTTTTGAGAAATATTAACAAGGTGATTTTGATAAAAACAACTCTCTGCAGGCGATTTAAGCTTATTTGGCAGTGCAACAAGCAACTTCTTGTTAAAGCATTTTAAATCTTTTAATTGTATTTCTTCTCTTTTTCTCTTGCATGCTTTCAACTTGCTCTATGATGTCTGGTACGATCAACGCGGTCTTTCTTTACCAGAGATCATTATATGATGACTTTTTTCAAAAATCGCAAAATGTTTATGAAATCAGTTTATTCGAAATTAATTAGTGACCTCGTTTCTCAATCAATTTTCAAAGTTTTTGTACCAAATTAAAGGCTATTTTAAAGCAATTTCAAAAAATATATGATATGTACCTTTACATGTAGTGGTTACTTTCGTACTAAAAAGATGTAGGCTACCTCAACATTAGTAATGTAACTTTTTATCCCCCTCAAAAAGTGCTAAGCTGAGTAAAAAAGATGAGTGTAATTCAAAAGGATTATAATAAGGTAGGTTATAACAATTAGCGTTATTTGAAAACTTATGAACTTTGTTTTGTAATAATAAATACCAGTAACTTTAATTAGTTAGGGTCAAGAATTAGTTTATAATTGCTGACGGGAAATTGGTTGCTATACATCATGTTTCATGTTAAAAAATGAGGTCTTTACAAATTTTATTTACCTGAAGAAGTGAGGATTTGCTCACAAAAGCTTACATTAATAAATATTTAGGTCTACTACAAATGTCATTTATCAGTTTTTATCTGGTAATTCGGTTATTGTTGCTGATACAATACCAGTTGTAAAATATTGTTATTTGTGTGCTGCATTCCGTCGTCCCGATTTGAATTGAACCCGGGCCGACGGCGCATGATCGAGTTTTCGTTGTTCAACGCTGTAATTCAACCGAGTTTTTGCTTTTATCTGACTGTGTCGCACAGGCGCAAAATTGCCCCAAACGTGCTTGTGTTGTCGAAGGTAGTTAGTTGGTTCTGTTGTACATTGCATAGCAATCAGAATTGTTACTTTGATGTTAGTATTTTGCTCACTAGAATCTCTGCTGCAGTTTTGATACCATTGAACAGTTTTTCTTTTACAGAGCTAAATTGCTACTTATTAGTGAATCGTTAATAGGAAAATTAGTAAGAAAGTGTTAATAAATCTGGGTAACTGCGCAGCCCAAAATATTGGTAACCGCTTGCGCTGTCGTTTGCATTGAGTCTATTAATTGGTCGTTACATCGTACAAATTTCCGCAATATACGAATTATCCACAATATATATCAAACTCCCCTTGATCGTCTGTTTGGCAAATCTACAGTAGCAGAAACGCAGGAAAAATCTCCGAAAAAATCGATAGATGCAAGCGCGTTGTTGATAGGACTAAGAGATTGTGAGAGCTGGTTCGAACATCGACCTGGCTCGCCGGTAAACCAGCAAGTATATCTTTCACCAGGAGCCTACACTAAACCGTGCTCATCGAGAATTGACAACGATATTGGCAGTACGGTAGCTTTTTCGTCCAAGACGTTTCAGATGAAGTAACTTCCCAATTAATTGATTTGGACAAAAATTTGTTGGTTTCCACAGACACCATAGTTTACTTTGTATCAAAATAATTTCCTGAGCTGACAAAATTCATGTATTACAACAATCTTGTAAAACATGATGTCACTCATACAATCGAAACGTCAGGTTTTTTTGTGTTTTTTCGTCCTCGACAGTTGTCCCCTGAAATGTTGAAAATTGTAGACGAGCAATTCAAAAACCGGCGCGATGAAATGGTGGTTGGAGCGTCCGCTTCGCAGTTGGTAGATCTGGGGTTCATTCCCGAAGTCGAGTCATACCAAAAAACTTTAAAAAATGGTATTTACAGCTTGCTTGGCGCTCAGCATAAAAAAAGGATTGTGTGGAAAACAAGCCGGCAAGCTTGCTTGTTGTGTCCTCGGGCAAGGCATTTAATGAGACGTCTCCACCTTAATGTGGCAGACAGGTGGCCTACCCGTACTTCATCGGGTTATAATTGTGAAGTTGCTAACCCAGCATGTCGCAAAAAGCGTCTCTTGGTTACCCATCAGTGGTAGTCCGCCTTGTTGGTGGTGGGGCTACCAGTCACTCATGACCGGTTCGAAATGAGCTGCCATCTTTTCTCTAGCCTAGTTTCAATTAGGTTGACGGCATGAACCTGAATTGCCGTTCGTGCCGTACCTCCATCCCGAGGAAGAGGAGGAGTATTCACAACAACAGCAATTCAAAGGCATGTTCGAAAAAAGTATTGTTGAATCTGGCTTTCTCTCTCTCTCTCTATCTAATCCACACAAAGGATGGGACCAATTGCTGTGTGGGAGACTACCGTGGACTGAATTTGTAATCAAAAAGGATTCTTATTCTTCACCATACTTACGAGATTTCGCCAACCATTTACACGGCTTGACAATTTTAAGCCCGATTTCCACGAATGTCCGGTCTATATCAAAAATTACTATTGTAACCTCGTTTCGAGCATTTCAATACCTTAGAATGTACTTTCGCTTACAACGCAACTCAAAGTTTCCAACGCTTTTTAACCAAGGATATTCCAGGATTGGAACATTTTTGTTCTGCTTTTTGGATGATTTATTTCTTGCTAATGCCAATGCAGAAGAACATTAAGTGCATCTACGATTGCTCTTCTAGCGGTCATCAGATCATGGCGCAACCATCAATATCAAAAAAGTTAGTAGGAAAAAGAAGATTTGGAATTCCTACGTCACTGCATTGCAATGAAAGGTACCGGTAACTTATTTGTCCTACACAAAGTCGCATCGAGGCTATCAATGATTTTTCCAGACCCACCACTATAACTTCCCTGCGTTCCTTTTTCGGCATGATTTATTTTTACGGACGCTTTGCCTCACACATTTTCGATTCCCTACGGCACCTCAACATTATGTTATCTAATAAGAAGATCAACGGGATGTATTAAGTTAAAGCATTTAAACAGGTAAATTCGAAGCTTGGAGACAAAACGCTTTCTTGAAATTAATGAAAAGTTTTTACTTATATAGGGGAAGGTGGGGCACAGTGGGCACAAACCGTTTTATAAAAAAGTTTAAAACTCTGGAAAGTCACCGTTTGCTGATTGCTTAGTCTCTAAACACCCGTTACACTTTTGTATTTATTTTGCTTTTGAAGCACATGGCTAGTAGTTGTGGGAGTAAAGAAGTTTTTGGAAGTAAAAAGCTTATTTTTTTGTGATGCATTTTTGTAAAGATTAAAGTAGCGTTTGTAGCTGAAAGTTATACCACAGTTAGTCAAAACATTCAAATATAATTTGCCGCATTACAATTGGATGCCAGGTTTGACGCTACGACAAAACCTAAAAGAATGCCGGCAAGTACAAGCAAGGAAACAGTGGAACAAAAAGATTGGGGCACTTAGGACATAGTTGTTGTAAACCTATTATTTTAGTCTTACAAAAATATCATCTACGGTGGTTGTTATAACATTAGGATTTCAACGGCCAGTAAGGGAGAATAAATACCAATGCGCTTTGCTTTATAAGTGGAATTTAGACCAACTGTTAGTTGGTTTGGCTTCGGTAAAACATTGTGATATAAAGGTTGTCTTTCCTGTGCCCAATCAATGCGGATCAACTACAAGACAAAGGTTATCACTAACTTTGCTTAGGACTCTTCATTGCTTAATGTAGGCTAAACTAAAACAATACCATAAGTTTGTCCTATTCTGCCCCAGAGTACCCTCAATGTAGGTTACAGTGGGACAAAAAATTTACACCTTTTTAGTTGGTTTTATTATACTTGGTAAGGATTCACCTCTCGACGGGGATGAATCTTCTGATATAGGTGTCATAGGCGGAAGGCCAGGACCTTCCTCACACTGCTGTCTATCCAACCGAGTAAAATCAAACAGTAAAATTCAAATGGGTGTATTGACAGAAATAACCATAAAAACTTTGAATAGACGAGCGCGAGAAAATTGACTGAACTTTTATCCTCCGACAATTGAACCAGCAAAATTCAAAACCAAAAATAGAATTCAAATGTCACTTCTTTTTCATTATATATATGTAACAGCAGCCTATGAAATCAGGTTTCGGAACACTGAGGCTGCTGAGACAGATGCATAGACGAATACGCGCACTTCAAAAATCTCACAATTCGAGCAGATGTTGTAAAAATTTACTGTATTGAAATGGTATTAACGTGGCGGAGCGTGAAGAAGTAGGGTTATTTGTAACACGGAAATAAGTTACCAAATGAAGCACACACAAAAACGAGATCAGACTACGGCTTCTATTACAACATAAGTTATACTTAAATATCATAAACACAAAACGGGATCAGACTACGGGTTCAGTTATAACACAAGTTACTGTCAAATTTCGATTTAATAATTTAGCTATTAAACAATTGATGAAAAGAAAAAAACAGCGGCATTAATAAGTAACTACAAGTTTTACAACTGAGCTTGCCCGACCATGACGGAACCGATCCAAATATATATAGAACGTTCAGTATTCTTGTAATCCCAACAGCAATGGCAATCTCCAACAGCTATTTTACACAATTCTTCCAACCATTATTTCACAAGAAAATTCCGAAGTTATTTCACACAAATATTTCGACCGTTCTCCCAGTTGTAAATTCTCAATTATTCTCGTTCACATACATTTTTGACATAGGGTTGCCAACTTTGTGTTTAACCATTCCGGGACACCTTAATGCTTAGAATTTGAAAACTGATGCAACAAAAGCTTACGACACACAAATGACATCAAAAGCAACAGTGCGTGCTGCGCGTAATAGAGTGATAATGGAGCAGCGTTATTAACCAACTCCCAGCCTCTAAATAATTTTATCATAATCAAAGAAGCGTGTGAAATAGTGAATCTTTGAAGCATAAATGCAAAAACACTAAAACAGAAAAAATGTACTTTATTTGTTCTAACTCTAACAAAAAACAAGGGGCGGTATACTGCTCAACTTTTGTTGCACTTAACGCAATGCGTTAACTTTGTTTGGTATTATCTCTATGATGCGTACAGCGCGACAAAAAAATTGAGCAGTATGCCGCCCAAGAAGTTGCAAGAACTCTAACAAAAAATCAGTCCTGACATTTAAATTTGTATTTTTTTTGTGATTTCGCCGCTTTAAGAAGATCTTTGTCTTTGCTGATGAAGTCATAAACCTCATTGCATGACATATGAAAGTTCATTTTCATCATCAGTTCAGCTTTGACGAAATTAAAATTTAGTTTATTTCTATTTTTGGTCCAAAGCGCATTCATAATACTGAACACTCTTTCACAATTCGCGTTTGACACTGGAATTGATAGGACAAATGACACAAGACGTAACAGTTGTGTATCGTCTGGCTGCTGGGTGGCAAAGAACTTTACCCATCTGCTTGAAACGTCACCAGTTAATCGTGAAAGTTCACTACGAACCTTTCTCAGCGCACACAGTTCTTCATACAATTTATCGCAGTCGATACTTATGCCCACGCATTCAACAAGTGATAACAAGCTTGACCATTCAATGTCATTATCAAGAGCAAGTGGAGCTATGTCCTTGAAAAACGAATGCTCATAATCATACCATTTATGTAAGTATGACAAACTACGTTGAAAAAACTGGTCAACTTCTCGGGTAAATTTTTGTTTGTCAGAGAAATTGACTTCGACAGACTGAAGAAGTTCTGTAGCATTACTTCCATAAAACTTGTCTGCACGTCGCTGCTGTAACATTTCCTCAACATTCACCATTATTCCATGCAGTTCTGTGGCAGTAGTGGCATTTGATTCGAGCCGTTTAATGGCTTTTTCAAAAATACTCAGTACATTATGTACAAAATTTAAAATACAATGTGGCAGAATGCTAAGGCTTTCTTCACAAGAAAACCCTCTCCATATAATGTCAGCGACATTGTCGTCTTCTTGCGATATAAAATATGATTTCAGCGCTGGCCAACACAATAGCAGTCTGTAGATAGCAGGTAGTAGACTCAGCCACCTTGTAGGTACATGTCTTAATAACTCTTTATATTCTATATCGACGAAATCACAAAAGTCTCTGAGAGTTTCAGATTTCTTTGCCGATGATGAAAACGAATTATAAGTCCTAATAACAAATGATTCCACATCAAAGGAAAAAGCCTTTAAAGCGTATTTCACACAGTTGTTGAGAACATGGCAATTGCAATTCGCCTGCACAATATGCGAATTAATTAATTTTAGTTTCTGGTAAACTGAAGAATGTTTACCGTAATTAACTGAGGCATTATCGGCACTGTATGACGAAACTGAAGATAGACTAAGGTTATTTTTTTCGATAACACTCAATATGCGTTGAGCAATCGCTTCCGAAGATTCATTACTATCATTGTAGAAGTCTAATACAGCATCAACAACACCACAGGTTTTGGAAAAATATCGAACAACTATAGGGTACAATTTTTTGTTGCCTTTATTTGAAGCATCAGTTCCGATGCTGAAAAAGAACACATTTTTCAAATCTTTAACGCACATTTCCTGCGCTTTGGGCCCCAAAACACTTTCTACATAGCTGCCTGCCTTAGTGCGGCCACATGATAACTTGGAAGCTACTGCAGAGTCAGGACACAGTTTTTTGAGTAGTTTATTGCCACAGTCTTGACTGGCATAACTATGATGATGAATAACGCCATGGTAAGTAGAAACCAGTTCGGCCAAAATCACAAGCTGTTCTTCTTTACTGTTTGTCTTAACAAAAAACGCAGACAATGTCGTGTTTTCTTTCTGCAAAGTTATATTCGTTTTGTGTTTTTGTGATTTAGCATGGTTAGAAACTGCAAATTTACCGTCATACTTAACAGAAAAGGACTGTCGGCAGAGAGTGCAGTTTCCAGTAAAATCATCAACTTTAGATAGCCATGACATGCCTTCTTCTTTTAACCATTCTGAACGGAAAACACAATATCGTTTGGCAAGTTTCACTTTCTTTTTCAGCGGAGTTTGTGCCAATGTGTTCTCATCATTACTTTCTGCACTAGGATCACTTAGTTCAACTAACTCGGTTTGTGAAGATGACATGGGCTTATACATTTTATAAAAAATAATGAAGAACTTCCAGAACACCTGTAAAGCAAAAAAAACATAAATCTTTGGTATCGTTCACTGCAACAGTGCGTTAAGGGTGATTTCCATTAGTAAATTTTTATTTAAATTTTCTGCCAAAAGTTTATGTTAAAATTCGTAGCCTAATCTTTACGGAAATATAATAGTCAATGAACTCTGGCTAAGACTAAGACAAATAGTTGTCAGCAAGGCGTCCTATTAGAAGGCTATGTAAGCCTGAAAACTGAATGAACAATGAAAACCTGCTCATAATAAAGCCTCAAACTAACAGTGCAACATAGGCCTATACACTAAATAGGCCAATTAACTAACTTTATACAAACTAATCAATCTAGTCATATCTTCACCTTTACTTTCAAACTGCCCTCTTTACTTGCCTTTGACGCTTACAGCTACAAAACCGTTTTAAAATGTACCTGCGTTTTTTTCAATTGATAAACGAAGTCGAATGATCGTCTCAAATTAAGGTGATTGGTGATTTATCCTCCATTTGCAATTGTTTAACTTATTTGATTGTTATGTCATCAGGACGTCACAGTTGACGAAACGTCTTGACCACAACATTACTTTCAACTTATAATTATTTGATTGACGCATACAGAATGATGTGAACTGCTTTTATTTACAAAAATATTCGCGTGAATTACATCCGTTTTCAGTTATGAACGAAGCCGACATGCTTGCATGGCCTTTTATTTTAGAACGCCTTGGTTGTCAGTAAATTCCGGGACAGACGTGGTCCGGTCCGGGACACGGGATGTCAGACGTCAATTCCGGGACTGTCCCGGGCATTCCGGGACGGTTGGCAACCCTATTTTGACATGGTCTTCGAATTAAGCACACGAAAACTAAAGAAAACTCAGGGCAAAACTCTCAAATTGTTATTACTAAAACCGCGACGTAATGAATTGAGTGTTAGACTTGCATCGAAAGACTGCGAGTTTAAAACGCAGAACATTGCACATAAAATTTAAACGTGTAAATTCAACAATAAAATTACTAAATAATAATAATTATAATTACTAAACCCTGAAGCCACGCGTTTTTTTGTGTTTTGGTCAAAGTGTAAAAAATAGATAACGTGGTGAACAAAACGTGCAAAAAGACTCTTGTTTCCAGGGTGGCAATTCGATTCCCAGTGAGTTAAAAATGGGCGCTGGTGCGATAACAATACTGCATGCATACTCTACAGATTTTTCAACTTAGCTATATTCTTCACAATAGATTGTGGTTTTGTACATCAAGTGTTTTTTGTTCGTTGACTTTAAATAAAAATGCAATCACCAAAAATAACTTTTTTGTCCCAACGTGCCTCGCAATACGCTATGATGCAAGTACTTATGGGGTTGGAGCATCTCCTAATCAACTGGATGATGGAGAATGGAAACCAGTGCCATTTTTCCCCAAAGGTTGAATGTCACTCAGCGGAAATACAACACTTTCGATCAGGAACTATTTGCTGCTTATCACAATTTGAAGGAATTTTAACACATCTTGCAAGGACGTGACTTGAACATCGTGACTGATCATCAACCACTTGTTAAAGCCTTTAGATCTACCAGCGACGACCGCACTCCCGGACAAAAGCGACACTTGCATTATATTGCTGAAATTACAAACAACGATAGATTTACATGCATGTGTGATTTCTCATCATTGCTACAGGAAGGTTGCATATGAGGTCACACATTTGGTGCAAAAAAAGTGGCTGACCAAGAGCTGTAATCTATGGTGGAAAGGTATTGGGCAAACACCAACTTTTTGGGTTATTTTGAAAAGTAATCAGAAATTAATTAAAGATTGGAATGAATCATTGCTAGTTTGCTACTCGGAAACTAATAAATTTACCGTGATCAAAAGCGATTTGGTTGAGATTAAGCATTTTACGTGGCTAGTCTAATCTTAGCACTGTGCAGTGCCGTAGCACTCCAACTTCGGGCCCCCCCCAAAGTAAGCGCAAGAGCCCCTGCGCACAGGTCATATCACTTTAGAGGTGTAAAATTGAAAAGCTGCATTAAGAAAATACACCACAATTTGTACATAAGTAAACAGGCTAATGTCAGAATAAAGCATGCCGATACCGAAGGTGCAAGTCATAAAAAATTCGGCACCGATGCCAGAGTTCAGTAGGACATTTATGCAGACACTGCGAAACGAAAGCTATGACACTGAAAAACATGAAAAAGTTATAAAAACACAGTATCATTTAAATAGTCTGGAGCGAACCTTTTTGTTCGCAAATGCTGTTATGACATTGTCATAATCAAGAGATCGGGCGCAGTCATTTTCGATTGACAACATGGCTAATGAAGATAGTCTACTGTCTGTCATAGACGTTCTATTAAAAGTTTTGATCAGTTTCAATTTGCTGAAGCTTCTTTCAGCGCTGGCAACAGTCACGGGGCAAGTTAGTAAGATTCGAAGTGCGACGTACACATTCGGATACAATTCAAATAAATGAGTCTTTAGAAGATAGTTCAGAAAGTCTTGAGCCGTATTGAGATTGCGTTTTTTTGTAAAATTAAAACAAACCGCTGTAGCTCAGCGCTCATTTCATCAGAATCAATGTCAGCGAACTTTTTTTGGAACTCTTTACAGCAAGTAAGAAGAGCATTTTCTTGTTGCACAAGCAAAAGTTTGTCTCGTGTGTACAAAAACGAAAAGGCGGAAGAAACCTCACGTAACAAATTAAAGCGCTCCTTTATTGACATAATAGCCTGGTCTACTAATGGATAGAAAAAGTTGCTTTTAAATTTCAGTTCAGGAGTAGCTCGTTGTTCCTCTTCACCTTGGTAATCAAACAATCTTCTTTTCTTTCCACTTCTTGACGGAGGAAAAGAAGGATCAATATCCAATTCCTGTGCTATTTCAACAGCAGATGTTGCGGCACTGTCATAACCCGTTGTGCGATAGTTTTGCAAAAACTTTTCAGTTGCCTGGATTTCCGTTTCCATTGTATGAAGGGAGACTCCATACGATTGAAGAATCTTGCTTGCTTTATTGACTTGGAATAGGATATCATACCAAATAAACACCGACAAAAGAAAACTCCATTTTGATAAATGAGCTATCAACGATTTTGTTTCTGAGGCAGCTCTTCCATCTTTTCTTTCTATGGAAATGGTTTCCAAGTCTTTCAGTGTCAGCAACACCTCTTTTAAATTGTATCGAAGAGGTTTGATGCATTTAATTCTGCTTTCCCAACGAGTATCAGATTGTGACTTTATGGACAGCTCCACATGTTTCTTCAAAATTTCCCAACGCTGAGCAGAGGAAGAAAACAGCACATACAACCTTGTAAGTACTCCAAAAAATGTCAATGCTTCCGTCGATGAATTAGCACTGTCAACAACAACTAAGTTAAGGGTATGGTTTGCACAGGGCACGTAAACAGCTTTGGGATTGATGTCTAGCATTCTTGCTTGGACCCCAGAATGTTTTCCTTTCATGTTAGCACCATTATCATATGACTGACCTCGACAATCAGACAATTCGAGTTGCAGTTCGGTCGCTTTTTCTAAGAAAGCGTCCAACAAGCCTTTCCCAGTACTGTCACTTATTCTCAAGTAGCCAAAAAATGTTTCTTTAACAACAGCAGCTTCTTCATTACATAGTACATAACGGAGAATGACAGACATTTGTTCATGATGTGACATATCTGGAGTGCAGTCCAAAATTATAGAAAAATATTTTGCCAATTTCAATTGCTGTAAATTTTCTTTTTCAACTTCTGTCGCTAGCAATTCAATTAGTTCATTTTGTATGGTAGGACTCAAATAGTGATCTTTAGTGTTTTTATTCTTGATTCTGTCTTGAAGCTCTTTTAGGATCGGATCTCTTCTTGCCAAAAGCTCAAATATACCCAGAAAATTTCCATTGTGAGGAGATCCTAAGACTTCTTCAGATCCTCTAAAAGCAAGATTCCTTTCCGATAGAAACAAGGCAATGTCGATAAGTCTCTCTAAAACATTTCTCCAAAAACGTCTTTCATTGAAAAAAATATTCATCTCGCGTTTGTCGATAGTGGATGAATTTCTTATCCCTTCAGCTAGCAACATCCATTGACTGCAGCATTCTTGGTGGGAAATGCCGTTTTCATGGTCTTTCAGTTTTTTCGAAAACCCTCCCATGTATTTATACCACTACAAAAGGGGCTTAGTGTTTTTCCAAATAGCTTACAACAAAAGCAAAAAACTTGATCTGATTCCCCAGAATAAACTAGCCACGACCGTGAAACACTTTCACCATTAGGTAACACACGTTTATAATGGTTGGAGGAAAAACGTCGCCTTGGAGTTGTGTTATTATATGGAAAATTCATTATTAGTTGATGTGGTCCACGCTTTACTATATCACATCGTTGAGCATCAGAAATACTTTCAGGCCATTTACATGGGTCATCAAGGATAGGGGTAAATTGAGATTCAGTTATTTTTGATATTGAAGGTTGCGTATTGGCAGGTAAATCACAACTTACATTTTCTGGAAATTCACAATCACTTTGATGCTGATCGTCATAGTCTTCTTTTTCTTGTACACTATAGTTTTCTTCATCCCTCTCGGTACTAGTGCCAGCAGTCCCGTAGCACTCCAACTTCGGGCCCCCCCCAAAGTAAGCGCAAGAGCCCCTGCGCACAGGTCATATCACTTTAGAGGTGTAAAATTGAAAAGCTGCATTAAGAAAATACACCACAATTTGTACATAAGTAAACAGGCTAATGTCAGAATAAAGCATGCCGATACCGAAGGTGCAAGTCATAAAAAATTCGGCACCGATGCCAGAGTTCAGTAGGACATTTATGCAGACACTGCGAAACGAAAGCAATGACACTGAAAAACATGAAAAAGTTATAAAAACACAGTATCATTTAAATAGTCTGGAGCGAACCTTTTTGTTCGCAAATGCTGTTATGACATTGTCATAATCAAGAGATCGGGCGCAGTCATTTTCGATTGACAACATCGCTAATGAAGATAGTCTACTGTCTGTCATAGACGTTCTATTAAAAGTTTTGATCAGTTTCAATTTGCTGAAGCTTCTTTCAGCGCTGGCAACAGTCACGGGGCAAGTTAGTAAGATTCGAAGTGCGATGTACACATTCGGATACAATTCAAATAAATGAGTCTTTAGAAGATAGTTCAGAAAGTCTTGAGCCGTATTGAGATTGCGTTTTTTTGTAAAATTAAAACAAACCGCTGTAGCTCAGCGCTCATTTCATCAGAATCAATGTCAGCGAACTTTTTTTGGAACTCTTTACAGCAAGTAAGAAGAGCATTTTCTTGTTGCACAAGCAAAAGTTTGTCTCGTGTGTACAAAAACGAAAAGGCGGAAGAAACCTCACGTAACAAATTAAAGCGCTCCTTTATTGACATAATAGCCTGGTCTACTAATGGATAGAAAAAGTTGCTTTTAAATTTCAGTTCAGGAGTAGCTCGTTGTTCCTCTTCACCTTGGTAATCAAACAATCTTCTTTTCTTTCCACTTCTTGACGGAGGAAAAGAAGGATCAATATCCAATTCCTGTGCTATTTCAACAGCAGATGTTGCGGCACTGTCATAACCCGTTGTGCGATAGTTTTGCAAAAACTTTTCAGTTGCCTGGATTTCCGTTTCCATTGTATGAAGGGAGACTCCATACGATTGAAGAATCTTGCTTGCTTTATTGACTTGGAATAGGATATCATACCAAATAAACACCGACAAAAGAAAACTCCATTTTGATAAATGAGCTATCAACGATTTTGTTTCTGAGGCAGCTCTTCCATCTTTTCTTTCTATGGAAATGGCTTCCAAGTCTTTCAGTGCCAGCAACACCTCTTTTAAATTGTATCGAAGAGGTTTGATGCATTTAATTCTGCTTTCCCAACGAGTATCAGTAGTATGTAATATCATTTTCGACCCAGTTTTTGTGGAGCGCTTTGTGGAGCGCCACGTCATTTCCGAACGTGACGTCCGAACGTGGTGATACGTCATTGAACGTGCGACTACGTCATTTCCAAACGTGTTGATACATGAACTTGTAACAACTTGTAAACACGTGTAACAACTTGTAAACAAATGGTAACACAAAGACAACGTGTACTTGTAAACAAACGACAACGTGTACTTGTAAAACTTGTAAATAACAACTTAAACAAATACCAATACAAAACAAATGTCAATACAACTTGAAAAGAAATGTTTATAACAACTTGTAAATACATGACAACTTGAAATTGATTTGTTGTACCCTCGCTTCAGAATACCCCCACTTCAAAAGTTCTCCAATTAATTTCACTTTTCAACTCGTTAGCAATCTTTGTCTTATTGTAAGCGCAGCTATTGTAAAACGGAAATAGTAGCTTTAGATCGTGACTGCAGCCTTTGATAACAATTTCCTTTCGAGCGTGTAATCGATCACGTGTAATCGATCGCTTCGTGAAATTGTTTATAAAACCTCTGAGCGATTTGATTCTCTAGAATGTTGTTTCTTTACTCTTCTATTGGAGGTATTTTCCTTGTTATATTTCTGCAGTTGGTTGGAATTAATCTACATCTATTTCAGTATGTAGGCAATAGATTCAACCCTATTACAATCTTGGAGAAAGAAAATCTTAAAAATATAGTATAGATACCAGTGAGATGAACAACAGATGTTTCAGGGGAAAGTTTGCATGTTTACCACTAACTGAAAAACATACAGAAAATTATTCAGAACTTTTACAACCTCCAGTTCAAAACTAACAACAGACACAATCTTGAACGAGTATAGATTTCAAAACTAGGGCAGATACAATGTTGTGAGTATAGATTTCATTACTAGTCACAGATAAATCTTGAGGAGTATAAATTTCATTACTAACCGCAGATTAATCTTGGATGAGTATAGATTTCATTACTAACCGCAGATAAATCTTGGAAGAGTATAGATTTCATTACTAACCGCAGATTAATCTTGGAAGAGTATAGATTTCATTACTAACCGCAGATAAATCTTGAGGAGTATAGATTTTAGAACTAACCGCAGATACAATGTTGGGGAGCGTAGATGTAGCTACCAGTATAACAAAAGACAAATGTTGAAGGAGAAAAATCTGCTCGTTCATCACTTATTGTAGGTTTACAGAAGAAGATAATATACAGTTTTCTAGATCATACAAGTATTTCAATCAAAACATTTACCTTTATTACAGCTAGTCGTTAGTTTTAGGGGAAAATAGCCAACAGTTTTCTAGATTATCAGGTTTGCTGGGGAAAATCACAGACAGCGACGTTGCTTCCAGAAGAGTGCCTTCAACTTGGCTACACTAAATGCTGCTGCTTCCTATGCCTCTGGAATTCCAGAGCTCATAATAAGCATTACATTGAGAAGACCTGGCCGCAGAGATTTGTAGGACATTATCATAAAATTCATATTTTCCACAGTTCCTCAGCTCATCTACATAGAAATAAGCACAACTTTTAACAATATTTCAAGGACATTAACATAAAATTCATAGTTTTGCAGTTTCCTCAGCTCACTTCATAGAAATAAACACAACTTTTAACAATATTTCAAGGACATTATCATAAAATTCATATTTTCCACAGTTTCCTCAGCTCATCTACATAGAAATAACCACAACTTTTAACAATATTTCAAGGACATTACCATAAAATTCATAGTTTTGCAGTTTCCTCAGCTCACTTCATAGAAATAGGCACAACTTTTAACAATATTTCAAGGACATTAACATAAAATTCATAGTTTTCACAGCTCCCCTACATAGCAATAAGCACAACTTTTAGCAATTTTGTAGGACATTACCATAAAATTCATGGTTTTACAGCGTCCTTAGCTCATCTACATAACAATAAGCACAGCTTTTAACATTTTTGTAGGACATTAACATTAAATTCAGGGATTCACAGTTTACCTAGCTCCTCTACATACTAATAAACACATCTTTTAGCATTATTCGTGGGACATTAACATGAAATTCATGGTTTTACAGCGTCCTTAGCTCCTCTACATAGCAATAAGCACAACTTTTAACATTTTTGTAGGACATTACCATAAAATTCATGGTTTTACAGTGTCCTTAGCTCATCTACATACTAATAAGCACAACTTTGACCTTATTCGTGGGACATTAACATAAAATTCAGAGTTTTCAACATTTATGTTTATTACAGCTAGTCGTTAGTTTTAGAGGAAAATAGCCAACAGTTTTCTAGATTATCAGGTTTGTGGGAGAAAAATCACAGACAGTGACGTTGTGAGTTTGGTGGAAGAAACAATATTAAATTTGACACAATTTCAAACTTTTATCGTTACTTTTTAGATTAAAATTTCGGTAGCTTGACCAGACTTTTGGGTAAAATGTAGATTTGTTTCACATATGACAGTTAGATAGTTACATTTTTATGTTACTTTCACACTTTCTTGGAAGAAAATTTCAGATTGAGCAGACTTTTGAGTGAAATGTAGAGTTGCTTGACATATGACAGTGAGGTAGTTGAAGTACAACGGTGGAAACCTTTTGAAAAGATCACAACAAAGAAACTTGTTCAAATTCAGCATCACTACTAAATATTATTGAACCAAGAAGATTGAACTTTGCTGTGTTTGGAGACTACTTCAAACTTTTACTTGTAAACATTCACCATGCATCTAATTTACAATATCTTTTCATGCAGCTAGAAAACAATTATGACGCTGGTTTAAGTAAAACTATCAAATTTCTCCATCAACATTAAATTTCTCAAAAAACAGCTAAGCTTACTATCAACAAAACCTGATGCAAGCGGAAACATCAGCATCACGTCAACAAACCTTTAACCAATCACAATCGATGTAGAACTTCAAAAATGGTTTTCTATCAACAAAAAAATCTGATGCAAGCGGAAGCATAGACCGTACGGAGGTGATTACGTCTTTAAAGTTATAAACATTCTTACCTCTTATTTGACCAATCACGAACCAGCGGGTGTTTTGATTTGCACTACATCACAAGTTTTCATTACACAATTGTTGGAAAGAGCAAGACAGGTCTAGGCAAGAATAGCAATTTTTCTTCTTTCTTTGTTAACATTTTTCTATAAAAGTCGTATGTTTTACGTGAAAATTGGAAGAAGAACAATGGAAAACTGCGGCGAGACACACACTTCAATTGCTGACGAATATGAAGAGAGGGCAAAAGAGGTCGACGTTACAACGACCTACCCCTACTCCTCATGCTACGACGGGTTGATGGAGCAAACAGAGTTGCTGGGGCGTGCAAGAAAACATCAAGAAGAAGCAAGAAAAATACGAAAAATCTTCCTCGACATTGACAAAGAAGGAAAATCAATACCCGCAGACGGTGAGATGTTGAGAAAAGGCGTGCTGACTGTCTCAAGAGGAAAAGCTCTCTTTTCAACCAATCAGCTTATTCAAGTGTGTGAGCATATGTTTGAAGGCCTACCGTTTGTGGTTTTCAAAGGTCCAACAGACGCCCGGTCATATGTGGTGGTCATTTTCTCATCTGATTGCCAATACGGTGATGGCTGCGAAGTGAAAACAAGATTGGAAATCTTCAAAAAAGAGGCGGCTGTAGAAAATTTTCTTATCAGATTTAAAGAGGAAGCTATCTTTTCACCCGAGAAATATTTTCAACATCTACAAGATCGATCATCCGGATTCATCATTAGAAACGAAAACTGCGGTATCAGCAAGGAGCTAGCAGCTCTTGTGAAAACCTTGAAAGAGGTAAAACACACAGCTGGGAAGAAAAAACGCTCAAGTAGTCTGCCTAGAAGTACTGAACTTTATCAAAAGAAGAGAAAACCATCTCCACTTAATATAAATGTGTGATTTAACGCATGTAACCGTCTTTAGATTTGAGTAAAATTTGTTTAAAATGCTGTGCCCTTCTTTCGAATTTGAAGAAGATCGAGTCGTATCCTTCACAGACAATTGGCCTCACCGAGTCGATAATTTAAACCCGGAACGAATGGCTAAAGCTGGATTTGTATACAGAGGCAGTGACGATCGAGTATTTTGTTTTTATTGTGGTCTATCTATTTATCAGTGGGCGGACACGGACATCCCAGAAATTGAACATGCAAAATACTGGTCCGCGTGTGCGCATCTAGAGAGAACGTTTGGAACTGGTTTCATTAACCAACACAGTAACTTCCGCATTCCAGAAGAGGAGTTTTTGTCGGGAACGAGATTCGGGTTTGATACTCGCGAAGAAGCAGCAGATCCAACGCTAACGAGAAACCCTCCAGTT
Source organism: Trididemnum clinides (assembly GCA_963675345.1). Lineage (NCBI taxonomy): Eukaryota > Metazoa > Chordata > Ascidiacea > Aplousobranchia > Didemnidae > Trididemnum > Trididemnum clinides. The sequence goes on from OY776297.1 coordinate 483,429, forward strand.
GAAAATGAAGAACCGAACATAACCCCCCTAACTGAAGCAAAAGAGTGTGACACATCTCAAGAACTTGTATGCAAAGTGTGTTTTGATGCGAGAATTAATGCTTTAACCATGCCGTGCTCTCACTGTTTCGGATGTCTAGCTTGTACTACAAAACTTTATTCAAAGGAATGTCCCATATGTCGTGTGATTATTTTGGATGTGAATCGTATTTATATTGTATAAAAAACACTCGATTGTATTCAATTCTGCTTATTACACGTAAAACAGTTACAACAATTCCTCAACAAAACGCTCAACAGTTTGTTATTTAGACTAACATTATAGGACAAATGAGTCAATATCTCGGATAGAGAGCAACCACGCGAGTGAAATAAGATGTAGTACACGGTATAATGTCCACAGACTTCAGATATCAAACTCTGTAAGGTTTTTGAGTTGTAGTCCCAGGATGTGGAGTGAGAATCCAAAAATCTGTCAAACCATAAACAATTGGATGTAGACTATAGCTATCGAAAAACTCAGCAGATCTTGGATTGTTGAAAAACATAGCAACCCAGTGTCCTCCAGGAGCAGTGGTCGGTGTTAACAACATAACTCCCAGAATACTCCACAGTAGGTAGCTGATCTTTAGGATAAACACCCTTAAAAATCTTTTTGCACAGGAGTCATTTTTTAATATCCTCTCAATCTGCAGTGTATCCATCAGTAATCAGCTAAAACGTTTCTATCTCTATCGATTTGAAGTAGGTTGTCAAATTCCACGTGAATGATGACATTCATTGTTTCTGTAGGAGGAGTAGAGAAGTGCAACTCCAGACGAATGTTTCCAGTTTTTACCAGCTGGAAATGAGAACAGGAAGCGGATAAATCCGGTGTAAGGTCTATCGCATACAAAGAATGACCGAGAGGAAAGGAATCACGAGAGATTCCGTTTCCGGAGTCGTTGTAGTAAAGACCGGAGTCAGTGAAGAGCGACAAAAAACTTCGAATATAGCGGTTTTGACCGTAGTTTAATTGCAGAGGATTGGCCGGTATTTGCTCCCCATCTCTGTACAAAGAAACAAAATTGACTGAGCAGTGCTTGAAGTTGAAAGGATTCTTTCCAATAGCTCCGTTGAAGGCTTCATTTTCAACCAAACCGAAAACTATCCGCCGCGGTAACTGTCCTAGAAAAAGATTCTCTTTCGAGATGGAATAAGTACCACGTGGGACTGTAAAACTTTTTACCTCTACTCTTCGAATTGGATATTTTGCAGAACTGCTTTGTAAAGCCCGAATGTGACTCAGTTGGACCGCGTCACTAGGTACCGATTTCCGACAATAAAGGGAAGCATTCGTAAGTTCTACCATGTAATCTCCTGACCCCATCAAACAAAAAACATCTTTCGATCTGTTCAACCGCAGCTTCACCTCCACTCCGCTTAAGAGATAGCGGTTCTGGAAGCATAAATCTAAGTGGAGTTTACCAATCATATCCAGTTCTTTGCTGCCGGATGCTAACTCTTTCCGTTTTTGGAATCCTTTATTCGCATTGGTTGAAGAGTCAAATTTGCTTGCTGTGTCTCCATACCAAAGAGAACAACTTAACTGAGATTTTTTAGCTTCCTCCCCAAAACTTAAAAGCGTTTCGATATAAGCTCGATAAGGGTATGTGTTGGATGCTTGGGTAACTAAAACCCCATTCAAATATAAATCACATTGAGACCACAAAGCGTGCAAGAAATTGCACACAGGAGCAACATTGCTATCATTCCCTAAAACTGATCCGTCTTGTTTTTTAATCTTCGCGCGAACATGTAGTAATGTTAATTCTTTTGCTGTATGTTTATTCTATCTTATAAGGTTTTTAAACTTAAATTTTCTTACCTCACCACATATCTCTGTACATAACAGCAAATCAACCCTAATATTTGTAACTTTCAACACTACATAATCACCGAAACGAAACAACACCAATTGTTTGTCAGATTTTGATTACCTTACAAGTTATTTTATGCAACTAAAAATCAAACTTATGACAATTGAAATCTACAGATAGGTGGTGGGTTCGATGTACCAGCTGCAAACATAAACTTATATTGCCACTACATGTAATTTCAAAGACCACCTGTTTCCAATCTACACCTAAATCGTTCTATTGCTACTCCTCTTCTCCTATTTTGTTTTATTTGCAGTACAAATTTCTAGTGATTGTCTGTAACATATTGCTGCATAACATCCAGTTTGTGTATGAGAAAACTTCCAGGTTTACAATTCGTGGTCATTAATCTAAGAGTGATTGATAACTTTACCTTGACAGATATTGTTCTCAGAGCTGAGAAAGTAACTTTTCACTAAACTTTTTGAGATCATACTACAAATTTGATTGGGTTTATCACATTGGTCAAGGTTTATGCAGCATAGAGATGGGTCTGAACAATTACATCTTATTTGCTAATACTTTAAACTGCAAGCAACTTTAATAAATAATAAACATTTCAAATTTCAAACGTTTTCAAGAATTAAAATCTGTAAATGTAATAATTTCAAATAACAAAGATATACAGTGAGTTCAAAAAATAGGTACGGTTCAAAATATCTACGTATTTTCCATCACTTTTTCACAATAAGTCGGTACCTTTCAAAATATCAAGGTATTTTCCATCACTTTTTCACAATAAGTCGGTACCGTTCAAAATATTTACGTATTTTTTCATCATTTTTTTCACAATAAGTCGGTACCGTTCAAAAAATCCACAGATCTTCCATCATTTTTTTTCACAAAGGATGTATACATAACTGACATGTCATACCTAGTAGTTTATTCAATAAAGATGATTGATTCAAGTGACTACACGGTTGAATATCAGAGTTTACGCCGCTTCATTTTTTTCTTGCACCACGTGCAGCCAAACTAGACACGCCATGAAGCTTGTTAGAGACAGACTGCGTGAGCAATTTGATGTCGAAGTACTCCAAGCCTTGATTATGCGATGTTCTGGTGGTTCGACATCAAATTGCTCACGCAGTCTGTCTCTAACAAGCTTCATGGCGTGTCTAGTTTGCTCACTTGCAATAAAAAATGAAGCGGCGTAAACTCTATATTCAACCGTGTAGTCACTTGAATCAATCATCTTTATTGAATAAACTACAAGGTATGACATGTCAGTTATGTATACATCCTTTGTGAAAAAAAATGATGGAAGATCTGTGGATTTTTTTGAACGGTACCGACTTATTGTGAAAAAAATGATGAAAAAATACGTAAATATTTTGAACGGTACCGACTTATTGTGAAAAAGTGATGGAAAATACCTTGATATTTTGAAAGGTACCGACTTATTGTGAAAAAGTGATGGAAAATACGTAGATATTTTGAACCGTACCTATTTTTTGAACTCACTGTATATCTTTGTTATTTGAAATTATTACATTTACAGATTTTAATTCTTGAAAACGTTTGAAATTTGAAATGTTTATTATTTATTAAAGTTGCTTGCAGTTTAAAGTATTAGCAAATAAGATGTAATTGTTCAGACCCATCTCTATGCTGCATAAACCTTGACCAATGTGATAAACCCAATCAAATTTGTAGTATGATCTCAAAAAGTTTAGTGAAAAGTTACTTTCTCAGCTCTGAGAACAATATCTGTCAAGGTAAAGTTATCAATCACTCTTAGATTAATGACCACGAATTGTAAACCTGGAAGTTTTCTCATACACAAACTGGATGTTATGCAGCAATATGTTACAGACAATCACTAGAAATTTGTACTGCAAATAAAACAAAATAGGAGAAGAGGAGTAGCAATAGAACGATTTAGGTGTAGATTGGAAACAGGTGGTCTTTGAAATTACATGTAGTGGCAATATAAGTTTATGTTTGCAGCTGGTACATCGAACCCACCACCTATCTGTAGATTTCAATTGTCATAAGTTTGATTTTTAGTTGCATAAAATAACTTGTAAGGTAATCAAAATCTGACAAACAATTGGTGTTGTTTCGTTTCGGTGATTATGTAGTGTTGAAAGTTACAAATATTAGGGTTGATTTGCTGTTATGTACAGAGATATGTGGTGAGGTAAGAAAATTTAAGTTTAAAAACCTTATAGGATAGAATAAACATACAGCAAAAGAATTAACATTACTACATGTTCGCGCGAAGATTAAAAAACAAGACGGATCAGTTTTAGGGAATGATAGCAATGTTGCTCCTGTGTGCAATTTCTTGCACGCTTTGTGGTCTCAATGTGATTTATATTTGAATGGGGTTTTAGTTACCCAAGCATCCAACACATACCCTTATCGAGCTTATATCGAAACGCTTTTAAGTTTTGGGGAGGAAGCTAAAAAATCTCAGTTAAGTTGTTCTCTTTGGTATGGAGACACAGCAAGCAAATTTGACTCTTCAACCAATGCGAATAAAGGATTCCAAAAACGGAAAGAGTTAGCATCCGGCAGCAAAGAACTGGATATGATTGGTAAACTCCACTTAGATTTATGCTTCCAGAACCGCTATCTCTTAAGCGGAGTGGAGGTGAAGCTGCGGTTGAACAGATCGAAAGATGTTTTTTGTTTGATGGGGTCAGGAGATTACATGGTAGAACTTACGAATGCTTCCCTTTATTGTCGGAAATCGGTACCTAGTGACGCGGTCCAACTGAGTCACATTCGGGCTTTACAAAGCAGTTCTGCAAAATATCCAATTCGAAGAGTAGAGGTAAAAAGTTTTACAGTCCCACGTGGTACTTATTCCATCTCGAAAGAGAATCTTTTTCTAGGACAGTTACCGCGGCGGATAGTTTTCGGTTTGGTTGAAAATGAAGCCTTCAACGGAGCTATTGGAAAGAATCCTTTCAACTTCAAGCACTGCTCAGTCAATTTTGTTTCTTTGTACAGAGATGGGGAGCAAATACCGGCCAATCCTCTGCAATTAAACTACGGTCAAAACCGCTATATTCGAAGTTTTTTGTCGCTCTTCACTGACTCCGGTCTTTACTACAACGACTCCGGAAACGGAATCTCTCGTGATTCCTTTCCTCTCGGTCATTCTTTGTATGCGATAGACCTTACACCGGATTTATCCGCTTCCTGTTCTCATTTCCAGCTGGTAAAAACTGGAAACATTCGTCTGGAGTTGCACTTCTCTACTCTCCTACAGAAACAATGAATGTCATCATTCACGTGGAATTTGACAACCTACTTCAAATCGATAGAGATAGAAACGTTTTAGCTGATTACTGATGGATACACTGCAGATTGAGAGGATATTAAAAATGACTCCTGTGCAAAAAGATTTTTAAGGGTGTTTATCCTAAAGATCAGCTACCTACTGTGGAGTATTCTGGGAGTTATGTTGTTAACACCGACCACTGCTCCTGGAGGACACTGGGTTGCTATGTTTTTCAACAATCCAAGATCTGCTGAGTTTTTCGATAGCTATAGTCTACATCCAATTGTTTATGGTTTGACAGATTTTTGGATTCTCACTCCACATCCTGGGACTACAACTCAAAAACCTTACAGAGTTTGATATCTGAAAGTCTGTGGACATCTATACCGTGTACTACATCTTATTTCACTCGCGTGGTTGCTCTCTATCCGAGATATTGACTCATTTGTCCTATAATGTTAGTCTAAATAAC